>OZ037765.1:22651503-22999003 GCA_964035545.1 Bugula neritina | reverse complement strand
CACCTATATATTTGTTTATGGTGAAAATATCTTTAAATGCTCCAAATAAAAATTATTAGTTTTCAGATTCATCAAAGGTTATAATTATTTTTAGATCTAGGCCTATAGTAATAAGTTATATTAGAATAATCTGTACTATAGCTTAGGTTGTCTACACAGACTTTATTCTAACAAAAATGGCAATTTTGACAACAAAATATGCTGACATAGACGATCAAGCAATATAATATTAAATTGGAAAATCAAACAGCTACGAATACGGTTAATTATGTTGCAGAGTTCAAACTCCACAAACGGAATGTTACTTTCTTCAACTACAGCAAGTCCTAGCTAATGATTGTAAACTGCAATATCTAATATTACATAAATGGAGTGCGAAAAAAATATGCTGTTACATTTTAGCTTCACCAATTTATTTAATGTAATCCAGTCATATGCAAATTATAATGCTTACACAAACCAGCTTGGGTTTTATTCATATGGAAATAAACCTCAGTAAACACTACATATAATCATGCACTAAATTATAATTGCAGTTAAGATAAATAGAACAGAACATACTTATGTTGATCACAGCAGGATTATTAGAAATTACTAATAAAAACTGCTAAGTCAATTTGCTCACCTGGAAATGCAACTAGGGGAATACCCAAATTACTACTAGAAATTGCAAACTCAATTTTTTCACCTATCACAGGAGCTTATTGGTTTTTGAAATTTTATGCTATGTTCATGTACATTAAAATTATTAGCTGGTTTTGATTGCGCCAGTCCTGCATAAACACCATAAAATGCTGGACTGGAGAAGATTTACAGTTTAGCTCACTGCATATATTTATTATTTTTGATAATACCTATTAGTCAGGGACAACTTCAAACTTTCACATGAAAGAATTAAAACCTATCTGGAGTATTGAGTTTGTACGTTTAGTTTATACTAATTCAAATGTTCATACATTAATAGAGCATAGCAATGAATATAGTTATAGCTTTGATGATTACTGTAACTGAAGTTTTTTGTTTGGAATTGGTTATTCTACCAGCAGAGGTAACAATTGGTTTTTTTCTAATTGAAGGTTTACCAAGTAGGATTGGCCATGTACCTAATCACTATGCGCATTCATCTTTGTAGAAAAACCAATTACAATACTCTCTAGTAAAGATGCCAATTGCAATCTCTCCTAGTTGGATTAGCAATGCTCCTAGTAACTATGCCAAATCTGCCTAGGAGAGATGAAAATTGCAATCTCTCCTAGTGGAGATGTCAATTGCAATCTCCCCTAGTTAGATTAGCAAGGCTCCTAGCAACTATGCCAAATCTGCCTAGGGGAGATGACAATTGCAGTCTCTCCTAGTGGAGATAGCAATTGCAATCTCCCCTAGTAGAGATGCCAATTAAAAACACAACTAGGAGAATACATAATTTACTACTAGAAATTGCAAACTCAATTTTCTCACTCACCACAGCAGCTTATTGGTTTTTGAAAGTTTATGCTATGTTTATGTACATTGAAATTAATAGCTGGTTTTAGTTGTGCAAGTCTTGCGTAAACACCCTGAAATGTTGAACTGGAGAAGATTTACAGCTTAGCTCACTGCATATATTTACTATTTTTGATAAAACCTATTGGTCAGGGACAACTTCAAACTTCCACATGAAAGAATTAAAACCTATCTGGAGTATTGAGTTTGTACGTTTAGTTTATACTAATTCAAATGTTCATACATTAATAGAGCATAGCAATGAATATAGTTATAGCTTTGATGATTACTGTAACTGAAGTTTTTTGTTTGGAATTGGTTATTCTACCAGCAGAGGTAACAATTGGTTTTTTTCTAATTGAAGGTTTACCAAGTAGGATTGGCCATGTACCTAATCACTATGCGCATTCATCTTTGTAGAAAAACCAATTACAATACTCTCTAGTAAAGATGCCAATTGCAATCTCTCCTAGTTGGATTAGCAATGCTCTTAGTAACTATGCCAAATCTGCCTAGGAGAGATGACAATTGCAGTCTCTCCTAGTGGAGATAGCAATTGCAATCTCCCCTAGTAGAGATGCCAATTAAAAACACAACTAGGAGAATACATAATTTACTACTAGAAATTGCAAACTCAATTTTCTCACTCACCACAGCAGCTTATTGGTTTTTGAAAGTTTATGCTATGTTTATGTACATTGAAATTAATAGCTGGTTTTAGTTGTGCAAGTCTTGCGTAAACATCCTGAAATGTTGAACTGGAGAAGATTTACAGCTTAGCTCACTGCATATATTTACTATTTTTGATAAAACCTATTGGTCAGGGACAACTTCAAACTTCCACATGAAAGAATTATGAACACTATATAATTAAAACCTATCTGGAGTATTGAGTTTGTACGTTTAGTTTATACTACTTCAAATGTTCATACGTGAATAGAGCATAGCAATTATTATAGTTATAGCTTTGATGAATACTGTAACTGGAGTTTTTTGTTTGGAATTGGTTAATCTACCAGCAGCGGGAACCATTGGCTTTTTTTCCTAATTGAAGGTTTACCAAGTAGGATTGGCCATATACCTAATCACTATGCACATTCATCTTTGTAGAAAAACCAATTACAACACTCTGTAGTATAGATGCCAATTGCAATCTCCCCTAGTTGGATTAGCAATGCTCCTAGCAACTATGCCAAATCTGCCTAGGAGAGATGACAATTGCGGTCTCTCCTAGAGGAGATGCCAATTGCAATCTCCCCTAGTTGGATCAGCAATGCTCCTAGCAACTATGCCAAATCTGCCTAGGAGAGATGACAATTGCGGTCTCTCCTAGTGGAGATGCTAATTGCAATCTCCTCTAGTAAAGATGCCAATTAAAAACCCAAAGTTCTAGGAGAATATATAATTTACTACTAGAAATTGTAAACTCAATTTGCTCACCTACCACAACAGCTTATCGGGTTTTTGAAAGTTAACCTCTTCCTCACTCTCAAGCAGAAATAGGTCACAGAAGAAACTGTTATCAGGAGACAGCACTGTAAAATGAACTGCCAACCGCTTTACAATCAGTCTGTAACTCTATATATTAAATTCGGAGGAAGTTGAGGCTTCACCTGTTGGAATAGGTATTGTTGTTTGTGCGTTTTGTATCAGGTATAGGCTTGTTGTCAGCTTGTATCTGCTTGCGCATGACTAGGTTATAGTGCAATGGGCTTCATCATAGCCTTCTTAGCTTTTTTGTACCTAATGTCTTGGTTTGTTAATATAATGATGAAACAAATAAATGTAAATAATTTAATATCTAGTGAGCTGTTGCTGTCTATAATAAGATATAGGCCTAATAATAATAATCTAATAGTAGTACATCTCTCTCAAAATTAATTCATAAAAACTCAAGTCAGGTTTTTTGCTGGTTTAGTGAAAGATTGCATGTTGATATATTAAGTTTTACAAAAAATAATGTTCTATATTAATTTAAATACACCATAAATTGCTTTTTTGAAAGTAGTTTGTATAATTTATACTTAATAATTGGAAATTTTTAACTTTTTTTCAATAATATCTAGCATAAATACTAACATCCTATAAATATAATATATAAACTAATAAATACAATTCTAAAAACTAAATATTATATGTACAGACTTGTTACATGTATCTTTGACATATTGTGCTATATGTATTTACATTTTGATAAGGCTTTCATATGTTATTAGAAAGCAAATTGCATGTAAATAGTGCACACAAAAGTGATGTTGAGTTAATTTTAGATGCCAAGAAAATGATTGGCTGCAAGACAATTAACTGGGCATCTACATGTACAGCACCTATATGCACAGCATCAACATGTACAACATTGACATGTACAGCACTTACATATTTACAGCGTCTACATGTTTTACAGCACCCACATGTACAATACCTACATGTACAGCACAATACTGGAAGCTAATTATCAGTGGATACATAAATGTGACAAGTTAAAGAGCCATCCTTGCAAGAACAGCTTTTCTCAGGATACTTTGAATAATGCTGCCTTCTAGCAGGCAGCCTTTTAATGATAATTAAATATCTAATTGGTGACCGCAAATACACATATTACCATAATTGATAGTATTTCTCTTCATTTAATAGTTTGTAGACTTCGTCATCAAATAATTGAATAATTGAATTGATGATCTCATTTCGAATTATACATTTCCTGTTCAAAATTAAGTGAAAACATATTCAATATGCCAGTTCTGGCGAATCAACCGTGCCATGTGTATAGATTCAATTTGTTGCTAATCATTTGATGGATCTTGATGCATGAAGTCTAAATACTTAAACTATCAATGAAATTTTTAAGCAATACTATACGTCTTAAATTCCATATCAAGCTATAAACACTTGCATGTTAGGTGAGCACAGCGCCTCATGACTTTTTTCAAGTAAAATGATTAAAATATTACTATATTTAATTAGTCAGGTTGGTACGATATTGTCATTGGAAGCAATGCTTTGAGCAACTTTATTACCTGGTTAAATAAAACTTGAGAAAACACAATTCCCTTAATTAGGTAAAATGTCTTGCTGTTCTTAACCTAGGAGCAACTGATTAGACGACCTTCTATTGGCATCTATTTTCTACTTCTCAATTTGAACTTGTTGTAGCCAAAGTGGTATATGCATTGAAATATAATTATAATTGTCCTTTGGCTATAGCTGGTGCACTTTATTTCTAGAGCAGATAACTCCTTGTATCAAAAATATATTCAATAAGACTTGTTGCATAAGCTAAAGTGCTGAGATTTGGCCGCTGGCATAGGTAAAGAAAATGAGCAGTACTAGCAATACAGATGCAAATCTATTTTCAAAATTTTACAGTTAACAACTTTTTAAACCAAAACAACTATTCATAGATTTTTTATATAAACATTAATTTAGATTTAGCTTAAAAGGAGTCATTATTGGTTATAGATACAATTGCACTTGATAAATTTTTATAAAATGATCGGTGAACATGAAATTACGTAGATGGCTACAGAGCACTAGCAAGCAAATATCTGTAGCTGTTGAGAGTTGCAGGTTTGAGATGGCAGAGACTGTTTCTAGGCTTCAAAAAATGTCTCGAGAAAATTTTCTGGTTTTATGTACCAAGTTGAGAATCTATCTGGTTATATAATTGTCATTATAGAATAATTGGGAGGTGAACTTTTAATTTAAATCATAAAAAATTCATAATTTACATATTCATAGGTTAAACCAAAATTCTCTTTATGTTCATTTTAATCTTATTGTACATTTTCTAACTTCTGAATCCTTGAATACATATAATATTATAATTCGTTTAATTCAAAGAGATTCCAAAATAGTAAAGAAGATTTTTATGCATATATGTAACATAATGTACAACTTTGTATAGCAGTAATAACTAAGTTTATTCAGAAAGAGATTTAGCTATTCGTAGTGTGCAATAGGTGTGTTGCAGAGTTGTCTACCTTACTGCAGCTTTTATGGTTATAGTTAAACTGGTACATACGTAAATTTTGTGGTATAGGGTTCCTAATATTTTAGCAATTCTGTTTACATGTAGTGTCTTGCAGATTTTTTTACTTCAATTTCACAAAGTTTACTAATTATATTTGTTTTATTGTTTTGACATAATTTTTTATTCATCATATAATTACATTCATTGTAATTTGTTGAATACATTACCAGTATAATAAAATATATTCTAAATAAAGGATATTTACTTGTATGATATAACAATGTATATGGTTGCAACATTTATTGTTATACTTATAATACATTAAAAATTGTGTAATTGATAATGCACAAAATAGTATGTACAATAATATGCTGCTATATCACAGCTAGTCATGTATATCTCACTTTGTTATGTAATTCTACTGTTATGTACTACTGTTTAGTATATGCATATAAGCATACAAGAATCACACAATAACTATAAAAACTGAATGCAATATAATACATTTTAATAACTGTCGTACATTTTATTGTGGTGATACGTTAAAAGTACAACATGCAATAATCAGTAAAAACATACTATTTGCGCCAACACAACATACTTTTCATCGTAACACAAGCACTAACTGATGGTCAGCAGAAGTGCAATAATACTATAATATTGTATATAATATATATATAATAATATATTATTGCACTTCTGCTTACCATTATTTAGTAGTTGTGTTACCCTGAGAAGAGTATTATTATATATCATTAGGCTATGGATTTCAATATAAATGCTTACGTAAAGGAACACGTCATAACCCGCGCTTTAATTTTGTCCACTCATAGAAGTGTTTCTATGGTTTTTACAGCCCAACGAATGCCAAGACCTGTAACCTCGTGTGCAAAGTGCTCTTGCTCTACAGCTAAGAGTTGAAGGATTTCTCCCCATCATGGTCAATAGCCAATACCTATGGTGGTGATGATGGCTGATTTCAACAATGAACTTCTTTATCTTAAACTCAGCGATTAAGTTTAGTTAGTAACAAGAGCCTGTGATGAAACTGCCGTGATACTAATACTAATACTTGTAATAGTAATACTTAGTCTTATAGTTATACTGTATAATGCTACCACTGTACAGTGTGAGTGTGCTAGTAGTAGTAGTAGTTCTACTACTACTACTGATACTGCTACTGCTACTGCTACTACTACTACTACTACTACTACTATTAGTACTATAATAATGATAATCACTTAAACTTAAAGTTAATCATAATAATTTTAAGTTTATCATAATGATGTATTACTACTAGTATTAGTATTAGTATGTCACTCACACTTTCTGACTGTGACTGTCATAGTGATACTCTGATAGTCACTCTTTCTCCTTAGTCTTACAGTTACTCATACTGACACTTAATTTTATATTTTACTAGTATTTCAACTACTTTCATTTTTAACATTGAAAGTAAAACTAAAACTCAAACTTGCATTGAAACTGGTTATCATTATGACTGATAGAATATTGGTATTTATATAATATTTATTGATAGCTTTTATTTCTTACTTATTCATGATTGTATTTGTAAAATTATATTTATAATCATAGTATTAATTATAATTGTAATAATAGCAATGATTTAAATAATTCAGTTTAATAATTATAATAGTGGTGATAGTACTATAACTATTACTAGTACTATTAGTATTATTGTTTGTTAGTACCATAGCATTTGTATTCATATTCATCTGTAACAGGTTGGGTCAGTCAGTAGCACTGATTCAATAATTTTATTTAATTTATATTTTAATTTGTATAATTCGCACAGTCACTTTGATGAGTTGCTGTGTATGACATATCACATTTGGCTTTCCTAAAAAATGGTAGTATAGCTATAAGCCTAATACCTCGATGTGCATTTTTATGTTAACTGCTAGTCACCTAATTGTGGCAGCAATACTATGGAAAAGGGCATGGATGAATGAACATTCAGCAACAGGTTTTATATTCTACTCAATTGTATTGCTACTGTACCACTAGATCAATTAGGTTAATTTGAATACACAGTCAGCATTAAATGTCATGTAATACTGTATTAATAATAATTTGAATTTTGTTCACTAACTTAGTCTTTGCTTTGAAATAGGCATGTCTTCTTATATTTAAGTAGCAATAAGATTAAATGTTATTGAGATATAATTATAATACAAATTTTAACACACTATGCCCCCCCCCCCCCCCGCCCCCTAAAGAACGCTGTTTTAGTTGAAATTTGCTTATGCCGATATTGTTATATTGCTTGTTTATATTAAATTAAATTATTGGACAGTTTTAGTTGCATTGTACAGGGAAAGACCTTGATTAGCAGAAATTGATTGTTCTTTGGGAATCTGTTTTAAAGGGTATGAAGTAAATGTGAGGAGTAACAGCGTGGTGAGGTTTCAGCATGGAAGACTTCACTTCCAATGCAGACAGCTTAGATGGCGACTTCAAAGCTTTGCTTGTTATGAGAAGAAATAAGCAGAAAGAGGTTACTGAAGAACAGGAAAAGGTAATTTAATACCAAGTAACTAAACAACTATAGAATTTTTAAGATTATGTTATGGTATGTGGAGTGTATATAGAAGCAGTTGTGAAGTTCATCAGTTTGACATGTGTTATAATTTTATGACTTTAGAGGGCTCACATGTTTATCATTTGAGTGCTTATATTTAGTTATTTTCTAGTAATATAATATATCAGATACTTAGTCAAACAGCTTTAGTGCATTTGTGTATTGACTATGTAGTGAGCAGTCACTGATATAAAAATCCACAGTGATAACAATATTGAAATGTAAGCAATTTCTAAGTGTTCCAAGATACTAGTTTCATACCCTGGAAGAGAGTATTACTCTGCAAAATCTGCTAATAAACATTCATATTATTAATTACTATAATCAAGTTGAAAGTTCTACCTTAATACATCCTTCTTTGATTTACGGCATGCTAACGTGACAATCACCCTTGTTTTGAATATATTTTAGGAACACAGGGTAAGTTAGCCATTAGACTTGTTAGTCTATTTTAGATGCTTAATAAATTCAGATTCACATTTATTTCATGTATCTATCTTTTCTATTTTGAGAGCTTTTCTTATCTGTAGTTGAGACTTGATTTTCAACAACCTTAATATTTCATGACTGTGGTGTGCTTTATCACGTGGTATTCATTCAGGTAATAGTTTTAAATAATAGATTGTATTCTGCTATTAAACTTGAGCAATAATAACAACTCAATGGCAGTCTCGGTGTGCAGTGAGTGCTGAAAAGATTTTATTTGAATTAATCCCAGATGACTGCAGCAGCTATGTAAAATATTCTGTGCTTGTACCAGGATCTCTTAGCGCTGTCATAATGCACTTAATCAAATGCACTATGACACATTGATGCAGATTACTAAAAAATGCTGCTAATACTCTAATATGATATGAATTCTCAGATATTTATAACAAAATCTGAATAATTTTGCTTTTTGTATATATTATTATATTGCAGCACATATTTATGTATTTCTTTGCTCGTTCTTATACATTTTAAACATGCTGTTTTGCGCCTACATATATTTTTTTTCTCACCAATCTCCGCTTTATCTTGTTCGGGTAGTGGTTTGGTGGGCCTACATATATATTGCAGTATATTTTATATAGTTATTTCTCACTTTTTAAGTTGATGACAAAAACTGTTCAGAAGTTTATTGATAACAAGAAAAGGAAGACCGCAGTGCTGGAGAAGGTGACTGTGTTAAAAGATGAATCTAGAAAGGAAGTAATAGATTATGAGCAGGTAAAAGCCTCATCTCCATGTTTGTAGTCACATTAGTTGTTACTCCCTATTGGCTGGTCACCAATAGTATTTGGAGTGTATTTATATTAGTTATGAATAAGTTACATCTAAAAAAATATCTTTCTGTAGTTAATTTCTCCGATATATGTGCATTTTGGGATCTCAAATCCAATGCTTTATTTTCATAAACCTGTAAGTTGGGCAGATATTTTGAATTCTGTTACAAGACTTTATTAGTTTAGAGAACCTTAAAATACGGTTCACATGAGGTGAAAATGTTATGCAAGTATGCATATTTTTTGAACCAATGCAAAAAGTCAACGGAGGATAAGTGTAAAATTTAAGCAGTTTCAAATACTGCGAAACTAATTTGCTCCTGTAGTTCATACCCTGTGTGTGTTTTTATCTAAAACAGTTTTGTTATTGAAACTCTTTAGCCTAATGACTCTAGGAATAAATTTATAAGTGTCAAAAATTGATGCTACTAACTTAAAAAGAAAATATGTTGTTTTTCAATCATAAGCATTAACCTACCCACGGAAATTCTGTATGTAAAATATATGAAAATAGTACAAAACTGACAAACCATGGTAGATATAGTTTTTACTAAAACTGATTTGAAAATGAGTGTTCTAATAAATTTAAGTTTAGTGGGTGATGGTTTAAGGCATATCAACTTGTTCTAAGGCAGATTCCTAATTTCCTTGTGTTTAGATACAGTCTCTACTAAGACACAACTGCATGAATATGTGACAGTTCATTCAACCTGCATATAGATTACAGGGTATCTGCATGGGTTAGCTGTGCTTACATAATAATAATAACATGTAAGCAGTGTTTTGGTCAATGAACCTCATGTCATTAGAAAGCGTAGGTTTACTAAGTTGGATATCCTTTTGGTCAAATGTATAACATGTAGGTTGTCAGTTTACTCATACATGCGGTTCACCTTTTGGTTGCATTGTATGAAACTTGTTGATTTTCAGATACTATTCAATATCACATCCTGGTAAGATGATAAACAATAGTCATATGTTGAATAGTTCCATAATCAATTGCAATGTACATAGTTACATTGTATGTACCCATTGATCTAGCAAAATATTTGTTTGATTAGTAACTATAAACTTATTTCAATGCAGGACTGTAGAAGACTGTAGAATTTATATCCTTCCTCTTTGTATGGTAGCATGCATGTATATTTTGAACATTACGCACTAGTGATTCTTTGCATGCACTCTGCTTTGATCTCTATGTTCTCAAGTGTTGTTCTATAACACCATCAACAGTTGTGAGTTTTGGCAAAAGCCGAAAGATGTTATAATAATCTGTGATTTACAAATGCTCAAGTAAGCACAAAAAGTGACATCCATATACAAAAAAAAAAATATTTCTTTCAGCACGAAAAAATGCAAAAAGTAAATTTTTCGTTGTAAATGTCTGTTAATATCCGGTAAGCCAACCGTTAATATCACGAACCGTACTTGATTTGTAGGATGGTCATCTATCAAGACAAATACAGCTGTTGGTAGTTACATTTTTGTATTCTTGTAGGCAATTGCAGAATGTTTCAATGCCGTTGATTGTGGGAATTTGGCTGATCTCAAGTCTAGTCTGGACAAAGTGACGAGAAATAAAGGTGATGTTGAGAAGCTGGTTCAGTCCAAATCAGACGAAACTCTGATTCACAGGGCACTGAGTTACTCCAGTGTGAATATGGAGCTCCTTCAGTACTTGCTGACTGTCTTCAGTGATAAATATGTGTGCATGTGTCAACAGGTATGCAGTACAAGTCTCGTACAACATATACATTATCATTTAGGTGTAGAAATCGAAATTCCTAAGTTCTGTAGTTTCTTGATAAATGTTGGGCCTGGGTTAAAATTCTTGTGATAATTTAACTTATTTTGCTACATTTTCAAACTAGAACATAAGCTTTTCTCAATTTCCCCATTAATGCACTTACCTCTATATTTTATGATCACAGTTTATCAGTTTGGAGTTATGTTCTCATAATTTCTTTTTTGTAAAATAGCTATATTTATATTTACTTTCTTACCCTGATATTATGAAATCTACTAAGCAGATAGCATGGGCCAGGGGAAAAATGACAAACTCATTAATGTTGAAACTGGATTATATTTTTTTCAGATCCTCATTTATATAAACCTCTATGTATGTATTAAATGTAGGTAATGGTTGGAGGCAAGAAGTCCAAGATCTCTGTACTGCACGTTGCTACTGAGAAGGGCCACGTGGCTGCAGTTAAGTTAATACTATCGAGTCTGACTGATCAGGAGTTGAAGACTAAACTCCTGTATATGACGACAGTTATTGTACCTGAGGGTCAGAGGCCACGCCCACTGACATGCCTACATGTTGCCGCTAAATGCGGTAATAACGGTAAGATGGAAGGAAATTTGTCTGAAATGTCTAACATTTAAAAACATAGAATTTGCACCATTTTTTTCACAATATAATCAAAAAAATATTTCTCTCTACTCTATCACTTGTGAGCCTACAGATTTTTTAAAGTTCTTTTGGCACAATCTCTAGAAGGTATATTATTGGTATTACTTGTTTGACTTGTAGAGCTGGTGAAGTACTTTATAAGCGAATGTCAAATGCCTGTGGACCTGGCCAATGATAAAGGAGATTTACCAATTCTGTGGGCTGCTAATGATAATAAATATTTTACTGTGCAGCTTCTCATTAGAGCTGGAGCCAACGTGAATGGACAGAATGACAAAGGCTCCAGTGCGCTGCATTGGGCCTGCCGGAATGGGCACACCGAAGTGGTCAGGGTAGGAGGATGCGATATTAATTTTTGCTTACCAACTTGAATATTTGTATTTGTTTTGTGAGTTTCTGAAGTTCAAAGTTTCCATCTAAACTCTTCCCTGGTTATGTGTAAATGTTATTAATATTGTATTTCGCTGTTGCTATAATCAAACTATTTATAGTAACAAGTATTTGTTTAATACTTACCAAGACAAGCAGCGTTTGCTGTCAATTGGCTCAATATTGCGTTGCAGAAGATTGTGTGCTATATTGAAGTTTATTTTTGAAAAAGAATTCTAAAATTCCGAAAGTTGAATCATATTTGAAAACCTCTGCAGGCTTACAGAATGTACATAAAACGCTCTCTTGTAGGTTCTGTTGGCTGAAAGTAAAGATATTAATGTGAATATCAAAAGGCGTCTTGGGTTAGTGTGTCCCATAATAGCTGCCTCTGCCATGGGGTTCACTGACATAGTGAAGCTGCTGATAGAGCACAATGCGGATGTCAACACCACAATGAAGAGTGGGCACACTGCCCTACACTTTGCAGCTGTGGAAGGTCACTTGGACATAGCAGTACTATTGCTAGATGCAGGTAAGGCAAGATGGCTTCTACGGAACTGTGCCTGCAGTGTGAACATAATATTTCTCATAAATATATATGTTAAATTTGGACAGACCTTTTATAAAATAAAAAAAATATTTTATTATATTTTTTTTTCATTTTATTTACTTGAAATTAATTTTGGTAAACAGCTATTATTTGTAAAATTCTGTTACAGACTTTATTCTTTTAAGTTATTACAACTTTTTATGAGTATATGTTAATTTAAACTGCTTGGTATTTAGTGGCTATATAGTATCATATTAATCATATTTTTGTCACAAGCACATGATAGTTCTAGTTGTATTTTGCATGGTGTCATGTTCAGGTGCTGCGATAGACGCTGTTGATGACAAAGGTAATGATGCTCTCTTATTGGCTGCGTCTCATGGCCAACACTTTGTGGTTGTGTTTCTTGCTAAGGTTGGAAGTAGTTTTAACCACAGAAATCACGATGGAAAGACAGTCTGGGATTTTGCTCTAGAACAGAAAAATGCCAAGTTATTGATGGTATAGTAACAGAACAAATTGTATTATTAGTATTTATAAGTGTATGTTGGTTTTATCTACCCACCAATTCAAATTTTGAATAGTAAAATTTTCTTCATTGCAAATTGATGGATAATAATGTAAATATCTGAAACATGTAACAACATTGAAATGAATTTAGTGTCTCTGAATAAGCACATTCTAATTAATTCATTAATTAATTAGTTTATCTTATTATGAATTATGGAGATAAATGCATATTTTATTAAATTGTTCTTAGAAGAAACCCTCATATACCATCGAATAATATTAATTAATATTAAGGTTCTGAGGAATATATTTTAGACTCTGGTAGATCATGTAACTTCACCTGATGAACTGGCGGCTAACAACAATCTTGACACAAATAGACAAGAGCAAATAACTACCACCATAGTCTCGCACTTGTCTCATAGACCTCGCACAGCGAGTCCACAAAAGTTAATACTTCCTCCTGGAATCACTCCTTTACATGCAGCTGCCTCCATTGGTATGAACTTTGTCTTGTTGAGCTATAAGTGAAGTTATTAAAAAAACTGGTCATAATAATTTTAAAGTTAGTAATTAAATCAAAATTGTGGAAAACCAAACTTTATTTGGCATTAGACTCTTAAAAGACTAGCTTGAGCAGAGTAGATTGAATTCTCATTCATCAGGCCAACCATGGTAAGAGAAGGCTGGTAGGCTAACTAAGAGCTCACTCTACACTGCATGTTATTGATGGTGTATTGATTAGCAACTGTTGTAAGGCTATAATGGAATTGATTATTTAGTATGCTAAACAGAAAAATCACTTATAGTCTTATAAACTAATTTGCCTTTTATGCTTACTAGTAGTTTTCGTAATTATATCTCATTTGGATTTTAATTTAGATTAATTTATCTTTTTGTATTTTTATACATTTTTTTACAACTTACAATGGAGTATCTAAGGCAAGCCATTGAATATTTTTTAAACAGTTACTTTTTTGTAGCCTATTAATCAATGTTAATGTGGTATTTACTTATATAAGTTGTGATTTTATTTGCAGGTGACAATGATATTATACAGTTTTTAATAGACATGAACCTTGATACGTTTGCTGTCGATAGTGACCAGAGCACATTCATTCATGTCGCTGCCAAACATAACCAGATAGAAACCCTCAGCAAATTTAGCACCGAGTTTCTATGTCGAACTCAGGTACCTCTTTATATATGTAAAGGCATTAATGACAATATTGTCATGCTGATTTTTTGCAGCTATGTACACAAATTTTTTCTTACAGAAGTTTTTTTTTCGAATAGAACTTCATCTTCCCTGTTGTGTATATGATTTCTTTTACTATGTCTGTTGTGTTGAAACATTTAAACTAAAATGATATTCATTTGTAATAAATTGTATTTACATGCAATAAAGTTTCACAACTTTCTTAAATAGTAAATAGTAAACAGTGAATATATTTCTTGGCATATACGTTTATACACACACAGGATATTCGAGGTTACACTGCGCTGCACATAGCATGTGAATATGCATGCAATGAAGCCATAGCCCTACTGCTTCCGCTCAGTGATCTCAGTCAAACCAACACACACAATCAGACGGCACTCCACCTAGCCACCCGCACTATGGGTGTTCTAGTTAAACACACTAAAGTCCTTATCACTCAGATGATTCTACACCATGATTGGACAGTCGTACACGTCAAGGTATGGCTGTAAGACTTATATTTAACGATTTTATTTTGTGAAAATATTTTTAAATAAAATATGAACAAAAAATTGAAGAAGTTTTCTTAAAATGTTAAATTTTTCTAAGGCTGCAATGATTATTTTTAAAACTGACACAAAACGTAAATGTCAATGAAGTAAGAAATTGTGAAATAATTAGTTTGTAAGTTTCCTTTTGATTTTTATAGATATGGCTAAATAGCTCTCTGGCATTTTAAACTGATTTCTGCCTTAAATGCAGAAATGGCTTTTTACCACTTTGTTTCATCATTACTTTATTGATAAAAACTACTTCAGTTGAGCTGTGTGGAAAAAAGTATGTATGAACAATATAAAGGCACTTGATAGCAACATAATGCTGTGAAGGCTGCAGCTACACAAATCACTCTGCCTCTAATGAAAATATCCAATATTTGGACAGGATATTCACCAGAGATCTGCTCTCCACGCAGCGGTGTTGGCTGGAAACTCTGCCATTATTGATGAGTTACACCACTTGTCTCCCAATGTACTGGATGCGAATGGGGCATCTCCTTTACACATAGGTACTTCTGTGACCATAACATCTTTACGCACTCTAATTGTTCTATAATCATTGTAGAGTGTTGTGCCGTTGGAGAGCTCGCTCAGTAAAAAATATAAGAATTGTCTTCTCATTAGTTTGCTAATTCAGTAACTCTAAATTTGGGATAAATTATACTCTTGTAAAATTATGCAAATTACTTTTTAAAATTTATCATTTACAATTTAACATAATGCTGAAAACATTTTGCTAATTCAATAAAAACATCTTATTCATAAATACACTACTATGTTATATGTGTGTATGTTGCAGCCATAGGAAATGGGGACTATGAGACGATGGCAAAACTGATAAAAACCTTTTCTGTTGTTGGCCGGTCAATTGACCTGAACCTCCATGATGGATCAGGTGAAACACCCCTACATTTGGCAGCAAGACACGGTCACCCTAGCATGGCAGCAATGTTGATTAAACAAGGTGCCAATTTAGTGCAACCTAACTCATCCGGACGTTCTGTTCTGCATGAAATAGCATTTCTAATCTCACAGAATAGAGAGAATGAGCTGCATTACATGAAGGTATGCAACTTGATTTTTGTTAGTTTTTAAATAAATTATAATAGTTTAGATAATTACTGCAGGCGTTGTTGATGTGCTGCTGTCCACTGTAAATTGGTGGCTGACAACAACTCATCAACCTGGGTCCTCGACTGGGAAAAGTAATGCTATATATCCACCTCATATATTACATAATTACTAAATTGGTCTCAATAGTTTGGTGCTTTCATAAAATGGTCAATCTAATCAATTGGTGATGGTTAACAAACTAATTGATAAAACGTCTTTATTTCCTTAGTTTTATTAATATTTTTTAAATAAAATATTTTCATTTTTTTATATCAATGCATTAATGTCCCACTCTCATAGATTACCCCAATTGGACCTACTCCAACAGCACGCCATATTATTAATTAGGCTATGTTTATTGGGAATTGTCTCACACAGATCTTTGTATTCATGTTAGAAATAAGCTCTGCATGGTCTACACAACATATATTTTTAGGTTTTTGAAGCAATATGCAACAACTGCATCCATTGGTGGTGCAGAATTACCAAAAAGAGTCTTCCAAGTGAACAGGCAGATGACTATAAAGTTTACAGAAAGGAAGCACTACTTCATCTTCTCACTAATGTGCATCAGCCAGAGGGATACAATGTCACTCAGTATGCTGCCAAACTTGCTGCCACAGGTTGGCTTGATTTTATTTAGTTGAATATATCCACATGTTGTGTTATATTAAAATTGCTACTAGTGTGGTTATAATAATGTAATTACATTTGACTAGAGTCGAGTGTGGTGATTGAATAATTGCTTAAAACTTTGTAAATTTTCACTTAATATTTTCAACAGTAGTTTTGCATGGACTGTTATTTTTAGTTTACTTTTTGATATTAGTGTACAAATAGATAAATAAATGAATTATGTTTTCTGTTTTTGAAACGTATAATGTATGTATAAATCTGTACAAGGGTATTTCTGTTTTCTTTGTAGACATGCTTATATACATACTAAACATAACAGACGTGTTCAAGTTTGCTAGTCATCAAGATGACAGCATTCTATATGATGTGTCAGATCTGTTACCATTCACTTCCACCCATGAGAGTGCCAGAGACAAAGATAATATAAAGAAACTGTCTGCCGTCTCCCCTTCAAGTGATAGTAAAGATTGTGAAGGAAATAATGTTGAGTCTGTAGCTAATTCTGCGAGTGTTGCTGAGCTGCTTGTGAAGGTCGAAGCCTACGGTGATGTAGCGGCTATACTCAATGCTTCTCCTTTCAAGAACATAGTTGATTCGTATTGGAATGCTTATCAAAAGCTATTTGCTGCTGCATTCTTCTTACACATTTTGATTATGGCACTCTATTCGTACTTCGGAATCGAGTCCCTCAAATGTGTGGGAAGTTTTGCAGAGCAGAACACCACTACACCTGCAACAGAACTATACGTCCGGACATGGAACTTGGAGGTAGCTCTTGCCCTGTGTCTGATTTGGCCAATATGTCTTATAGTGTATGATGGAGTTCTAGCTGTTAAGACGATTTTCAGTTGTAAACGAAATGGGATTGCACATGCCTTTCAGAATGCAAGAAACCAGAGCGAATATCTGCTAGGAACAATAATTTTGCAGTTTTGTGGTTTTATCTATTCAACATTTGCTATAACATTTTATGTTATGAATCGATACTGCGTGGCCAGTCAGGATTATATACTAGCAATAAGTTACATTTTTGGCTGGGTTTTTGCTATCAACTTCACACGTGGTTTCAAACAAGTTCACCATTTTTCAATTATTCTCAAACATATTTTGTTCAGGGACATGTTGCGCTTTGGCTTAATTTATTTGTTTATACTTTTGGCATTTTCATTTGCATACAGCGCCCTGGTTCAAACCATTCCATCTCTGAGATTAACTGGAAGCGAGTCAATATTTTTTGTGTTTAATTGGATGGTTGGCATGTCGGATTTTGAAACTGATGGGTCCGAGTTTGAAAAATTTAATAAATCTGAGGCTATGGTTGAGATAGTTTATGCCACATACATAATCCTCTGCACAATTGTCCTGCTTAATTTACTCATAGCCATGATGAGTGATTCTTACGCTGATGTTCGAAAAGCATCAGAAATTATGTGGACTGTTGGCTCTCTTCGACTGCCATTGGAGTTTGAGGAAGGTTTGGGGAAATCTTATTACCGGCCACAGCATTTATATTTGGATGAAAATGCTCAGCGATGGTTTATACGCATACCCAAGAGAAATGTCGTTGAAAAGCATTGCTCAACAGAAACAGTCATTTATGATCTTGCTCTAAAAGTTGAAAAATTGGTTGAAGAATCACGGATCAAAGAATCAAAGCTTTTGGCTCTTTTAGAAGCTAAAGAAGCAAAAACTAATGACGATTAACTCCCAATCATGAAATAGTAGAGATAATTGATATTTCATGGACCAACAATTGAAGCTTCCAACTATTGCTATACAGTTTCTCAGTTTGTTTTTTCTATCGATAAATGCAATTTTATCAACGTCACCTCAATCAAAATCTAAGTAGTGCAGCGCTAACAGCATTTGACAAACAAGGTAATACAAGTAACGTTGATTTTAGAATCATCAAAGTCCATTAATTTGTGCAGCACTAAGTGTTGCAAACTGGCCATCAAAAAGCCCTTAGAAAATAAAATAAGGCTAATCTCTATCTTTTGCATTTCTTTCTGATTTAGCTATAAGCATATTTTTGTCTATTTAATTCTTTTTGTCTTTGTATTGAATTTTTATAAACTTTTTTATAGTACTTCTTAATATTACTTTTTTTAGAATTTCGGTTTTTTCTTAGAACAAATTTTCATAATATGTGTTGTGTAATGTTTTTCAAACACATGATTAGGTGTATTTAACATTGTTATAAAATGTATTATTTCGCTATTGCTCAATTATAAAACTGTGCACTATATATATCATTTCTTATAAGTTTAAATAATTTAGTATTTATAAATATATCAAATAAATACAAAAGCAAACTGTTCACATAATAATATAAGAATGGAATTTTAAGTGAATTAAAATACTAATAGATAAATAATATATTTAAGGACGGCTCATTTCTTAGTTCGCTTTTTACCAGTACCCCAGGCATTGAAATTATCAGATTTGGTGTGTTTAGAGTTGAAAGAATCCTGCATGCCGCGTGATGAACCTTGAGCATTAGTAGCATGATTCTTACTGTGGTAACCTAGAATCCCACAAAAATTATATTAAAATGCAATAATTAAATAATTGTACATGCCATTCACTGTAGTGTACGGGTACTACTTATAATATCTACTGCATTATTATAGTAGACATGGTAAGTGTAATGTGATTTAACTAACTTACTATTATGTGCTGATGGGTTGCTGAACTGAGAGGACTGCTGACTCACTTTCCTATGACTGCCTGCAGAAGAAGCTCCACCATAGCTGTCTACAGACATTATTTCTAGGGGACTTCCCTAAAACGCAAAATCAAATTTGATTATTCGCTATGAATAACATCTCTATTAAAAGTTTTTTTTAATACTCAGAGCATAAATTAATGTACAACTTTGTACATGTATACATGCCTCTCAAAGGTATACCTCAAAACTATTACTTGAAATAAGTTATTGTTGCAGATGCTTCAAATATGGTCAAGTGTGGTAAAAAGCTTGCACTTACCACCAGCTGTGTTCGGCCACCATCCAGCAACCTTTTGTCCATATATGGTAACTGGTGTCCACCACTTTCTTGTCTGTCTGAGTTCTCTATCTCTGTGCTGCCAACCTGTGTGTGAATCCATTCGTACGTCCTCTCAGCAGCAACCTCCTTTTCAACAGCATCAGTGGACTTTTTCTTTCGAGCCTCTTCTTCCAATGCTAGTAATTGAATAACATGTTGCCATAGGTAATAAATTAAAAATGGGAGTTGCTTTCACATTACTTCTTCAGATATGCATAACACTAGATGACTATTTCAAGTAATATGTAACCTGATTGTATACTCCTGGGATGTCTCAAGTAGCTATATTAATATAGCTGTTATTCTACATTAAACTTTAGTAAAATTTAGTAAGTTTACCTTTAAAGTATTCTACTCTAGGAGCAGCTTTCCGTACAGGAGCAAGTACTTTTGGAGGCTCAGCATTGTGTGAAACCTTCTGTTGAAATTCATACCTGCTAACCGCATCTAAAAATTGATGAATACAAAACAAATACATAAATAATAAAATATAATATTATTGTAATGAAATATTATTTCTCATTTGCTCATATTCTATTGAATAATGCTGTATGAGCTAATGATACAAATAACTTGATAAGAATAAGAGCCGGTGAGCCACACACCTAACTGATTCAGTTTCTTCTTTCTCTGAGCATTGTATTTGAGTTTCTTGGCGCGTTTCATCATCAACTCAGCAGTGTGAGAATCTTTGAAGCCCCTACATATCATTATCAGTATATTTTGGTAAATACTTGAATGGTTTAATTGAAGATGCAATACTAAGCCAATCATAAAATAATTGGAATACATAGCATCACACAAACTAAAATTCTTTCATTATTCTTCAATTCATGCGATTGTCACTTTATCAATTCCCAAAACGCCAATACCAACAACTGAAATTATACTGATACAGAATCTTCAAAAATAACGGGAGAAGTAATAGCATTATAGAATCACACTAAGGTGAAGTCACATTTGCCACTGGAGAATAGTAAAGTAACTCAGCACTATACATATGTACATGTCAAGAGAATAAAACTTGATAGCACTTAAAAATAAAAATCATAAAAACATTTTGACAATTTTTCGATAACCATTCTAACAAAATGGCTTAATTATCTGTAAAAAAGTAATTTTCTTGTTCTTACAAAATAAACTGTTGAATTCCACATAAATACATGTACAAGAATAAAATTGTACTGGCGTAAATTTTTAACTCACCAGTCTTCTGCAATCAATTCCTCTTTTTTAGAGCGATGACTAATTTCTCCACTCATGCTGGATAAACAGGGAACAGCATTTCTAGAAGATTCCATCATTGAGCTGGGACTCTCTCTCCAAGCCAGTCTGTGTTGTGTATCAAAGAGTTGATTAGAAGTATTGTCAACTCTATCAGAATTGTATGGTTTGGAGGGCAACACAGCGTGTCTAAAATAAGACATCATTTAAAAGGTCTCTTACAACTTTACCAAACAATTAAATGTTGCTAAAAATAATGTACATATATAACAAGGACATATATCTTTCACAATTTAAACTACAAGTAAACAAAATACATTGGGTTATCAAAACCCTATGACAGTACGAACAGCTGAGCAGTGTATATGTATATATGTCAAAAACATAAAATAAGCTAAAACACTGTTTGACAAATTTGCTAAATTTTACTTCTGAGGTAAAGTGGGTGTGTCCGGGGGACGCCACTCATTTTCATCAACATCAAAGTCAAAAGTTGAGAGATCTATTTCTGGCATTTCATCATCACTGTCTGCGCTGCTTGGCCTGTTGGCAAACTCTACGGCCTTCATCAGTCTTTGTCTAAGTGAGTGCCCTCGCCACAGCGCCTAACAACGTACAAAATTCCGCGATTTCATTCTAAACTATGGAATAGGCTGCAAAAATGGTTTTGCTGCTACTTTTAGGAGGGGCTCAAATATAGTCAATACAAGTCTGTGTAGAATGCAGAATACACTAACGTTTCAACCAAATCAATTAAGTTTCATAAAAAACTACAAAAACACATTATAACTACAGCTTATTCAGTAATATCAGCAACTGTTGAGCAAAATTTTATTGATTGAAAATGACATTACTAGAAGCTTTAGCTATGACGGAGTTGCTATATTTAATAAAATAATGCTACTCGTAGTTTTGCCATTAGCTTAGCAGAAATGGTTCAAATAAATGAACCGTAAAAACATCAAAACTCATACAAAAAGCATTTTAAGAAAATCAGTGTACCTGAATTTTTGTGGCTGCAGCATCAAGTTGAAAAATTGAACCATTTATTTCTCCGTTACCAACATGGCCGCCAACATGGCTACCAACATGGCCGCCAACATGGCTCCCAACATGGCCGCCAACATGGCTGACAATGGCATTTGAGCTGAAAGTGTCAGCAGGTTTGCCTGGCAATACATCCTCAGGAGGACCGTTACTCTTAGCCTCTGGCACATTACTATATGAATTGCTGAAAGCATTAGAACGATGCAAAAATGATTGACTTTTTGTTGTACCAGCAGCTTTTCTGCCATCATTAATTACTGCTGAATCTTCCAAGGAACTTTTTACTTTGTTATCTGCAAAGTTTTGATGCATTCTTGAATGGGGTCTCGGTGACGGAATACTTTTCATCATTTTCATATTTTCTGTGCTAACTTTGAGTTCTGTTGACTCTAATGTGGCTCGCAGTCTAAAAAATGACACACTATATAAAAGTAGACCAAGAAAATGTTTCACGCTGTGCCACAAGTGACTAAAACACTTGGTAATGGTAAAGTTATTATACATAATTCGGCTAACATTCAATAGTAGGGTGGTTGACATTGACTACAAAAATACCAAATAATTATGTGATATTATTTTATATACTTAAAACAGTTTCATTGTAAGATGCTTCAAACACAGCGTGTATATATGACAATAGCTTGACAAGATTTTTTTTAATGCAAAAACCCACTTCTGCTCGAAAATGTCTTTCTCCGACAGCTGCCTTGCTTCATCTTTGTGAGACATTTTTGTAGCGTCAGCAACTTTAGCTTCAAACAATTCTTTAGAAGTTGCAGCAGATTTAGGCTTTTGAAATGGTTCAAAGGTCATTGAGCCGTATTCATGGGCATATCTTAAGTTCTCAGCTAATGTAAATGCCGAATGATAATACAGTTGAAGTTGATTCACTCTTTTCAGCAGCTCTTCGTTACTCATTGGGAACTGAGAGAGGTGGTTGCTAAATACGAAACAGATATCCAACATCGTATGGAATTCAAAGTATCGATAAAGAAACATTTAGATTTGGCAAAAACAACTATAAGAAAAAAATTCCCATTTAAATTAGAATCAAGTACAAGTATTAGATATTCATTAAAAATATTTTTCATCAATTTATAAAAGATACACGATGCTGATGATAGTAAATTAAACCCAGTAACCTGCATAAAATCAGTATAACTCTAGTGGATATTTAATCATGTGAAACTAATAGTGCAGTAAATGTTTTTCCTTCCTTTTATCAACGAGTCAATCATGAATTTTGTTAAAGACTTCTAATAAGTTTTAGCTCAATTATATATTATTTGATTCACATTTCAAATATCTAAATGATAAAGCAGTAAATCAACTCTTGCTAGAAAGAAGTGTTCACTACACAAACATATTAGCAGTGTTCTAGCGTAGATATAAAATATTAAATCAGTGAAAAACAATTTCATATAACTAAAAAAACATTACGTTATAACTTTGTACAGATTTTAGGCAACTGTTTCAGCCAATAGCGGCTAGCCCCACCTACCTAATTATTGGCTGATATGTTTTCTCAAGACTAGAGAACTCAGATCTACTTTTGGAGCACATACTCAATATTTCAGAAGAAAATTCAATTGGATGATGGGAGAACAACCCCTGTCCATCCAGATACTTTAGTTGTGGTAAAGTTGATGATAGTTGAGCTCTGCAACACAATTTATATCACTTAGTAGGCTAATGTAAAGTGCATCAAAGCCACTTCCACTTAGTGTTATATATAAAAAAGCTTTTCTGTCAAACAATTTTTTGTTATAAATCAATTTTGATTATGTCAGCCTAATTTATTAACCAAACAAATTCGAAGAAGCATTCTTCGTGTGCAATCGATATTAAAACAAGCTAATCTACTTTAAAATATTGCCTATGATCCATATTTCTTACTAAAATCTATTGAAAATAATGTTTATTTCTATTATGTATAGCCAATATTATATCAAACTTATGAAGCCATGGGAACTACTTGTGAGTGAATAAATTACAATAATAAAATAATTTATAATAATTTTTATCAACTTGTGTAAAAACAATTTGAATTATATAGACATATTAAACAAAACAACAGGGCATCATTCCCACAACAATACATGTATCTAATGACGTTAAAATTGAACAAAATTAAAATGACTGCTTGAATCACCACAGCACTGTAGGAGCAGAATTTTTTCAAAAATATGGTGATAGGCATCACCATATTTAATACAATTTAGTATTTGAAGATATGATAGATTCTACTGATGGGCTTATTTATAGTTCAGATGAAAGAAGCTTTGGGTGGTTTAATTGAAAAATCACTAAAACTAGAGTAGATTTTATTTGGTCATATAAGAAACATATTATCATTCTATTTAGTTATATATTGTTTTTCTGGTGAGACTAATAGAAATCTAACTATTTAGCCTTTTCTTTTTGGACGACTTGATCGTTTTGTAAGTAAGAATTCACTCCCCACTGCTAAAGAGCTGATGTAAAACTTGAAACCCTATTAATAATAAACTCTTTTTTCTTCATAATTATTATTACAGCAAAATGTATAAAACCAATACAAAATATAAATAAAAACCCTGCATACACAATAACAGTTTAAATGACCATCTATACTTCATTATACTCCAAGCTCACAGGCAAAAATGCAGAAAGTAGAAACACAAAGATGTATTGGTTATTACATACTTGTTGGTGTCCTTTGCTACAATAGGGTTGCCCTCTAACATAAGATATTCCAGATTAATGCAAAACTTTAAACCATCAAGAAGATTACCAAGATCTGTAAAAGAAATAATTAATAACAAACCTGAGCAATCATTGCATTTCCTTTTAAACACAGATTCTAGCTAGAAACAAAGTAGAATAATACACATATAAATAATATATAGATAAAAAAAACTTAATTTGTATATTAAAATTACAAATTTTAGTAATTATTAAGCTAATAAATGAGCAAAAAATTTAATGTTGTAATTGAGTTTAGAATTCTGAGCAGGTGGGCGGAGCATACTTGTGTAGCAAGTAGAGTTACTTAATAAAACTGAATTTAAAGCTCAACAAAGTCAATACAACAGGTTTACTGAACTTCTATTGAGATTAGTTGATATGCAAGGTTGGAAAAACATAAACCCATATATAAGTTTATAGCAAATACTTTTAAGTTCACTTCTTAGCATAACATTAAACGAGATAACAAATCTCAAGCCTCATTTTTAGTTCAAGATGTGCGTAAAACAAGATGCATATAATTCTATATTCAGTAGCATTATGTAATAATATCTAACTTTATATAAAGTTATTAAGAGCAGTGTTTTACCACAATAATTATTAAGGATATTCAAAATTATTTCAGTATAATCTATGTTAATCACTAATGACAGTAATAAAAAATACTCTTCAATGTTAGATCAAACAAGCTTAAGCAGTTTAAATCATTTCAAAAAGATATTATAGTGATAAGCAAATCTCCCACATCATAATATCAAGATTTATATAATATGTGGAATAATAAAACATTGAATACATTTTAAACATTTAGATTTAGGTTCTTGAAACATGTAAATTAAATTTTCGAATAACTTCACTAAATAAATTATCCTGTGTAACACTACTTATACACTAATAGCTGCTGCATGTGAAATTATATAATTGATTTATTTTATTTTATTTATTTTCAATGGTTAAATTGTTGTAGCAAATACTGTTTCCCCCAAAGCCAAACATATTTGTTATCCTACCAATAGGACAGAGGTAGTAGTACTTCACAGGATATCCACAGTATTACTTCATCAAAAAAACTTATTTTGTGAAAACATAAAAGTAGCATGAACTCTCTACTTGAACAGTGACAGATAACCACTCTATTGAATATGTAGAACTTGCAAAAATATTGAAAAAACTATTTGGCCAGTCAGTAATAATGCATACATGTGCTCTTTGGAGCTGGGACTTTTCCTAAGGATATACGAAATATATGATGAATAATTGTCACACTGTTAATAAGCATGTAACTAATAGGTACATAAATTTAAAATTAAAAAAACTACCTTCCATAAACTTTTCTTAATTTAGGGGAGGAAGAGCAGAAATTACATAACAGCTCTTACCAACAAGTTGGTTGTGACCCAAGTCTAAGCTGGACACACTGTAGCATCCATGTAGAACTTGTATAGCTGATATGCCATTCTGACTGAGGTTAACTGAGTGCAAACACGGCAGCCAGAAGAAAGCCAAGCCGTTTAAACTGGATATGCTATTATCGTCTAAACTCAGAGATTCTAGTAAGACACAGTTGGTCAGCCTTGGTATCTACAAGTTTCATAGTAACCTTATAGGAACTGCCCAAATAACAAACAACATTTATTTGCAAGTATATAACCGCAGCATATATCAAAATATATATATTTATATAATATAGCATGGGCTATGCAGCGAATTAAACTTAGACTTCAAACTATCAAACATACTACTTTCAATTTCAGTTTTTAATGAAAATATATGCAATTTAAAAAACATGATTAATTTAATACTACCCAAACCATTTTACACATTCCTCCATCCATCAAAAGAGTTGGTAGCCGACAGGGTGGGTTAAATGAATATTAATCAGTAAATAACATATTATACAAAAAATAAAGTCTGCTCTGATATTAACGTCATAATCCATCACAAACTACATATAAGTGAAAATGATAAATTAGTTATTAGAGCTTCCTGAAACATATTAGATTGGTTTTTAAAATTAAATTATTTATTCTGGTCAAATATTAATTAAATTTTATGGAAGGCTTATTGTAACAATAATTATAGACATGTTATTATGTATAGCAATTTTAATTTAACATTAAATCAACCCATACTTGACTACATTTGCATTTCATAAACTCCCTTGTATGTATATGAAAATTAATAATATTGATGAGTGGAATTTTTTATTTAGTAAAACATTAATTATCTATATATACCAAGATGAATTGCTAGTAATATTACTTTTAGAAAATGATGAACGATATGTTATTTTTAATGAGTCACAACTAAAACATTGACATATGATAATGAACATGTATTGCCACATCTGTATACCTCCATCAGGTTGTTAGCAGTAGCTGTAAGTTTCCTCAGCAAACATAGGTTCCTTAGCTCATCGATGCTGGTTAAATGGTTATGACTAATATCAACCACCTGGAGGGTTACACACTCTCCCAGACCTTTGGTGTTGATCAGAGCATTGTGGGAAAGGTCAAGGGTGTGCAGCGATTTTAAAGAACCCAAATTTGCTACAAAAGAGCTTCCAGAATAACGAACACAAAAACAGCACCGTGCAGTGGAAAAAAATCACAACCTTTTTTTTTAATACTAATTATTTAACAGCATTATGTAAGCAGCTGATATATTATATGTGCAATTAGTTGGATGAACAGCATTAGTTGGATGAACAGCATTAAGATTCTAAATAACAAATACTGTGCACAATCACTACCATTGTTTCATTTCCATTGCTTCTGCGAATGGATTTTTCATTCGAGGTTTGGAAAAAGTTGCATCGAATGAAACCACAACCATGTTAATGCAACGCAACCACAAATCCATCGTAGGAGCATCTGCATGGATCCATTCAAAGCAATGGGAACGCAGTGAATAAGCCAACACTGATGGATTCGATATGCACCAGCATTATTGTCCTATGAGCTATACTAATTACTTACACATTTTAGATATCTTGTTGTGTGAGAGGTTGAGATATCTCAGATTGATGCAAGACTCAAATCCACGAATAGCATTTAAATAGTTAGAAGACAGGTTGAGGTAGACTAGAGTAGAACTGTGAAGGTTGACAGAATCTATAGCATTCATCTGCAACAAATGTTTGCTATTACTAGAGAATCATTATATTGAAATTAACACAAAATCAGATTCAAAATACTGTTAAAAACTGTAGGATTTAATTATGTTTCCATTTTTAACAACCTTGTATGCAAAAAGTAAACAGGACATAAATTTGATGTATTATTTCACACAAAATGATTACATTTTATTTATTCTAATTGTATTACATCAAAATAAAAAATGCAGGTTTACAAATAACTTGTGGTAAGCTGGTTTTTGATTTTATCAAATGGAATATTAATAAGGAAATTGCAATATTATTACAATTATTACAATTATACTGTTATATATCATGTATATAGATTTAATTGCAATGATGACTAATACAATCAAGAAACTATTACCACTAGAACTATTATAATGTGTTATTTGCTAGTTTGCAAGTCTGTTATTTGCATTTACCAGGTATGGTTATAGTAGCACTGCTACAGAGCAATTAACAAGCTGTTGGTGATGCACATACACATTGTAGACAGGTGCAGAAACATGTATACATTCAACAGACTAAGCCTAGGGCCACACGGTGCGTATTTTCGCATGCGAAAATTGAAATCACATGTAGCAAAGGTGTCCACTGTAGCGTCAGTGATGCGTGATAAATAAAGCTTTCATTTTTAAATCGCACTCGCTTTCAATAGAACGCAATTTGCTGGAATGTAGCACTAAATTAAAGAAATTGGGCTCGCTGAATAGCTACCAGCCAATTAGGTGACGATGACAGAGACGATTCGCACTTGTCGCTCAGCATTTTCAACGCAAGTGCTACTTGTGATTTCAATTTTCGCATGCGAAAATACGCACCGTGTGGCCCTAGGCTCACACACTCCTGAACACAACTTGGTTATTATCTGTCAGACCCTGCTATCTACTCCTATCTGAGGCTCAACATAAATTTACTGAGAAAAAAATTGCAACCAACTAAAACCCATGATGACATAAAAACAGTCTTCTTCACATGTATACATTAAGCTGATGATTAGTTCATTCAGGTCAGGTATTGTCAACTGACCACCTCAAGAATAGATCTTGTTTTGACTAATAGATTAATGGGTTCATTGACCCATGGCTTTAACACAAGTTTTATATACACTGTAGCATAGGCTTAGTTATTCCATATTTGTATACCATGTCCATTTATTTTGAGTAGTAACATCATTAAACAATTAGCAAATCTGCTTTTCATAGAGCAGAGTTGCAGTGATAATGAAAGTGGGCCTAGCAATGGGTTTTACTAGCAAGCAGTTTAGATAGTGAACAATGGAAAAAATAACATCTAAAAATGAATAAAATGATGCACATTTCGCAGAAAGGATATAATTATAATACCTTCAAGTCAGCATACAGTAAGTGAGTGGCAGCATCCAGATGATCTACAGTACAGACACCACTGCTCTTTAAACTGAGAGCTCTTAGCTTCTTACAAGGACCTAGCGTTGACAGTGTGCATCCTGGTAAATCTTTCAGCTGCACAGCTTCTACCTGCATAGTATTAGTATGTAATAGCACTATTAGTAGCCACATGTCAAAGGACAAAAGGTTGAAATATGATAGATTTATCAATGGCATTGTCAGTCAATATTTACCACTCTGTAAATATATTATTTTTATGCATAAAGTAAGCTACTTAATAAAATAGTTTTAAGTATTATTGCCCATTAGACAAGAACTATAAATATAGTCTGATGGCAACATACACGAAGCACTGAAATTTACTAATATATTTATAAATTGATAGGCTAAACCAATGTATAAAATTGTTATGTGTCTGCTAAATATGAACTCACACACTAACAATCAAATTACACAATGGAATACGAGAGTCATCTTCTAGACATTTTGACTAGTAGTTATAATATCTTATATAAATTATAAAAGCAAACATGACTTGTAACAAAAAATATACTATTCTATGCAAAAAGAAGATTAAACTAAATCTGGATCTATAAGCATAAAAGTTCGAATAGAACATAAAGAGTTTTTTGGCAATGTCAGATGCAAACGTGAAGATTGAATGAACTGTATGCAAGAATTTAACTACTTCAACTAATGCAAAACAAGATTATCAACTAAGACCATTAAGTAAAAAACTTCACTTAGGTTGTTCAACTCAGCTTTGAAATATTACATTAAAACTGAAGTGCTCAAACCTGCGACAGACTGCATTTTTCCGACTGTGATAACAGAAGATCCTCACTTATTGGGCTTTGCTTTTTGGCTGCAGAAGGAGGCCGCTTCAGCCTTTTTCGAACTTTGCTGATAGTATTCCTAGCTTCTGATGAGATCTTACTGTTTTATTGTGAAAATAAAATAATCTAATGCTTTTTGAGGCCACCATATAATTAGTTTTATGATCAATATGTTATTTAATACAGTTAATAAGCGTGTTGCCTACCTCCAAGGTGTACATTCTTCAATCCATCGCTTTCTTCGCTCCTCTATTTTAGATGAAAGATACGAGAGGTCTATTGAACTTGTTGAAGAGTTTTTTGATAAACCATTGGATGCAAAAAGCTTTGGAGCTTTGCTGGTGAAATCTTTGGGCTTGCTTTGAACAGAATTATTGGGTTTAATATTAGTTTGTTGATTAAGTATCTCCTCTTTTGTTGTCTGATGGTCGTTGCTCCTTTTAGTAATAGGAATAATATCAATGCATGTACACATAAACACACAAGTCTTTTATACAAAATAAAATTCTGCTGATATTTCAACATAAAATATAAATGCCTATATAATTCAAATATAACTGATGTGATAAAACCAACGTTGTAAGACAAAGCAACTAAACCTACTTGTTAAGTGCTTTAGATGAGTGACCACTTAAATGTGCATCAGCAATAGTGGCAACTTTTTCACCAGAAAATTTATTGCCATTGGCAGAAGCTTCTTTTGAAAAGTTGATAGACATCTCTTTGTTGGCGTGCTGTTTCTTACTACTTTCCTGAACTTTGCCATCAGCGTGTACAGTTCCATGTCCATCATTAGAATTCACATTTTGTTCTTCTTGAAGCAGATGCTTAGTATCATTTACAGATTGTAGCTCACTTGGAATCTGGTGTTGCACTTCTGCGAAACTTGACCTCATTTCATCCTTGAAGTGCTCGGCGTTTGGTTTTAAAGGAGCATCTCTGCTCATCTTTAAAGTGTTTGAACTTGTAAATTCTGCTTTTGCTTTTTGTTCCAACTTCATTTTAGATTCCGCTTTAAGTTTAGCCTCTGCTTCTGCTTTAAGTTTAGCCTCTGCTTCTGCTTTAAGATTAGCCTCTACTTCTGCTTTAAGATTAGCCTCTGCTTCTGCTTTGAGTTTAGCCTCTGCTTCTGCTTTAAGTTTAGCCTCTGCTTCTGCTTTGACTTTAGCCTCTGCTTCAGCTTTTGCTTTTTTATCAGCTTGAATTTTTGCTTCCTTTTCTGCTTTTAACCGCTCTTTCTCTTCCTTTTTCCTCTGTTTTTCAAGTTTCTTTGCTCTTTCTTCTTCTTTTGCTTTCATCTCCTTCAACTTTGCTTCTTCAATCTCTTTCTCACGTTTCATTCTCAGTTCTTCCTCCTCTTTAGCTTGCTTTTCTTTCAAAAGTTTTATTTCAGCCAAACGCAGTGCCTCTTCCTGTAATTGATAATAGTTGTATAAAGTAAATTATGAGATCTAAATAGGTGGTAAAAACTTTTACTCAAACAACATATCATATTATAAACACATCAAAATTGAAAATTTTCACCTTCTGCTTTTGTTCTTCAACAAGCTTTATCCGTTTTTCAGCTTCCTGTATTAACTTTTCTTCAATGACCTGCATACGTTCAGCAATACGGCTTTTAACTTCTTGACCAAAACTCTTCCTAACTCTAAAAATTTGTTATTTTCATAGTTTTCTTGGCATAAATTAAGTGTTACACAACATGACGCAGCTACGACCACACAGTAGGTACTAACAGTATGTAGGCTGTAAGTTTGGTGAATATAGGTATGCCTCAATGTATACAAGAGTCACACAAAGATAATTTAAAAGATTGATCAACCATCTAATAGCAATAACAAATTGAAAGAACTCACCTGTAACCTCTGTAAATTGATTGAATTTTCACAGCACACTGGATCTTCTTTTTCTCTCTCTGTTCAGTAAGTTTATTGATCTCTTCTTTTAATCGAAGTTGTTCAGCTTGAGTCTGTTTTTCTAACTCATAAATTTGGTTCTAAAATTAGAATTAAAAAGTCTTAAATTTTACGAACGTAACGTAAGTTATGAATATCAAGTTGCAATTTAAAGAGAATCTGTCATTTTCAGTAATAAAATTTTAAATTACATTTTCTACTTTTGTGCAAGCATGATGAAGACTTAGAAGTCAATAAGCAGAAATCAAGCTTTATTTATTTCATTCAGGCATATTAAGTACCTCAAAAGATTTTGCAATATCAGACATGGCTGCTTCTTTCTTGTTCAATTCTATCCTTAAATTTTCTTCCCTTTGAAAAGAAAGAGCTTGATTTTTTTCTTCTTCTAACTTGGTAGCATTGAGACGTTGTTGCCTTTTGCTCATATTATTTTCATCGCGACTCTTGATTGCATTATCAAACTTCTGATGATTCTTCAAAAGTAAGATTATTGTCACCATAAAAGGTACAAAATTTATCAAATAATTATTTTAAACCAAATCTGCAAGTTGAAACTAGTAAACACAAAAAACTAGTTCAGCTAACTATGCTCTTTAAAGTTAAATGTTCTGCAGCTCAATAACTTCAACTAACACTTAACCTCAATAATAAAATTTTTGACGCATTACATCCACATAATATTTTTCACAAGTTATAAAATTAGAATAATGTGGTTTACAAAATATTCAACATACTATTTGTTGTTTTTTTAAAGTAATGGCCTGTTGTCTTTTGAGTTTTGAAACTCTCGATGCAGCAGCTTCCTGCAGAACTGCTAGGCTATTTTCATCATACACAACCAGTGCTTGAAAAGTTTCATTAGCTACAGGTGAGGCAGCGCAGGTGTTGATGCTGACTTCATCAGCAACTCTGTGTGACTCCTGGCCGGTATTAACTGACTGCAATCCTGGAACTCTAAGTAAAGTGATTTCCATCCTGTCTTCTATTAAATAGTTAACAAACAAAATATACAGGGTTATTTGAGTAGAAATCTAAAGCATTTAAAAGAAATTGAAATAGTTAGAAAATACATAAAATACTATTGTTGTTTCTAAAAATTTAAGATTTAAATTACACGATATTTAAGTAAATACAGTGCATTAAAGGCACTGAAAAGTTTAAATATAAATATTTATTATTATATTGAGCTTTCCGTCAGAGTAAATTTTATTTCAAAAACATAAATAAAATAAATAAAAAAACAAATATGTTCATATAAGTAAAGTTACATGGTAAGCATAAATAAAATATGTGTCTACACCTTCATCATCATTAAAGCTTGTGTTTGTATCTGATTCGTCAGCTTCGTCTTCAGCAGCAATAGCTTCAAGAATCTACAAAGTTTATTATAATTCAATCGTTGAAAAAAATTTCACGCTAGACTGAAACATAAAAGTTGCTTTGGTAAAATTTTTGTCCTCAAAATAGTATATACTTCTTGAAATTGAATACTACACATTTTTAGACCATTAAGTACAAATATAACTCTAACTTATATATTTACCCTTGTCCTGAATTGTTCCTCATTTTCATTTTCATTAGCATATTCAGTTTTCAGTGCACTAAGGTCTACTTTTTTACAAGAAGCTATTTTGTCTACAAAATACAAAAGTCATATGTCAAAAATTCAAATGCTGTATAATTTGCATATTTTTAACATATCAAAGTATAGTCAAACAAAAATATTTAGTTGTATAAAAATGCTTTACAAAAAACTTTAACACATTATTCAGAACTTCTTCATATTGAAATTATTTATGCAACTAGATATTTTAATTTCAATGCAATATACATAATATACATAATATAGAGCCTTATCTCTTATAAAAAGCTTACTTAATTCACATCAGCATACCTGCTGCTGAATCCAGTAAATCTGAACAGTCTTTCAGTTGCTTTTCAAATGCTTTTCTTTGAGAAGATAGCCTATGCTCTAGATTATGTAAGAGTTTTAAATCAATTGGAGAAACTTCCAGTGAAGTAGTCACATCTCCAGGTGTTTCCAGTTCACTATTTGCATCTATGTCTATCTCAGCTAACTGGCGAGTTATTTCTTCCGAAACATCTGAGTCATCAAACTTAGAATCCTCCATCTCCAACTCATGTCTTTGGATCTATTCCAGCTCTTTAGTTTTAAATTAAAAATTAAAAGTTAATAGATCACATTGAAACTGGTAAAAGAAAATAAAAACTACACTTTCTAGATTAAATTTTTGACATTACTTGGAACTTGAAAATAAAAAAATTGCATTTTATTGATACCTAAACTCTAAATTGAATATTCTTAAATTGTTTCTTTAGTAGGGTAAATGAATATTCTATCAATAAAAACAAAAACACTTTCTTATCAAAAAGATCTAACTTTTCGTTAATAAATATGCTCTAAAAATTAAGTTCCTTGTGATTTAGTTTTATAAATATATGCCAAACTACAACAAAAATACTAATACTAATAGTACTACTATAAGTATAAGTATCCAATTTGAATTAGTGAACATATACTGGTAATTTAAATTCATTGTATTATTCTTATCATTATCATTATGTAATAATAATATATTACTCAATTTTTATTTCAAAGTCCGTATGATTATTACATTACATTTAATAAAAGTGATTTAATTCTATGACTACTATTAGTATTACTGTATTAGTATTACTAACAATAACTAAGTAGTAAGTATAACTAATATTATTAGACGCTGACACTGACAGCATAATAAACTTCAATTGTTCTAGATAACGAGTTTAGGAAACATAAAACATAACTTCAACTTATTACCATTAGTTATTAATATAAATAATTCTGAAAGTGAAAGTAAAACTAATTTTTAGTAAACTTTTAGTAAAAACCAAACCCGCAAACGCGTATTTTTCATTCATAGTCATACTGACACTGAATCCGATAGTGATACTGTAAATTGTAATTATATCTCATCACTTTAGATTTGCACTAAAATAAAACTCAACCTAAAATTTAGTATTTGTGCTAATAAACAATATCTTTACATTGATACTAGCTGAACAGTAAACATTAAAATCATATTTAATATTATTTAATTTTAACCCGAAACATTCCTTCTATACCTTGATATATAGCAACGACAGGATATGCAGCTATGCGAAAAGTTTATCTGCAGCAGGTGTAATCGGCCAAATTTAAATTGACTGGCAACACTGCTGAGAATGTTTTCGATAATGATTTTATAAGCAGCTCCAAGTTGAGGGTGATTGAATGCAGTAGTTTCCTGTTCTAGAAATTGAAGTCGTTGTTTATTCACCTCAATAACCCCCAACTCGGAGTTGCTTTTAAAATTATTTTACTTTCAGCTAGCTTTTTCCGACGCGCAGTTCAAAGGTTACATGAAATTTCAAGGTGATATAAGTGGGCTCGCTGTAATAGAATTTTATTGCCTAATGTGAAGCTTTAGAAGTGTCTAGACTCTAGAGGATGAAGTAAGGATCATAAAAATTATACAATGAGCAATGATTATAAACAGTGATAGCAAATTCAGCATGCTGCAGCTGCTTGGCCAACTCTGCCTTTCCTAAGCAAGGTGGAAAGAGGGTAAAATATGGGAACTTAATACCCTCTCTCAAACCCTGCCATCCTTATTAGTTATTACATATTTGACATCTGCATTTCCAATTTTCCTGCTCATGAGAAATATTAATATCAATTTATGCAATTAAATCACTGTATTAGATTTGAGTTAAAGCCACTGTAATTATTTCAACTTTGCTGAAAAGCTTGCATATTGGCTACTTATTACAACAAAAAAGTTGCCAGCATAAAAGATCATTTCTTACAATCCACAACTGTGGTGTAAATGTATGTATAATTTGCAGTAACTAACTCCTATCCTTATTTAATTGTATTAAACAAAATTTAAATCTTTGGGGGGGGAAGCTAAACTGCCAAAGGAAATACATTCCATGGTAGGAAACCCCATGGACACATACAAGAAAAACTGTTGCCAAATGAATTATTTAAACATGTCAAAACATGTATGAAATATATAATTAAGTTGAATGGGTTGTTTTAACTAAACATTCACACGAGTTCAAGGAAATTTTAAACTGAACTGTCTATCAGGAACTTTTCTATGCTGATTACTTTAACACACCTTATCCCGAGAGCTCATCTAGATTCTAGCACAATAATAAACTGTCATTATTATGTAATTTTAAAAAACAAAAGGTTTTCCTGAAAGGTGACTGAAACTTCCTGGTGGCTAATAGAGATAAATAACAAAACATAACTTAAATGATTTCATAACTGTTATCAGAGCTTAAGTTTTTTCAATTACAGCTATAGATCATAAAATTAATTTTCCTAATTACTTACTGGTTGATTGTGGGTGAGTCATATTATTAAAGGATGAGACTGTAGAGTTTTATAAAATGTAAAACTACATACGGGTAGTTTCCATTTCAGTAATATATAGCAGAACAACTCTCTGCCTAGTGAATAACATGTATAGAAAGTTTTTGGCTCAAGTTTATTTAAATAAACAAAGCAACTGTGCAGTTCTTAATTGCTTGAAACTTGAGCTTTTAAGGAGGGTTCCATGTGAAACTAATTATGGATATTTTGAAAGCTAGTAAGCTTCACTTTGTTGAAAATTTGCAACAAAAGAATTTTTATTTTATTAAAATAATGATTCCAGACTTAGTACAAGAATTTTAATTCATATAACTATTTGGAAATCAGACATGTCATAAATGAACATAATTTCAACCAACAGAGGCGGGAACTCAAGTCTCTCAGAAGACTTGAGCCTCTAGCAAGCCACGCATTTTGACTCATACTGAAATTAATGCAAGCCATAGACCTACTCTGTACAATACTATGATTATGTAATACATAAAACTGTATAAAAGAAGCCAGGCAATAGTAGTACATTGTCCATCAACTGATTATTTTTAGCTGTCAAATAGTTTTTAGTTTAATTAGCCAAACCTTAATTTAGACTAGCATGCAGGTCTGTAACCATTGAATGTTACAATCTCAAACAGCAGCTGAAATAGTTGCACATTCTTTTATAAATTGCTATTTATATATATTTAAATTTAGCTGCTCAGTATTCAGTATTTAGTAATTAATAACTGCCCATATATAGTGCAATGCATATCCGTTGTGCTAGTTGAGTAATTTAACACAAAATGTCCTTTTGGTAGGTCTAACTATGCTGTGCACTCATGTACAGGGTCTCATCTAAGACATTCAATTTAGCTGCAACCTAGTCTGTATTTTAACTGAAATTATGACTTTTAACTCGTGTAAAGCATTCTTTAACTTATAATACAGCGTATATTTAACTCGATAGACGAATAAATATTTTACTTTGTTAGAGAGTTTAACATATCACTTTGATGTTCAAGCTGTTCAAGGAACACTTTTTTATTTCATAGAACTGTGATTATACTGATAATTTTTTATGCTACAATTAGCTGAGGCACTAGATTTGCAAGAATATACAAAATTTCTAGCCATACATTTTGCAAAAATGTGAATTTTTGGCTGAAAAAAAAAACACAAAATTTTCAAGATTATTTTAATGACACAGTTGTCTCAAACTTGAACATTTACAAATTATTTGACTGGCTGGGTCTGAATTTCCCCAGAGTAGCTACACAGAAGAAAAATACCTCTATGCTAAAAGAACTTGAGTGCAATCAGTGTGTCATAGTCAAAGAGTTGGGCCAAAGATCTCAGCTGTTCAATATTTTTACTTCTATATTCACTCTAGCTATTTAGGAATAAGGAGCCTATCTCTTATTCCTATTTCATTTTGTCAACACTATAAAAACAAGCATGTTATATTTCAAGCCTAAACTAGTTTCAAAATTATAATTATTATATGCAATCAAGTTTTAAATGTAATTAGACATCAGATATTGCTAAATGATGCATATTGCATAATATTTGGATAACGTAGTATTTTATATAACCAATACACCCATGGTGCAACAGATGTCCTGTATCTGACATTTAGTATTGACTGGTGAAGCCAGGTAGTTTATAGCAGGGAAAGCTTGCAGGTTTGTTGTGTAGAAGCTTATTTTTCTAATCAGTAATCAGACAGAAAACTTCTTGCTTACAAGTTATTTTTACCGGAATCAAACATTATAAGTAAAAACTGCTCATTGCTTTGAAAAAAAATTAGCTTGACAAGCTTTTGGATTTCCACATAAAGTATTTCAGCTTTATGAGGTGAAGTTTAAAGAAATACATACACCCTATTCTTAGTTGAACTAATTGTTTTAGGTTTCAATTACAGTTAAATTAATGGATATTTTATTTTATCTAGCAATAAAAAAAGCATTAGGTAACCCAATTTAATGACAAAACATATTGTTTTTAAAATGAATTCGGAGCATGATTATATTATACCTTTAGAAAATTACCCTTGTTTAGTCATCAAATTTGCCTTGCTATTGAAATTCTTTCAAAAATGCCTAATTCAAAGATTTATTTCATTGGCTCTTACCGAAAGTAATTATAATTGAAAAAGGGTTGTCTGTTCTTTTAAACTCTTTCATGCAGTAACAGACCAATGAAATTATCTTAATAATGCTAATAATAAAGAATAGCTCCTCCCACTTTTAGCTTGTTGAAGCTATTTTATATAGTATATACTTGTAATAGAATAGTGTAGAATAATTATTATGATTGAAAGGTTACACATATGAATTACATGAATATTGTTTGTTAATCATTATATTAGTAACTAGCTTGCTAGCTAAGCAGAGACGCTGGGCACAGGACCGAATACATTAATCAAGGTAAGCTTGTACTTATTTTATAGACTATACAGTGTACAGTATACTGATACTCCATAGACATAGTGATCGTAATTGTAAATAGTTACATACAAAATCAGAATAGTTATAACTTATAATTAATGATACAATACTTTGTTCATGCTAATCTCACAAATTTCACAATTTATCATCTGTTAAATCACTTTAATTTTGTGAAAAAATTGTAGCTCTTAATTGCAGTCTGCTTGCCACAAACTCCTTTGGCTATAACCTCAAGTACGAGTATACTGTATAGGCATTCGAATTGTTACACTTACAGGCATAACGATATACATGGTGCTGGTCACGCACCTTCATACATGTTGAGATTGGCTAGCTATTTGCTTTTTAGTACCAGTGGGCTCCTAATATTTCATGTTTAAGTTTCTTTTTACTAAATTTTATTATATTTTAGTATAAACTTGCCCGGTTGCTCATTAATATAAAACATGCAATAGAATTTCATGCTTAACTCTGCAGTAAACCTCCAAATGTTCACCTATGCTTCTTAAAGGCTTTCAAATGTTATATCTCAATCAATTTTACCTGTCATAATTTTAATTATCCCAATACTTTGATTAATAATTTCAATTTAATAGCATCTGATAAATTTCGACTCTTTCTTTCTTGGGATTTTATACAACACCCTGTTAGTGACTTACATGTCTATACATACCTTTTCTGTTAGCTTAAATGTTTGTATATTGATTTACAGTCTTGGTTCAAAGCACATCTGCCCTATTAGTAATTAAACGATAGAAAATTTCTTGTTGCTGAAACCAAATTCAGCATCTAAGGTTTACTATTTACTAGAACCTAAGGTTTTTAATTACCTTAATTTGTTAAAAATAACTGCAGCACTTGAAAATAAACTCTGTACAAATACTAAACGATATAAGATGAAATTATATAATGCTGCCAGTGTCAGCCTGGCAGCTATTTTGGTTGCACTCTTCAATAACAAACAAACTTAGACTTCCCTTTTAGATCTAATTTCAGGTAGTTTAAGTAATTGTAACTGAAATATTAATTAATTAACTAATGACTGTATTCATACAGCCATTGTGGGTATGAAGATTGTGCTGTGCAAAAGTGCAATTAGTTGATGTGGTAACTTTTTGGTGCTGGAATGCTTAGATAAGAAATAAGAAACCCTAGTCTAAGTTCAATTTTTTTATGTATCCGTGGTATTGTTAGAACATGGTGATTATGCAGATTTATAGCAGTTTTCTAATAACTGAATTTAGTTTAGTTGTTGGAGTAGACACTCAGTTGTGTAGTTCAGTAAAGAGTTTTGGAATAGTTTATTTAATTATTGGAGTACTCTAGTAATACCGTAGAACTATATGATATACTCATTAGTGAGTAACACCACCAATCCTCTGCTTTTTATGAGTACAATCCTGACTCCTGACTTTATTTTTAGTAGTTTATAAAAAGAAAGGAGACCAAACGAGAACTTTGTTGGTAGACTGACCAGGTGGTACAGTGGTAGTTTATCTGACAACATTGACTTCTTTAACTTATAAAAGGTAATATTATAATAATGTAGGTGTAGAGTTATACCAGTTACGTAATAATGTCATTTATTATTTTCGTAACAATGATATGTACATAAACCATATTGTGAAACTGTAGTTTTAACTATTTAGTGACTAACATCTTTTAAATTATGCCTAGTAATTATGCTGGAATGAACTTAACACACTAGTAGTAAAGCCTATACATAAATGATAGAGTAAATTGTTAGAATGGGTTAGTACTGTCATGTCACACCAGCTTATAAATCGACAAGAAGCCAAGAGATACTATCTTAATATTCTATTTTCTTTTGTAAATCTATGAAATATATGTGTAAGATTTAGTATTGCAATACAACACCCAAGCAATTTCCTATCTTGGCTAGTTTGATGATTCAGTATTTTTTAAGTTTGAATCACTCACTATTACTTATCACTACAATTAATAAATAATAAGTTGGCTTGTAGTACAATTAATGGTGGTGTACTTAAAAACAGGCTGACTTAGATGAGCGTGGTCTTGTGAAGTACTGTGTAGTATAGCGCCAAGGAGATAAAATTGACTGACTCATTGCAGAATACTTGAAGCTGTACTTAACTAGTATTAAATATAATATGTGTATGTAGATTATTCTAGTATAGATCTTAAATACTAATGCTAATCAATTTGATAAACCTAATAAATAGAATAATAAACTGCTCTGTGTGTTTTATGACCACAGATTTATTATCCTTTCATAAACCATGGCACCGTTATCTGCATCACAGGGTGTAAATTATACTATAAATGTTGTTGTTAAAATTAGGAATTTCCTGTGGGAACTAAACAGTAAATTGGATTTTATTTCATGCATTTCTTTATACTTGAGATGTATAATGAATCTCACCTCAATGTTATTCATTATAGTTTATATTACAAAGAACCACTGTATGCCTTTTATCAAAATAATATATATCAAGTGAAGCTAATTAGAAAAACTAAGAAACTGCTGGGAGTGTCACTCACCTGCAACTCATTGTCTACTCATTGTTTATTATACAGTATTTTTTACTTATAATTGGAACACACTGATATTAAAAGCTAATGTTTACATTATTGTCATCATTATTTCAAATATAGAATTCTGTGTAATGGCCATTATGGCTGCTATGCTTTACATTGTATCCATTATCTACCCTAACCAAATAGTCTGACAAAGAAACCTGATAGCTATAGCAACAATATTAATGAAATAAAATGCTAAATAATTCTAGCATGCTGGCACCATTGGCACCACTAGAATAAATTTGATTTACAATGATTTTCCTTTATTAATGTTTTTGTATGCTTACTCTTTGTGTCTCTACATTCAATGCCTTTGTGAATGTAATATGATCATTTCATGCTTTATTATTGGGAAAACTGATTATATTATATTATTTACTTATTCAACGCCTCACATAAAGTATGAATAAAGAATATATTAAATTCATTTTCTATGTACACAACGCTCACTTTCCTTTCAGATAATATAATCAACAAATTGTTCTTATAGTGTAGCTATTTATTATTCATGCAATTGAAAGCATGTTGTTATTTTAAACACATTTTAAAAACTAACTTTGTAATTAAATTAATGCCAGTTGCAACAATAATCTAATAAACAATTTTGTTATGCATGCTCACGGAGCACCAAATTGTTAATTGAGCATGACTGGTTATTACTTGCTTTCTTTCTCATATTTCAACTGTTTATTTTATAAATTGAAAAGCTTGAAGCTATTTAGTATTTTATAGCATAGTAGGTGCACAGTTATTCTTTCTTATGCTTCACTACTCAAAAAACAAGCTGTCATCCGTTTGTCTCCATGGCAATTAAATAAAGTCATAGCTACGTATTTCCTGCATATGCTGTATGTGTGACTTTTTATAAATAATATTTATTTTGGAAATTTTTACAATTTTTAGTATATTCCGCTACTGCGTTTCATGCGTGGTGTTTTGTTACCTCTTGCAATGCTTCTACTGTCAGCAGCCGAAGGTTACAGAAACAAATCGGATACAACATTAATAAACTGTCTTACATCAAAATAGATTGCCTCCATCATCAAATTATTGTCTGCCATCTTTTTTACAGAAATAAAGATGAGCTGCATATTTTGTGAAAGTCAGTTTGCTGACCCTATCCTCCCACACAATCGCCAAAAAATCTGTGAACTCTTTGATGTCTCTTTCACTGGAAAGAAGCTGCTACATGATGGAAAAGTGTGCACAAGATGTCATGTGCAAGTGCAGCTCATTGACAATGCAGTCAAATTGAAGTCAGAAATGAGCCAATGCTTACAGGACAAACTGGGAAAGCATGAAGACAGACTAGCAGGCAGTGTTAATGGTAACTCTTATTTTCTATAATAATGTGCTCATTCAACGAGAAAATCGTACAAGTGTTGCATAATGAATATTTATTACAAATTATATATCTAATAGCATTTCTTTTATAAAAAGTCATATAATGATCTAGTTCTAGTAACCTTGCGCTAAGTATCTAAAAGGTACATTTTATTGATTATATGTTATTAATTGTATAACTAGTAACTACGAGTCCAATGCTGCTATTCTCTTACTCTAGGGTCCAATACGCTACTGAGGCAACACCAAGTTCCTCCAGTTTGTGCAAATACAGAGCCATCTGTTACTCCTTCACCATTGGTTAATCCACTGACCAATGGTCACATCTCCCCTGCCAGCTCTGTCTCTTCTCCAGTCAGTTCTGGTGATGCTCTGTCTACATCCTCTCTATCAGCAATGGGTATAAGTCCAGCTATGAATGTTTCTTCCATGATGAGCGCACCACCTCCACTCAATGTTGGACCCATTATGAGCGTGCTGCCGCCTCTTCTACAGCCACCACCTACTTCGGCAGCCGCAGCTGAAATGATGGCTATGGCTTCTTTTCAATCATCTTTAGCAGCGCTTGCCTCTAATCCAATGCTGTCGATGCCGCAGCCTGCACCTATGGTTGCACCTGGTCTAGATGCCACCACGGCAGGAGTGGCAGATGGCGCTAAAGATGGTGTCTTCATGTGTATCCACTGTGGCAAAGCTTGCAAGGACCACACAGAGTTTATAGCTCATAGCACTCTCTGTACAGGCAACAGGACTGGTGAAGAATACACTGTAATAGGATGTGACAGGTCAGTAGCTTACTATTTGTTAAGTATTATGTTTATAATAATTTAATCTATAATTTACAGCCAGCCAATGCAAATTGAAATATGTTATGGAGATATTTATGAATATGCAACATATACTCAGCATGTTACTTAGTGATTCTATTGGAATATTTAATAAGAATTGATAAAAGAGGAAATACTTGTAACTTTAATCATTATACTATATCATTTAAATTTATGTTTAAATTAATATTTCATGCACTAGTTACTAGCACTGGTTATTGAACTGAATGAAATTTCGCCTTCAATAATTAACTTTGTTATCTTATATCTTTATAAAATATACAAAAGGGCACCTGTCGTTGGTCAAAATGTCTGCATAGTGTTGTTTTATTATCACCTCAATGTTATATCTATAGATAATATATATAATATAAGCACAGGCCATCTATACAAAATTTATGTGTATATAAAAGATTTTCCCATGATTTAAAAGCTATCATATGTTTGCTTAATTCATCATGTCCAAGATATTTATCTATTGGGATGAGTTTATTATACACTTTAGAATAGATAAAGGATCACTCGTGTTTTATTCTAAAATTTAATTCAATACTGTGACACACAATTATTGTTTATGAGTTAAGATGAACGCCAGTACAGTTGCCTTTGCCGGCCAAATACTCATGTGCAAGTGTGAAGGGATTCACAATAATTGACAAATGTAACTCCAAGAACTAGCAGAGGGCTAGCTATTCAAAATAATTACAATAAAGACGCAAATACATTTAAAAAAACTCAGAATAAAATTGTAACAGATGCTCCTATTAGCCAATCATAACATTTGTGTTGCAACCTGTTTGTACAGCTGTTTAGTCAGACAATATTATGCTTCTGCGAGGACTGAAGCATGTACCATTATTTTTGTAACATTCAAAATAATTATAATTATGAAATGCATGAAATCATTGTACGATCCTTTTCTACAAAAAATAGTCTAAAACTAGAAAGCTATGGCTTAGTGTAAACTATTGGGCAAGTGGCCGTGAAGATTCTTATTGTCTCCAATTATTGTGGTTTTTTCAATATACATTGTAAGTCCTTTTATAACTAAGCTATTCATTATTTTGTCATAGTATAGGCATGTAATCTTGTTTATTGCTGATAGCAAACAGCTATGCATTACAGCAATATTATTTATAAATTATTTCCGCTACTACTATAATTACTAGTATTATTAAGCATGTTTTCTATGCTACACTGCAATAGCCAGTGTTGAAATATTTATATTGGGTTAGTTAGTTAGTTGGCCACCACAAAAAATGCTTGTAATATTACAGAGTAATAAAATTCATGTTAACTTCTAAGTATCTTACAATTGATGACTGGCCATAACTAGCTTTAATTGTTGTAATCTAAAAAAATTACAAGAGCAGTCTGACCGGCAGCCAGTTGGCAAATGAAATACAGTTAATGTATTCTTTAAAAATGAATAAAATTGCTAGAAAAGCATCCAAGTCATCATAAAGTGTTTTATCTAAAAGGAAATATTTCCATTAAATGTCACTAAGCAACCTTTTCAAATATTCTCTAATAGGTCACTATTTATATACAATCAAGTTGCAATAAAAATGTTATTGTAATTGATTAAAACACTGAGCAGAACAGATTGTCTATTGATTTAAAGAATAAAAACCTCGGCTTGCCGTCACATCCTGGTGATTCAGGAGTGATTTGATAAAAGGGAGTGTGCAATAAGTAAGAGTCAGTGACAATGTATGTAAACAAAGCAAAAAACTTTGACTATGTTAAGTAAATTACGGAAAAATGACTATGGACATCTTGACGTACTGACTGACTGAACATCAATTAATTTGATATTGAAAGCAGAAATAAAAATTGCGTCTAGGGTCTACCTGATAGCATATTTGTAATCTATTATATTCAATTTTGTTTTTATAGGTGTGGGCAAAACTTCAAATACAGATGCCCTGAAGATCGAATTAAGCATATTGTTCAGTGTAAGGGTCAAGGTCTTAGAAGAGGTCGTCCTAGCACTGGCATTGTCAACTGCCCAAAGTGTGGTCTCAGTCTGAAGAATCGCATGAACCACGACAGAATCAATCATGTGCAGAGGTTGGTTGCTGCAAAGCTTGACTCAGTATAGTCATATTGTCGTCAGATTGATGGTAAAGCATATTGGGTTACTAATGTTAAATTATTGCAGTTGTTACAAAGGCCTATGACTATTTGCAATTTCTTTTCTTTTTAAAAATATGATCAATCTAGTCGTGGCTATAATGGAACAAAGGAGGTTTCAAGCAACTGCATTTCTATGTTGTGTTTACTAAATAACTAGGCCGCATACAATGTATATGTATGTACAAGAAATAGTTATTTAAAAGCATTTCACTATCTTGAATTTGCAATGTATTAAATTACCATTTTCACTGACATTTATTTAGGACTTTGTTTGACAACTCATTGACAACAAAAGCTAAATAATTGGATTTAAAATGAGAAACACACAGTTATTAGAATGTCATTTTTAAGTCAAACATTTTATTAAAGATGTACGGGCAGTGGGTTGAAGAGAGGAAGACCGAGTATGAAATCTGTAGAGAAGTTTCAATGTGACAAATGTAACAGAAACTTGTGGTCACGTGATCAACTGGAGATGCATGTAGCTAAATGTGATGGAAGCCATATTGAAAGGCGTGGCCGTAAGCCAGGGGATAACTGCTGTGTGGTGAGTGGTCCAAGTTCAAATTATGTAATGAGGGTACAATATTATGCTAGATATTGCAGAAGTGATCACCAGTTTAATTATTCGTAATTCAACCTGTAAAATAAGACTGATGGCTAGTCACACTATTTTCTTTATTAATTCTTTTATGACTTTCTTATCAGTATGATTCTACGATCTCCAAGAATATTGTCATATATGTTTACCAGAACCAATTTTATCTAGTTGGTTTTATACAGTTATGTAAATATAAAAAACTTAAGGCTTTACACTCTTTATGCTTTAATGATTTCATTGATGATAAAACAATCACTTTTGAATGTATAATTAGTGGAAATGAAGACAACAACATCCACTTTATAGTTAATAACATTATTGTAGTAACATTTGCTTTGATCTTTGCTAGTATTTTTAAATTCTTATGGTTTTTGTAACAGTAGACATTTTATAGCCAGTTTGTCAGGGCCGCCATTAGGTTACAAATACATAGTTTAAATACTATAGCTTCCTTTATTAAGCTATCTTAAACAAGTTGTTGCATGCTCTACTACAAGTTCATAAACTGCTGATATGCTTTATTAATAATTTGTTCCAACATGTTGCAACTTATAGATTGAAATATTTGGAACTGGCAAATATAATGCAAATCTATTTAGCCAATTAGGTTTTATTGATTTCATTTATAATACTAAATCATTGTAGAGAACAGTTCATCTAGTATATTCAGTATTGTATATGGTAAAATTACTTTAGGTTTGCTGCTTAGAGTTGATTATATATCTTAATTAAATATATATTTTTATCTTATTGCGTCAACGGGCAGTTGAAGCAGGTGGGCATAGTAGCTAGTAATGCTTACTAAATATTATATTAGCATCCCATATTGTTTTACATAAACTATATAATAGTTAACTTTATTACTTTATATACAGCAAAAGTATACATTTACAATACATCTGCCAAATACAATATTGCAGAATTTCAGTCATTATTCTGTATATAGATGGAAAATGTTAATATAATTGTAGGTTTATTACCCAGTGTGCCTCTCATAATATTATATTATCCCAACCTCTTTGTTATAAATATTTCAGCAATTAAGCCTAAGATTGTTTTTACATGTTGGTATTTCCAAAGTAAACACTGATTTTTAAACCTTTCTTTAATTTCAGTTTTATGAGCGTAATATAGTCTGGTAAATTGCACTGCATTATATTTGCTTGTAATATTATAAGGTTAGATTTATTGTAGGCTGGTGCTATTCAGTATTAATTGGGGTAATAGTATTACAAGCAGATATTATATCATGACCTATGCAACTGTAGTCTATCAAAATGACTACTTTTGTCTCCGTATACAATTAAGAATTTCGAAATTGGAAAATAACATTATAAGCTTGATAGTGAATAGTGTTTATCTTTGGTTTTATTTTGGGAGACTCTGTCAGTACTGAAAGGATAGCAGATAAAAAATAATGTGAAGGAAATATTATGAAACCTAAAAATAAATAAATACAGCCTCTCTATAAATAAATGTCACAACAGTCTTTAGTTACCCAGGTTTATTATTATACTGCATATTATTATATTTCATAATCTCGTGAAACTTTAGTGGTTATGTTTATGTAAGTAAATGTTACAGTGTACTTGGATAAAACGGAACGCAGTGCAGTAACGCTAGGATAATTAAGTTGTAAATTTTAAATTGATGAGCTTTATTGTTCACAAAGCTTTTTGGAAATGCTTTATTGTGCAAAGAGCACAAAAGATTTGAATATGAAATAATTGTTCATAGAGATGGCTCTTGTTTTACTGCTTATAAAGTATATATTCTTGTTATTTTTTGTTTCATGTCAAATATTGAATGAACACTAGAGCGAAAAATAGTCAATTGTTAGTCTGCTATTTATCATCAGATAGCAAGCACCAAAACTATTGATTACACCTGTTTGTTCCGCTATTTATATTAAGATTAGAATTAATATATTTCTTTCAAGTATATCTTTTTGAAAGCTCTCAAGCATGAACACACAAACCATATTTTTATTATTATGCTCTGTGAAGAATATTACTGATAGCGAATCCCTCTTTTTGTTACAAACACCTGATGTCACTATTTATTTTTTATGTATTTTGTGTGAACAGTGCATTCACTGCAGCTGCCATATGGCCTGAGTGTCTAAACTTTCATCTTTATTATGTTAATTTACGCTTAATCAACTCTGTCAATTTAATTACATGTAAATTGTCTATAATAAAACAATGCAAGATATAGCGCAGCCTCTAACTAATTAACTAACCAGTTGAACAGCACTCGGTCTCTACAAAGCAGCATGTGCCCTGATTTCTTTAATATTTGCTCCAAATTACACGTTATAGTTTTCATAATTTTGTCTTTCTCAAAAGTAAATATATGCATGCATTTTTATTGTTCTCTTGGGTATGGGCAAAGCTGAGTTTTGTTTGAAATTGTTTTCACCGTTTATGTACCACAAATTGATTATTACTAAGAATGAACTAAAATTAATAATGAATATATTTATTTAGAAGTCTCATGATATAGTATACCCTTGTGACTATTACTACTTTATCCTATGTACGAGTAGTGTTAAATCCAGCTTATATTTTAATATATATTGATTGTGTGGTACAAAGTTAATTTTAGATATATTTTATTACTGCCACCTCTTTGGTTATTCTAGGCCTGTAACGCTCGATACATTCACTGATTTGTCCTGCTGCATTTTGTAAGATATAGTAGGACATTTTGTTATATTCTTGCCTATTACATTACAGGTTTGTGGGGAAAATCTCATATATAGACACATACTTAAAAAACATCTCCGTAGTGTGCACGGCATAAATCCACAGAATCTAGATGACAGGTTGGTATAGCTTTCCCCTTCTCTCATTGGGCTTGCTTGTTAATTTTATGTTCTCAGCCTATGGAATGTAAAGATAAGTTTTGCCATAAAGTTATTTACTCTACCATAAATAAAACAATTAAATGAGACATAAATTTAAGAATTGTGTTTGCCTGTCTAAGGTTTCATTGTCATAATTCAGTTCTTTTGTCTGCTCTTATTGAGTGTTGACATTATCAACTTCAGTCTGTACACCATTCTTTAGATGTTTAATACAGCAACAAAATTTGTCAAATTGATTGCAAAACCTGTCTATTTCGCTTCAACCCAGAATCCTAAATCTTTAAAGGTAATAGTTTATGCACTGAAATATAGCTGTAGCTGCCTGTGTTTCAGTGTGATTGCTGCTGTTAAGAATGAACATTCCGTTGATGAGCTGAGTACTCCATACAAAAAGATGTTGATGGATCAAATCCAGCAGCAGCTGAGTACACCCACACCAGACTCACCAGTAAATGACAGCACGTCTCTAGATCAGCGTGCTGACAGCGAAGACAGCTTGAACCTAAGTTATGACTCCGCTCTAAGTCATCGCAAGAAAGCCGTGCCTTGTAAGTATGTGCCTTCAGACGGAAATTTGTACCCTTGTGATCGTTGCACTCAGTCGTTTGAGAGTCAGCTTCAATATGACCAGCATGACTGTGTCAGCATGCCACAAGAACCTAAAACGCCAGATGTCCAGCTTCCCCCTGCCGAACATGAGCTGCCTAAAGACATGCCAGAGGACGAAAAGGTCTGCAAGAAAGAAGAAACTCCACCAGAGGGGGTTGATGATGTGATTAGTGCAATCTCGGAGAGAGCTGAGGCAGTTGGTACTACTGGTGTCAAAGGGTCAGCTATAGCCCAAGTTATATCTGGCTTGCTTGTAGCTAACAAACTGGGAAATAATAACAATACTGGTAATTCTAACCTGTCCAACCAAACACACAGACAATCAATTAGCACTTAATCCAGCGGACAGGCTCTCTGCTTTATATCCTATGCCTTACCTCATACTCTCATTTGTTTTTATGATTTTCAGTCACTCTGCTGTTGTAGACTTTTTTAATCACTTATAATAATATTGTATCATTTTAGTTTAGAGAATATATTAGTTTTGATTAATTAGATAGTGTAGGGCTAGGTTCTTCAACTTAGTTGAATAATGCACATTAATACAGCTTAATACTCTAATGCATTTGATATTATACCAAATGTTTTTCTTATCAATATCATATTTAATTGTTTAAATGTTTTATACTTTCTTTGAAAATTTATTACGCACCAGTAAGTTCGAAAACAGCTTACATAGTTTGCACATGGAATTACACAAAAGAAATTATGGCTACATTTTGATGACTTGCACTTGCTTATAATAATAAAATAGTTATCTTTGTTCATAGTTTTGCCTAACTAATATAATGGTTGTAGAGCCATATACTGTATGTATTTATTATGATTAAAAATAATTGATTTTTTCTGTAGTAGTTCTGCGTAAATGTTCTGTTGTTGATTATTATCACATTTTTGTTATATGCCTAATATAATATTATTGATTAATTTTATTAAATTAGTGTTGGAAATACAGCAAGCTGATATTTTAGGCTTGTATTATGCACTTCATTACTTTAGATGTCAAATTAGAATTCAAATCAAAACTGCACTACACTCAATCAAAAATAATGCAATAAAGCAAAACATCAATAATTTAAAGTTATTTCCTAATTAGTTTTTAACATTGAGGTCTACAGATAGATTGCTGTTGAGACAATTTCCTGTGTGGAGTTATGCTATTATTTGTTAGTAAAGAAAACAAACATGACTATAAATTTTGATACTGTTTATCACAGGTACAAGGTAATATTCGTTGTAACTTCATGTATAGCAGCTAATAAGCCTTACAAAGGGCTGTAATTGTGTAAATCATCTAGTCATGGACTTGCTTGGCTAATAAGCCACATCAGTATTGGTTAAGGTTTATACTGGCCACTAATTATAGTCAAAAACTCTCAAGTAACATTGGCTCAAGATGCAAGATCATCCGTATTTCCAAGTTCTTTATGAAAAGTCATGGTTTCAGCATTGCTTTAAGGCAACTGTGACATTTTTCAAATTGCATGCAGCTTAGCAAAGCAATTTCTTCAACTGAGAATTCTACACTGATAGGAATAATGTTTGAGCTTAACAGAAAGTTGAAAGTTGAATGCAGAATATTACTTTGAATGGGTCATGTATTGAAAAGAATGGTTTGCAAGAATAAATTGCCTGCCCCTGTAATCTGCTCTCCTTTCTTTCGAACCTATTCCACCATGGGCACTCAAGATGGGTGACAGTACTCTTGTAATCTACTATTTGGCTTATATACATTGTAAAGTTAACCGATAAAGTAATACCATTTCATTACCAAATTTATTCTTATGCTAACAAGTTTGTATAGTTATATAATACAGGGTCATAATATACTTGTGCAAAGCTAGCATGCTAATATATATATATATATATATATATATATATATATATATATATATATATATATATATATATATATATATATATAATTGGAAAAGTTAATCGATTTTTCTTTGCATCTTGCTACATTAACTGCAGTTTAGTGGCTTGTGCACTGTATTAATAAATATTGTATGTAAACTTGATAAAACTACCAACCCTTATTTGTAATTAGTGTAGTGTGGTGTGTTGTTACTTATTATGAACTTTGTGAGATATGTTATACAAATGAAAATACTGATGTTATGGCTAACTATGACTATGAAATGACTGAAAAGCTGTGTTGACTAAGAATGCGGTTAAAGAAACTATAAAATATTTGCTGCTATAGGATAAACTCAGCTACAAAAAATAATAAACATAGTACAAAATAAAACTTAAAAACTACATTATGCTTATTATGCAACTTAGTTTTTTGTAAGTGGGTAGTGATGAATATAAATATAGTTGTCTGCTATTACAAGTATATTTGTTTCACAAAATAAACAGATGTTCGCCATGTTATGTGCACTGCTTGAGTCAAGCTAAGAGAAGAGCAATCAATTATCTTAGAAAAAGCAAAATTGTTGTAAATAATTATTTGCCAACAGGAAGATGTAAAAGGTGGAGTTTTCTGCCTTTCAAATCCAATTGAACATGTGCAGCTTGAGAACTACAGTTGCATTTGTCACTATAAGATAGAGAAAAAAGTGTTTACTATTTTTGTTTTGTGATAAACGTTTAATTTTAATTATACCGTCACTACAGGCTTATAATCATGTAAATGACTGTCAATTCTTTTAATAAAACTTTGAGGGCAACAACCTTCAGTATTGTAGTTATCTTCACAGAAGTTTGCGCACAGAAATGTCACATGACCAACGGCGTGACAAAATGCATACCCCGTTGGAAATACCTTGAAACCTAATAGTTGGAGCCTAAAACTTGGGGGTAGGCACGTGTAGCTTCAAATATTATATTCCAAGCGCGAATAAAAATCTAAATTTGCTCTAAACACCTCCCACTTTGAGCAAGCACGGTCTTTGACCTTTTTCTTTGAGTGTCAACTTGCGATTTTCACTCCTAGAGACATGGACATTTCATTACAGTGATTACTTGCAAGCAATTTGCACCTTGCCGACTCAGCAATTTTAAATGATTAAAAATAAAACGTTCCTGTTTTAGGTATTCTATGAGTATGTATATTACTATTAGTATAAATTATTAGTTGTTAGTAATCACCTATAGTTATTAGGTTTAGAGTTACAGTTAGACTTCGTGTAAGTTGAATTTCCACATAATCATAATGATAATCATTATCATTATGATTATGATAATGATATTGATAATGATAACGATAAGGATTATTGATAAATTATGGTAAACTCACAAACTGTAAGTATAAAACTTAAAGTTAAACGTTGGTCGAATGTGAATACCAATATAATTATACTTATAGTTATAGGAATAACCATCAGCATCACTCTATCTATAGTGATATTGATAGTCTCTAAGTATAAACAAGTGTTACCACTACTATTACTATTAGACTTAGTATTACTATTAGTATTAGTATAATAATAATAATTATTATAAGCATAACTTATAACTATAAGCATTAGTATTACTAGTAGTATCTGTTTTGTATTGGTTGGTTGAGTATAACTATAACTCTATAACTATAAGTATTAGTAGTACTATTAGTATTAGTATAACTGTAAGTATAAGACTAAGTATATAAAATGTATAACTATAGACATAGTCATAGTAATACTAATACTCATACTGATACTGATAGTCTATAAGTATAAATGTATGACTATCACTATGATAGTGACACTGACTACGAACATAAGCATGTATTTGTAATGCTAATTTAACTTGTGTATCACTATTAGTATTGGTATAATTATAATATAAATATTCATCATTATAATGTTAATAGTAATTCTAAAAATACACCAATGCCAATGGCAATACTTATAGTTATACCCACACATTCAAACTTTGAAGTCATACAATGCTGAATAATGATACTTTTAACGTTAGGTTCAACTTTATCATAATGTTACATGATCTTATATGCAACATTGCCAATTTTAGATATGTCTATGATTATTACCTAAAATCAACGGTTCTGCAAGAATTACGCAAAACATTTTATTAAAAATTAATAACTACTCTTATAATCTTCGCAATGATGAATGGGTAATACTTGAACTATTTTTTAGAAGATTTTAGCCTATTTAATATATATTATCATTAAAGTTAAAAAGTAATTGGCAATATTTTCAGTTTTCACTAGTAAAAGCCTGCTAAATTATTTATATGCCTGTGTCTGTAAATATTGTAAATTTTGTCTTCTTGATTGTGTACTTCATATCTTATACTTGTGATGGAATGTACTAGAACAGCATCTCTCTAGATGGAAATTGTTTTTTAATAATAGGCACTATTTTGGAGTTGTGTTGCACTCAAAAATCTAACTAACTTGTTATGGTCTCAGGAACAGAAAGCAAATTTTCACATATCTTCCTGCCAATTGAACTCAAAATTACCAGCTATGCACATTGCACATTGTCTTGGGTTTTCTGTTTAATTACTTTATGATAAACTAGTCGCTAACTAAATTAAATATAGTAATGGTGAAATTTAACCTTTGCAGTAACAGCTATGTGCTTTTCTTGTATCTTTGCTTATATCGGGTGTAGCAATAGTTTATCTGTCATGTCAACAACATAAGCTGGAACCTCTGTTTATTTCATAATAGTACAATATTTGCAAGTGAACGTCATTAGCATAGAGTCAAATAGCCTAAAACTTAAAGTTATTCTATATTATTATATAAAATAGGTATCTCTATTTACTGTAAATGATATACCAAACTTGCACTTAGCTGATCCTCCAGGTGACTTATTTTGCTATATACAGTGAAATGGACAGACTAATAGCTAAGATTAGCTCTGGTGTTGGAAGGAAAAGAAAGAAAAGTAGCGCTCCTATCCTAGTCAGGCTATCATCAAAAAGAAACGGTGACAAGTGTGTGTTATCTGATGAAGACGATAGCTCTGATGAAGATTATGTCCCTAATGACGAGTTGTAAGAATTGAAACTTCTTCATTGCAAGATTTGAATTAAATATAAGTGCCAAACCATAATTATAATCTCCAAAAAATTATTTTAAAATCTGTATGATTGATAAATCTTTTCTGTTTTCAAACTCTTGAATTATTCTTAGGTTATTCATATTATTGGTATTGCTTTTCAAAGGGAAGATGTTACTCAAAAAACAAAAGTCACAAAGAAAAAGCGAAAGGTTGAGGTAAAACAAAGCATTACTCAAGCTGATTTGTCTGTACATGCAAATGCTTGGAGTAATTATATACCTGCTAAAGTATTATTGAAAATATTTCAATTGGCAGTGGCTAGTGAACCCAGCAAACTCAAGCTTCTTCTCAGGTTGGTCGGTTCGTTTCAATACTGACTCAAAACTGCTTGCTTTAGAATATTGAAAATACTCTTAAATTATCTCACAATAAATGGTAAAAAGCTCTAAAAATATACTGCATAAAAGAGACGCTCTTTTTTATTGTTCAGTAACTTTACATTGTCAGCGAATTTATATAATTTATACAAGTTTGTATTGAAATGTATCGGAAGATGTAAGCTCTATTTTTAAACTTTATAGAGAAACTCAACTTAGTCTAATGCTGTAGTCGTAGTGTCAGAAAGGGAAATTACTAGTACGTCTTCGGAGTACCCTGGGTGTTCATGTGACATACAGAGTGTAGATATGCAGTATTACCTTGTGAGCTGACAAATAATATGTGTTAGACTAATGCTACCCCACATTAATGCAAATCTTCTTTGGACTGATCGTTTTCAAACATCATTCTGACTTTCTTTTGATCATCTAATATAATTATGGTAAAGTACGATTTAAACTGGTAACTGCGATATGCTTTGTACAGTATATTGTCTTTACACTAGGTTATCTACAGTGTGTAAACAATGGAGGTTAGTATCAACAGATCCATCGCTCTGGCATTCTTTAGACTTGTCGTTTGGTTGGATCAAATCTCAAGAAATGGCGCTTAAACATCTCTCAGAACGTGGCTACCTCTCTCAATTGCGTCACCTTTGCTTATCTGAATGCAAAAAGGTCAACTCTAAACTCATTCAGGTATATGTTATATCTAGTCTTTCTTCTCATTGATATATAATGCACAAGCAAAATTTCTACTTGCCAGCTCTGGTTAAAAGTAAGAAATTTGAAGTATCAGTCCATACCAATGCTACTGTTGGTTAATTATGGTTTTCATTGGAGAATTTAAAAATATTTGATATGTGGTGAAGGATGATTTAAAGTACCCAAAACTTTTTTCCTTTAAAATTTGGGATTTTTAGCCTTTCGTTGCTTTAAAATCAGCTACTTGGTTTAATAATAGTACTCTTAAACATCATTCGATTTAAGAAATTGTTTTTGTGGTTGATTTCAATTCTTTGTCAAACTTTTCTCTATTTTGCCTTACTGCTGCTTCAAGGTAATCAATTGGCTTCATTTTGCCCCTGCCTCTGGTTGTAGCCCACATCATTGACTTCTAGTTAAACTTTATTCAAACATCACAAAGTGTATGATTCTGTGATGAAATGTTATTATAATACCACAGACCTGCAGTATTCTCTGTGAGAACTCCTCTAACTCAATGCTGTTTCACAGTTTGTAGTTGATAAATTCCCTGGACTAAAATCTCTCAACATTCAAGGATGTGATAAAGTCAGACCCGATAGTCTGAAGTACATAGCTAGAGGTTTCGAAGGTCTCGAGGCACTCAACATTTCCAATATGAATAACTGTGGGGAGCTTTCTGCTGGAATATGTGATATTCTGACTCACCATTGCATGACTCTGAAGAAAGTGGAAATAGCTGGTTGCCTTAATACTAGGATTCACAAGGCTGTGTTCACATCTATTAAGTCTCTTAAGCAGCTGACTCTATTGGATATTTCACGCGCAGTATTACCTGACCATTCAACTCTACTCCAAATGTTTGAGGCCATTTCTTCTAGTTTAGAAGTGCTGAGGATGTCTCAATGTTCCACTGCTCAGGTAATCCCTCCCTTTGATTTATATAGTTCTGTGGAAACATTTAAAGTAGATAGAAGCAACTCTTTAATATGCTAGCATTAAACATAAAAATGTTTTTGTTTAATTAGCTCAGGTATGTTCGTAGTTTAGTATATTAATATTAGCTTTAGTGATCGCTTAAATTCTTTGGACCATGCGGGGATCAAGTTTTTGAAAATAGCTATTCCGGTGAATTCATCACATGTTGATTGTATAGATAGCCACGATTGGCTGAGCATGTTATTTTAAGTTTTTAATATATGCCTTTTATTAATTTACAAAAAAATTTGTGTACACCAAAGGTTTCAGTGTGATAAAATTACGTTTTATCTATAAAATATTTTCATCATGTATAAACTTATAATACTGATTACAGGCAGTCACAGATGATTTGGAGTCCGAAACTTACTTTCCTAATCTGATAGAGTTCACAGCTCCTAAAACCAAACTTGCTCTTACTATGTAAGTATAAAGTTGTTCGTTTTTAACAAAGAAATTTTTTTCAAAAACTTGTTTAGCTAATAACAGTTTTTGTAGTCTTATTTTAGGAAATATTAACATTTGATAAATTAATTGCTAGTCATGAGCAAACTTCTCTCTGATTAGAAAGTAACTGATCAATGGTCTGTTGGTAATAAAAAATTATTTCATGCAAATTTTATATACATGTGTTGATTCAATTAGGTGTGGGCTTTTTTTTAAATAATGAGAGTTGTTTTCTCTTTAAGAACTAGAATACAAAGTGGCAACAAACATACTTCAGAGTTGTGATATTAACATTTTATTTTAAAGTTTGTGTAAAATATGTATGTATGTACTAATGTGACAGACATAATTATAAATAATATTATATATGAATTTTTTTGGAAATTGCGGTGTATAAAATTTAATCAACTGTACAAAGTTATAATGGAATTGCATTATAATGCAATTCTTTATATCTTGAACTCTCATGTTATTTGTTAACACATTCTTTCTTTATAGCTTCATTTATATATCTTATAAGGAGACAACTCCCATTGATGGTTTGCAATTTGATATTTTTTCAGCCCCGGTGTCAATAAAAAGTTTAATAAGACGCAAACACAAACTCAGTACACTATTTTAAATTATTTGAATCAAGTTCACAAATTATTTGATGCATCTTCAAATTGTAAAAATAATGGTTGATGTGAGGAGAATTAGTGTAATGCATGCATTAACTTGCTGTTCTGGACTTCTACATTGAGAGATTAAATGGAAAACAATTCCTGTTTCCAAAAGATGGCTTACTCTGATTGGCTTATCAGTTTGGAAATTGTGTGTTCACATGCAATTTAGCAAAAGTTTTCCCCAGGACCGACTGTGAATGTAATTTAACACATGTCAAATAAGGCTTTTCTCTATTCCTATTGAATACACAAACACCCCAAAAAGAACATGTCTGTGCTGAAATAGTGTTTTTTCAGTAAGTCTAGCAGTTTTGGTGATGGACATTTTCCTCAGTTAGATTGCTTTTCAGGCCTCTATTCTATTATTACTGAAAACGTAGCACACAGTGTTTTAAACCAATCAGTGGTGCATTCAGTTATGTCCACTTGGGCATCACCTATGGCTGTAACTACGCTAATTTATATAGCTTTTTTAGTTTTATAATGTTAACTACATTCTCTTCTAGAAATTTTTCTTTCTTTGTTACTATAATATAATTTTTTGTTTTCTAGTTTTCTACGAAACTCTCCTAATCTAAAGTATTTGGATTTGCGTGGCTGGAACTTGGCACATATGCAGTGTCTCTTTGAAGGCCCATCTCTACCAAAACTGCAGTCCTTGAATCTTTGTGATGTATCTCTTGTAAATGGTATTGAAATGGATTTAAGCATGGTATGGATGATAAACTTTTCTACAAAGTACTTTTGCAATAAAAACTTCATCTGGTTGAACTGGTACAATATTTATATCATTCTGCATGGAAACAACCAATGCATAACACACTGTTATACTTAGCTTGTAGAAAACCTAGAAGAGTTGGATATATCTTGGTTGAAAAATTGCAGTGATTCTGTATTTAGCCGGATTTTGGCATCTCTGCTCGGTTCAACTGGTGAAAAATTGAAAGTTCTCCATTGTTCAGGAACTGCAATAGTCATGTTTCAACTTCGGTAAATTATGATTCACACAATCTCAACTATATATAGATATATATATTCACAAGTACTTCTTTATCAACAGCTTTAATATGTATGCAGCTTTTGTCCATTGGTCCGATACCATATATTCATGACATACTGTTTAAAAACCTCTCTGTGAAATTTAAAAGGTTACATTAATGCTTTGGTGCATCATTTCCAGCTCTATCTCTAACATTTGTTGATACCGTCTTTTATACAATTACATGTTCATTTGTTTGTCTTGTAGAGCCTTGTTGAAAAACTTTCCTAACTTAGAGACACTGAATATTGAATCATGCAGGCAACTGCCAAGAGGCATAAAGAGAAAATATGAAGGCAAATTTGAAGTGACTGCTCTTCGGAAAAAATGCGCATTGTCTGCATAGGTGTTGCAGGGACTGCTAATTTTCTTCTTATTAAATTATTTTTTTGATGTACAATCATAATTTTATTAGTAAAAGATTACATATAAACAAGTAACCTGCGTCCATAAGTTATTTTTATTCTCCGTCCAGTTATGTTAGTTAATTATTATCACGAAACAACAAAATGGGAAACAGTGAAGTGAAATTTTCAGCAGTGAAATGCTATTTGAATTTAGAGATTTTATGTCCGTGACATGATTTACTATAGTAGTTTGAATGTCTTGACAGTGGTTTTAAGGATTCCTTACACACAACTTTACAACGTTTTATTTCAAGCATTTAGATCATTAGTTTTAAGTTATATATAATATCTGCCAAGTATCGGTGGTGTTGATTGATAGCCAATAAGTAGTAGTAAAATTTTTGCAATTAACTGATTGTAACCACTTGTACATACTATCTACTAATTAAATATTGCCATTTAAGTTACATTTGACTGGGTTTAATATTTTTTTGGAAACATTCACTAATTTTTAACTATTCTATTTTCTACTTTTTACTATTTTCTGTTGCTTATTTTCACAATATAAGATAAGTTCAAGCGGTTATCTGCAATCAAAACATTTTTATAGCTCTCAAGTCTCATAGCAGAGGATTTCCAGCGTCACCTGTGTAATCATGTTCCACTTGGTTGTGATCTACAATTTTGTTTTAAATCTCTTGATGTTCATACCTGGATTTTATTCAAGTAAAATTTTCCTGTTTTACATAAATATTATGATAAAATAAAATTACTCTATAACAAAAGTTATTCTAATGAATATGGCTACTGCTGTCATGAACTTCAAATGCTAAGCCCAGCACATGCTTGCCAAGCATTTACTACACTAGGGCCAAGTTTTGTGAATGTTGGCGTATGTACATTGATTATTTACATAGTATTTTGTTGCTCATATTTTAAATACTTGTTTAAATTATTGGATTTTAATCAAATTTAATACATTCAGCTTATTTACTCACTGTAAAAGATATTAGTCAAAAGCCTGGATAAAATTAATCATAATATAGAGAGTATTTGTACAAAACCTAAGACAGGTTAAACAAATGAAACAACTAAAATGCAGGATATATTCTAATATACAGCTCAAAAGAGCTTGTAATAGCAATATAAACAGTTATTTACAAATTTTATAAAAATATTCTTTTATAAATTCGGATCAACTAATTATCTACAGCTCTATGTTAATGTGCATATCTGCATGCAGATTACAAGTCTGACCTATACCATTAAAAATGCTCTATGTGATCACAGATACAAGTCCATCATAAAACTACTTTCTCTTCAACAGCTCTTTACTACTACTGCAGAATACATGTTAAATATTACGGCCACGTGATTTTTGCTCTAGCTTTTTTCTCTGGTGGTTCAGCTGTTGTCTCAACTTGTTTCTGGGCTGCTGTAGAGTTGGAGTGAGTAGTAGAAGTAGTCACAGGTTGGACTTCTGTTGAGATGGTACTGTTACCTAATTTAATTACTTTTCGTTTGAAGTTGACTGCAGGTTTTAACGGCAATTTTTCATTAGAGTCACTTGTTAGAGGACTATTTATTAACCCTTGCTTCTTTAAAGGAACATCATTAATATCTGGAGCCTTCCTGCAATTATGAAAAGAAAATCACCTTACAAGTCCAAAACATAGACTGAGGTATATAAGACTATTTATTATGTAACTGGTTGAAATTGATTTGATTGCAATATACATTATTTTGTCCAGACTACATGCATGATCAATGTTGTTGTATGTTTTTAATAACAAGATAAGCTATAGACTACCCAAAGTAAGAGATGAAAATAACTTAGCTAAAAAGTTGATTTTATAAAATTAGGTTTGCATCTTTGTAAAAGTAATCTTATTTTTATAAGGAAAAAATATCTAAATGGTTCTGACCTTTTCACAGCATGATTTTTCATAAGCTTATTAGTGGTAGATAGTGGAACAAGCTTCAACTTGTCCAGTAACTGTTGTGACTGAGCTAGCAGTAAACCTTTTCTATTAGGCCTATGTTTGCGCTGAGGCAAAGGCAACACATATTTGTAGAACAAGTCTATTAACTTATACTTGTCAAAATGCCTCTCCACCCCAACGCCCCGCTGCAAAACATGTAAAAAATGTGTTAATTCATTAAAAACAAGTGACATTACCTTGATCATAACTTTTCTTATCAATTTTGAAGTAATCTCCCTTAGGGAAAGATAGTTGACAAAAATCTGCTGTTAAAAACAATAATCTCACATGCAGCAAAAAGTAATCATATTTGTATAATCATATTTGTATTTAATTTTAATGACAATTGAACATCTCAAACCAATCCAGCTATCCTAAATATTCCAATATTCAACTTCCTGAATATTTCTAGTCAAAATATTTGCAAATTCCATTAATGCATATGCCACTGCTATGTGCTAAAATTCAAGAACTTTGTTCTTATATAGCCTATATTTTCTAGTTGGTATTTTTGTTATAACACATCACAAATATGGGCAACCACATAATTTTAAATGCACACATTAAAACCATGTTTTAATTTTGAAATTCACACGTTTGTATACCAACTTAAAATAAAATATTGGAATAGGTCCAATAACTTGGCCTTAAAATCCACTAAAACTTCAACTAAAGTTACAAAGTGAAAGCGCTACCATCACAAGAATGAATTTCATTGAATTTGTATCACTAATTCATGCCCATAAGAATACCTGCAGATAGCAAATTTACATAGAATTTCTAGCTATTGATTTACTTTTATCAACAGCCTAGTTAGATCTTGAGTATCCATAGTTTCTGGGTGCAAGAGATATCCCGAACTGTTGGTGTCATCACCCTTGCAGCTAAGGCAGCCCTCTTCCCATTCAACAGTATTATCTATACCATCCATTATAAGACTACAGCCACCTAGGTTAGAAATAATTATTACATACATTATAATTTAATTTAGTATTACATTAACAACAAGTGGATACAAAATGTAACTTGGTAAATGTAAAACCAATGGCAATGATAATACGAATAGCAATTGCATTTCTAAAAAGAAAAACCAATAAATATTACTCATACTAATAGTAATACTATTATTATATAGCATTTTGTATAGTACTATTATTATTACTATTAGTAATACTAATAGTTATAGTACTATACACAATGATAATAGCATTGTGATTCAGATTACAATAGCCTTATAGTTAACTTTACACTTAATCTTATATTTACATTTTTACCAATACTAATACAGTAAAAGTAATTAATAGTAATAGTACTACTAATACTAATAGTAAAGAAAATCAGGCATAGTTATAGCAATGCTATTAGTATTAGTATTAGTATTACTAATACTAATAGTAATAGTAATACTAATACTAATAGTAATAGTAATACTAATACAGTAATAGTAATTAATAGTAATAGTACTACTAATACTAATAGTAAAGAAAATCAGGCATAGTTATAGCAATGCTATTAGTATTAGTATTAGTATTACTAATACTAATAGTAATAGTAATACTAATACTAATAGTAATAGTAATACTAATACAGTAATAGTAATTAATAGTAATAGTACTACTAATACTAATAGTAAAGAAAATCAGGCATAGTTATAGCAATGCTATTAGTATTAGTATTAGTATTACTAATACTAATAGTAATAGTAATACTAATACTAATAGTAATAGTAATACTAATACAGTAATAGTAATTAATAGTAATAGTACTACTAATACTAATAGTAAAGAAAATCAGGCATAGTTATAGCAATGCTATTAGTATTAGTATTAGTATTACTAATACTAATAGTAATAGTAATACTAATACTAATAGTAATAGTAATACTAATACAGTAATAGTAATACTATTAGTATTATTAATACTAGACTACTACTACTACTAGTAGTAGTGAAGTACTACTACTACTGGCACAATTATACTTTACTTATACTTGGAGAGTTATAGTTAAGGTTAAACTTAATGTTATATTAACAGTAGCTGTAAGACTAACTCTAAGTCTAAGAGTAAGTCAATGTGTAATAGTAACATCACTAACAGTAAGTCAGTAATTGTAACAATAAAAATTGACTAAACAAGGTCAAGTATTGCATTTTGATTTACTATTAGTATTAGTAAATTACTATTAGTATTACTATTAGTATTAATTAACTTTAAGTATTAACTAATTACTAATTTACTGTAATTAGTATTAAATAATTATATAATTATTACAATTATGTTTTTACCTTCCTGTAGGCTTCAAGTTAATACTTATATTTAATTTTATAGTTTAAGTTTTAGACTTTACTCTTTTACTAAAGTAATACTCATACTGATAGTGACACTCGTAGTCGTACAGTGATACTCATACTCATACACTGATACTGATAGTGATACAGTCATACTAAATTAAAATTATATCTATTTACTTACTTAATCTTTATAAATTTCCCGCTGTGACTAATCTATATCACCAAATTGGTGCTGCATCAAGATTGTTCTTTATTGCACAAGCAAGTTGGCAACAATATTCTATTCTAAGCCTAATAAAATTAACTAATTGTGGAAAGAAACATGTGGATGGGTGTTGACATTTTTAACAAGCATGCGGCATCTGAGATCGAAGCACATGATTCGTCAAAACATTACTATGAGGGCTGGTGAGTCATATCCATGCGCAAACTTCAATAATATTATATTACTAGGAGCTTGCCAAAAACAGAAATCCCAAAGCAGCGACTTAACAATTCACGACAACAATATGAATATTATTGGTATACGGTCAGCCATGGCTCGTCTTGGTTTTCAAAGCTACAAGCACTGTTACCTACTTACCTTGTTATTATAATTGTGCGAAAGTTACTGAGAGAGATTATAGATAAAGGCTGGATGTTCATGAAAGTTGATGATTGCATAATATGATAACATCAATATCAAAAACAATGAGAATGGCAACCAAATACAACTATTATAATACTAATTATAAAACATACAATCATCACGTTGGTTTGGTTTTACAGTAACTGCTGCCTGTTGGTATGTTTTTCTCACAGGCATATAGCAGTCTGATGCCATGAACTTCTCTGGTGTTGGGTACTATTAAATAGCCAGCCTTTTTAGCAACTCCACCAAGCACCTCTACTCACTCCCATCCTGCATTTTTAGGAGAGCCTGCATTGATGCAAAGTGAACGCATATTATATTACAAATTTCTAATTTTCCAAGCCTATCAAATGTATCTTGTGAGCATAATCATACAATGTACATGATGAAATATAAGAACTTTCCTACTATGGTAGGTATTGGTGTTTTGTGAAAAGTTACATTGTGTGGCTCTATGACTTTTAATTGTAATAAATAGCTCATGAGAATAAAAAGCAACGTGGAAAGTGGTAAAGCCAAATATATGTAATTTTCCATGCACTAAAATATCTAATAACAATTATTAATAATTATATAGCGTAACTCTGTTTACTTCTATTATGAGCCACCAGCAGTCAGCACTCTTTAAAATACTAAATATAGAGTATCTTGATACAACACATGTATACATTTCCTCCCGGCACATTCTTGTTATAGAAAATGCATTGAGGGAAGCATCACCAAAATGTAGTAATCTTGAGAACAATTTTACACAGAACTTCTAGTCTGTATTGTAATAATGCGAGTCAAATCACTTTTATGGAGTTGTCTACTCTTAACTATAGCGAAGAGTTTAAAAAATAGAGAGACAATATCACGAAAATTTTCGATAGGATTTACGTTTTGTAATAAGACACGTTGATATGGTTGCGAGAAAATAGTAACACATTGAATAGGCTGTAATCGCAATGCCTCACTCAATGAGCCATAACAGGGATAATAACAATAAGATTGTATTCATTGTGGTTATAAATGAATTTAAAACCTTCTCCAAAATTTAAAAATCTTTTGGTATCTTTTTCGTTAAGTTAGTGATTAGCATTATTAATAACAATTTATTTTAATTGAATTTGAAAATACTAACTCATACTCATAGTCATAGTAACACTAAATACTAATACTCAGTATTACTAATAGTAATACACTCGTAGTCATACTCAGTCTCACACTAATGGTGATACTTTTTAGCTTTTAAAATTAATATTAGTATTATTAGTACATAGTGCTAGAGTTAGTCTTTTACTAAGTTTTACTTATAGTAACACTAATAGTAATAGTAAAAGTTATACTGATATTTGTACTCATACTCATACTCATAGTAGTCATAGTAATGTCATACTGATACTGAAAGTAAAAGTCGCAATTTGACTTTCTAAGAGATCACTAAATATGACACACTTGAGTTTGCAACATTAAAAATATCTATACATTTTTTAACTATCATTTACTGACTGCTTAAAATTTGTAAGCTTAAACAATTTTTATAATAAATCTTGTGCAAACACATCTTGAATTAATTTAGGGCTTCTGGCCGATTGCTGGTGATGTTTCTAGTCGGTATTATAAAACTAATAGTAACAGTAATCATTGCTAATTTTTATTGCATGCTATTCTTGGCTGCTGCAACACACAGCTTAGTCACTGGGCTGGCTTGAAAGTTCAAAGTTTTGAAGCAAAGTAACATCTTCAAATTATGCTACTATAACAGAATTGGAGCAGCTGTAGTCATGGGTTCGAGCCCAGACAAAGGCCATTGGTGATGTTAGGAAGAGCATCCAGTCATAATTGCTCCCGTGCCTCATCTGAATAAGTCCTTAGCTTGATTCAACAAAAACTTCTTTCATCAGGGGTTTTCTCACAAGGATAGAGACTATAAACTTGCGTGAGTTTTTTTTTATCAGAGTTGGCTTTAGTTCATGGGTATAAAAACAAATATTTTCAAACAATCATATATTTGACATGTGAAGTATTTTTTTTAAAAACTGGTGAATAAACTGTAAGCTATGTTTTACTATTACTGCTTTAGTTGTAACCAAATACATCCTAAAATATAGATGTAAAGATAAGTTATTGAAAGCATATAATATTCGTTTAAGAACTATTTTTGCTATGCAATTTTATTAATACTTATATAATTTATTTTGTTGTATTTTAGCTATCTTAATAAGCCAGTCTGCAAAATGCCATTACAGCGTGTTGACACTATTGAATTTGATGCCGATAGTGGGTCAAAGACGGTTGAATTATTATATGGAGACATCACTGAGCTTCCCATGGCTGAAAAAGCTGATTTGCTCATGCTCTCTGCTTTTCATGGTATGACTGTATAATACCTTTATTTAAAGGATTGCTCTATCTTGTCTAATAAATGGCACTTGAGCACTTAAATATGTATAAAAAGACATGTCTAATATTTTGATATAATTATACTTATAGGGGATTACTCTCCCACACCCACGTCATTAATTGGAGCTCTCCATAGGAGGTTTGGCTTACATGTAGGTCAGCTTGCCAAGGATAAAGAAGAAGATCTAAGAAGGCTTTTTCACTGCTGGTGGTCTAAGCCTCTCTCGGATCAACTTCCTTTCACGTTAGTATTAAGTAGTTATATTACAGTAATAAATTTTCTTTAACCATCTGTAAGTTAGAGCAGCAGGTAGTCAACTTATTAAGATCCCTGCAATAGAATGAATGAAACCTGAAGCTTTCACCTGGCTGAAGCACAAATTAATTTTAATTGATGTTATTTATTCGATTCATAAGACGTATTTACGTGTCAGTTGATTAAAAAAGCTTCCTTGAACAGTAATAAAAAAAAAGAAAACCTAATGCAACTTCAAGAAAGTATAACTTTTTCACATCAACAAAAAGTATCCTGCTATTGAGATCGAAACACACTTCACAAAAATGGTTTAACTTTTGAATGAAATTTTTGATTTTATGAGACTCTATGTAGGTTTATTCACAATTTGTTGTAAAACACGAGCAATGAAGCAATTTATGTTTCTGTTAGAGAAACTGATCTTGGGGTTATACTTAATTGCAGTTATTTAGAAGCTATTGATAAATTACTGAATACACCTGAATGAACTTTTCTCTTAGAAAATTCACTTGCTGTGATCTATATTACATCACAGCAATTGAACTTACATATTTTATCAACCAGAAAAATGTAGTGGGTGAAATTTTCCTTTATCTAAACATTCTTAAACTTTCACATAAATCTGGTGGTGTGGGTTTTTTCTGTTATGTTTGACCTTCATTTTTTCTAATGTAAAAGTAGTTCTAAATACGCACCTGCCTCTTTGAATGGTATATTACCATTTGTCAAAATAAGCTGCTGAATTTTTATATATAGTCTATCTTTTAGCTTTTTATTTACTCTTTAAATAAGCTTCACCACATTGGGCAAAATAAATATTATTTGTATTGGCTATAAATGATTACTCTTTTCAAAATAAAGTAAAATATTAATTAATTTCATTTTTTATTTTATAGCCGAGTTTTATGCTTTGAAAGCAGTCGATCTGGATTAACTCCTCAAAAGTCAGTACAAGCCATATTCAAAGCCTTAGTTCCTGCAACTAACCTTTTTACAAATGGAGTTATCATCTCACCCTTGTTGAGTACCGGTGATCAGGTAACTTGTGCATAGATCTTGTAATTCTAAATCAAATAATTTAGACGAAATAGTCTATAGGCAGAGGATAGTTTTCTGAAGTTGAACTTTTCCGGTGTTTATTCTAAAGAGGTGCTGCCTTTTTATAGGGATACAGTGACCTAGATATGCTATCTGCTATTGTTAACTCTGCTGTGACATGGATGAAACATGGACTCAATATAAAAATCTTCAAGTTGGCAATCTATCGTGGTAACGATCAAATATTGGAAACTTTTAAACAGCTGAAAAGGAAGCACAACAGATGTAAGTTAGCCAGAGTTTTTGCTTGACTTGTGGAAAACCTGAAACTGATGAACCAGTATTAAAAATTCCAAGATTGTCTTTCAGAATAATTACTATTCTACTAGGTATTATAACATTATGTTATCAAAAAGTATGATAAACAGAACAGTTTCACCAGAATTCACACTAATATTGCTGTCAATTACTATAATGTAGTGGCTTGCAAGCTCTGTCACAAGCTCTGTCACCTTTGCAATCTGTCTCTTGTATAATAGCCATACGCTAATCACAAGATGTCAACGATCAGAAAGAGTTCAAATTATGGTGAAAATTTAAATCATTTAAAAATTGCTAAATATTCAGTGGGCCTTGAAATTTTCGCTGTTGGGTAAATTTAGCTTAGATTCCATATTGAGTGTATTTAGAAAAATGGTGTATAAAATGCGTATAAGAAAGTTTTCAGTTCATTATATTAGTAGTTTAATTGTACGAAAATCACAATTGTCTGGCATGGTATTTGCTCATTTAAAAATTTTTGCAGAATTTTTTGTACACTTGCTTGCAAATCATTTTTTGATAGATCCTTTGTTTTAACTTTTGTTATATGGATGTTTCATGCTAAGTAAGTAAGGGTAGTGGTATTTTGATTGAAATGGAACACTTTATATAACAGCAGATAATTCCTACTTGATGACAAAAGAGCTGTTTTAAGGGTTTTTACATTTAGGTTAAATTTTTATGATATATTCTATTGAAAGATGATCAGCTCTAAAATCATAGAATCAAACTTTTTTTTAGTTGTTTTTTTTAGAAGTTTACGTAGAGAGTTGTCTCTATTTTTTTAATTTAAAATTTTTATTTAGAGCATTTTTTAATGAAACAGCATCTAAAAATTCAATAATATATCATGTTATAGTCTCATAATTTACTACTTAATTTTCTGCTAAGCAAATTAATCAACTCAACTGCAGCACACTGAACGAAAGAATATCTTGCAGCTGTTGAATCATCCTTTCGTGAAGTGGAAAAATCAATCGGCTCTAAATCAGATGAGGGATTTTTTGTAATGAAAGCACCAGTTGAAGCACGGGATTCTATGCCAGAACAGTTGACTGGTAGTTCACATATGCTATCGAATTTTATTGCCGACAAACAAATTTCTCGTGAACCGTCAAAAGAAGATTATAATGAGCAAGAAACGATCTCAAGTGATTTTCAAGAGCAAATACATGTGATGGTACCTGACTTGGATGAAGATGCATCAGTTTTAAGTGTAGAGCCAATAAGAGAATGATCTGGTAAACAGCTTGTAGCAGCATTGGCTGAGCATCTGATGTGAAAGTTTAAACGTTACTGCCAAAGAATTCTAGCATGTGATATAACTAGAAGCTGGTAGAATTTGGTAGAGTTGGCTTTTCAATTTGGATAATAAGCTTGAGAATACTTTTATAAAATTTTTAAAAAAATATTATCATAAAGATACATATACTTACAGGAACAAAATTATTTTCAGAAGCATATGCTGAAATTTTTAGTGAAAGTTACTCAGTTTTGTGTCATAAAAAGCTGAATTTTCTTAGTGAAACTTGTAAGTTGTAATCAATGTTGTACAAAAAATTTATGATAAAACACTTTTACATATGAATGTGCAGATATTTATTCTCGCGCTATATTTATGTATCATTAAAAGGCTTTACTCATTGATTTTTACCAAATAATATTGTTTTTGCTGTAAAAAGACCTTGTATTTTTTATATAATTTATTCTTAAATAACACTTCTACCCTCCTGTGATATAAAATTTATTTTTCTAATGCAAATACATAATTTATGCTACATTTTTTCAACGAATCTCGTATTTTTATTGATATAAAAGAGTGCTAGAGACCCAAACACTTTAAATTTTTTATTTTTGTAATCCAAATCACAATTGTTACTAATATTTTTACTTATTTTTTATATGCAAAGTTAAACTTTTTAATTTATTTTTAAAAATAAAATTGTTGAAAGTGTAAAACATAGATGTGTAAGTTGTGATGGACAAATAATAGCCTAGTCTACAAAACTGCAATATTGAAATTTGCTTACATAATTGTTGGTGCAAATAAATAATGCGTCAATTATTCTGGTACTAAACGTTCTCTCAACTGGTGAGAGTTGAAATACCCTATAACAGAAAAAAGGATTTAGTGTTATTTTAATTATTATGCTCATTACAATATTTCCACACATTCATATGTAAGCTAATAGTTGTAATCTATTGTACACTGAATATTTCAGTTTACAAACATTCATGTTATGTTGATAACACACTTTATCACTGATTAACTTTCTTGTAATAAAATCTTGTTGTCAATCTTCTGTATTTGCATCCTCTCAATAGTTATTTAGAAACATGGTGCTGGCGAGTTATGACTGATTTCATAAAATTCTGAGCATCAAAACAATAAAGACTATAAATCTTGCATCTAATTCAGCTTACAGTCAAACTAATTATTAGTTTTTATATTTTAGTACCAGGAAGCCAAATGAGATTTAAAAGAATATCCAAGCCGGTACCAAAATTTGATTTCTTCCTATCATATGTCCCCAACGACAGAGGAAATGTTGAAAAAGTCAAACAGGTTTTCTCTCAGCACCGCAAGGAACTGAGATTTTTCTCCTCAGAAGAGCTGATGGAGCAGGATGGCAAATCTGCTGATGAAGAGAGGATATTTGATGTGATGAAAACCTGTGCCAGGTGTGGCTTGCCTAGTGCATACATATTTTATAATTAATAGGCAGTTCTTATGCAGTTACTAAATAGTTACTATATGCAGTTATGCAGTTAACTGTAATGTTTAGCATATTTCATCAGGTCTGCACATTCTTTTGTAGTAGTTTCATGCGTCTTTTATTGTTAAATATTTTGTTATTCTTCTAGAAACTTACAAAAACAAGTTTGAAGCAATGCAAATTATAAAATTACTATTTTTAACACATTAATGAATTATACTCAGCTAATATATAATGTGCAAAAAATACACTATATAATAATGTTTTATACTGCTTTACCAAGCAGCTATCAAAGAGTGTTATGAGTTGTCCTTTCTCATGACTGAATAGTTTGGGATTTCCTTTTAAAATAGTAAGTTTATGATATTTCAGGGTGATAACCTTCCTCAGTCCGGCCTACTTGGAAGATGACGATAGAGTTGAGGAATATAATGCTGCATGGTGTCTGAACAGACAGACTACTTCCTTTACCAGACTCGCTCCAATGTTGTGTGAAGGAATATCTAATCTTCCCACTTACATGTCTCTCATACAGTGGGTTGATATTAGGTATGCTTCCCCATTAATAAAATTTTGTGTTATCAATTTTTTGTTAGGCTGAAATTTGAAAGGCCTAATTTATCAACGAATTGTTAGAGTTGAAAACACAACTTTAACTTAAACAAAATGATTGGGCTTTTGAGTTTTGAAAACACTTTTTCAAAACTCATAAGTGGTTCATGTATTTACATAACAATGTTTAAGGCTACAGGATGGAAATACTGAGAAGTTGATGCGAAATGTTACTCTGTATGTGGTTGGCTATGTGCAAGATTCTGGTGAAGAGTCCAGTGTCATAAAGACTAGACCCACCAAGTATGTCCACTATTTGATGTCTCCGCATACTTGTAATTTAGTAATGGCTAATATGTTGTTCAAATTTTTAGAAATCAATTAGATTTAGGTCATGCATGTCAAAAGATTATAACTCTATTTGTTTCAAGAGCTGCTGAAGATAAAAAACCCAAAGAAAGTAAGAAGGCGGATGAAAAGTTTGAATATGATGTTTTTATATCATATTCACACGCCAATGATGAAATATGTGAGCTCGCTGTAGCAGTTCTCACAAAATTTGTCCCGGGAATAAGATTATTTGTGGATCGTCAAGAACTTCAGACAGGTGTGACATTGTACAGTCAGTTCAGCTAGTCCTGTTTTAAAATCACATGTGCTGAATTGATTTAGAAAGAATAAAAAGTTCAATGTCTACATCACTACGTTTCCATGATGCGCATTATTTGAATGGATTTTTCCTTCGCCCCATAGAAATAGTTGCATGCAAGCACAAATTAATTCGCATGGCATTCATTCACATGATGCATAATTTGCATGTCATGGAACGCAGTGCATGTAAATCTTGGTCATTTATCAATAATGCAGTGCATAATATAACATAGTGCTTTGTTATATCTAATAATGTTATGTATAGTTTTATAAATTTGCAGGCCTTTATTATTCTTCCATTTTAGTGTGTGTTTAAGATAGTATACCAGTTTTTCTAAGAATAAAATAGCCGGGTATATAGACTTATGTTATCTTTAACCAGTATATATTTATTTGCATACGCTTTGTTCCTTTCACATGACAGGTGGATCATGGCAACAGAAGTTGTACCATGCTGTGGAATCTAGTCACATGACTCTGGCTTTACTCTCTCAGTCTTATTTCAACTCTAAAATGTGCAATGAGGAGTTTAGACTGTCTTTAGCCCGGCATTTCACAGATGTAAGTATTTCTCAGTTAGTTTTTTACGCATATAAAATACAATAATAATATGTGTGTTAGTTTTTATCAGTTGCTAATTTTCTGCGGATTGGTTGTAACAAGCATTAAAGCAATTCAATTTTATTGTCTACAGTATCTATGCTTTTAGTCAGACTTTCACCTCATTCCACTGCAAATAGAAGAGCTTACTGATGTTGATGACAGATATTTATCTGTCAACAATTGTGTTCTTGGAAACCAGGATATTAGATCTTATGTAGAGCACCTGCTGGCACCTGCTGTGAAACATTTTCTCTCAACTGGAAATCCCGATGGTTCTATAATTGCATTAAATAAGGTAATAGCTTTGTTCTGTATAGGTTTCTGATACAAAACTAATGCAATTAGTTGTGGTGGTGTCAGTTGAAGTCAATATAGACTGCAAAGATTTTTAAACTGCTAAGTTATTAGAAACCGTTTAATTTCTTGTCTTTTGGATTAAAGCAATGCAAAAATCGCATTGTAGCATTGTAACATGTACTGAATTTTCAACTTATTGAGTAAAATTAACTTGGAGTAAGTTGCATTCATGTTAAAATGTATTGTTTGTATAAATAGTATAATCTTGCTCATGTATATTTTGGAGTGTCACGTACCCTGGCTATAATAATATTAAAATACCATGTATTGTGTGTTGTAGACTGTATACAATCTCAGGACTCTGTTAGAAGATGGCAGATGCTCACGACTCGCTACTCTCATTCAAAAGGAGACAACATCCTGGCCCAACGCTGACTCACAAAAACTGCTGATCATGTGTTCAAAAGACTCTTTTGATTCTGAAATAGCATCCAGAATCAAAATGAGATTCATTGAGAAATTTGGTAAGTTAAATAGAACTTGTTTTTGTTTTTATGTATTCTAATTATTAAATGTGTAAAGAGCTAGGAGAAACTTGTAATTTTAGAATAAAATTTAAAAAAGTACTATTTATTATTTATAATACGATTTATTTGTAAAATACATTGCAATTAAAAAACAATCAAGTATGCTATATACGGATTTGTTTGATTTAAAGTCATTTTAGAATTCTGTATGAACCCTGAAATTCATCATCAAATGTTTTTCTTAATAGAATTTTCAAAATGCATTTAGAAACCTTATTATATAACACTGCAATCAAATCTTTGTGATTAATAAATCTATGCACCTCTGGCAAGTAATTAAAACATTGACTATTAATTATGCAAAACTGGTTAGTTAAAATAATCAATTGTAGCTCATAACATGACCCGTTTATAGTAAATGAAAAATTTATTTGGTAGTAGCTGAAAGGTTCACAAATAGACCCTGATTTTATCAGAGAACTTGTTTTATAGGTGATAGATTTTTCTATTTTATAATCTACAAAGTTTTAAAACCATCTATGCTTAAATATATGCAATACAAGAGCGTAGTTGTTTTCTGTATTATACAGGGTTTGATGCTGAATTGAACATTGAATCTAAAGACACTGCAGTAGTGCTGAAGAAATTGGATGAAGCAGATATGATTGTAGTGCTGATGTCACCAAATTTCCTCAAAGATCTGGATATCATTGAAGGGCTCCAAGTAGCTATAAACAGGCAAAGACTAGGTGAGTGGCTATGAATAAACAGAAAATGAGTATAAATGGATCGGAGGTAGTCAAGTATTTAATTAACAGCTTATTTATTTGTGAATGTTAAAAGAATAAAAACTGGCATCAAGTTAAGGACATATGAAAGTCGATAGCAGCAGCACCGAGCTGGAGGTGACTGAGAGCGGTGGTTCAGAGAGGAAAGCCTACATCTGGAGTTGGGAGTTTGGAGTTCAGACGATGATGTGTGTAAAAATACTTGGTGCTGCTTCTAGAGATATTCAAGACATATAATTTGCAGTGGTTTCTAATTATAGCAAGTGCTCTTCATTTTCATTGGTTTATTGTTTGTTAATTGTTAATACTGTATGTTAAACTTTAGTCAATATTATAGCATCAAGCAAACAGAAGTCTAATTCTTTAATTTTGTAAGCTTGTTGTTGAAATCTTTAGTAGAATGTAGATAATTTATTGTTTTGTATGATATAACTCAATTTGATGCTATATCTTTAAGCCACAATTGTACCAAAAAGCATTAACATATTAGTTTATAAAAGTATTTGAACTTTTGTTTGATAAGGTATATAAGACTGCTAGTAATGGGTTTAGTTTTTTAAAGGCAAGAATGTTCAACTTTATTAACTTGCTAAATATAATTTAATGCCTTTCTGCTCAAGTCTGGAGCTTCTATTGTGCTTGCTGTGCTGTCACAATTTTTCTGTTCTGCATGAAATTTTTAATCTACCTACTCACAGATATATGTATATATGTTTGTATATATATTAAGTTATTTATGAAATTATCATTATTATAGATGAGAAGTTCAGAATGTATCCAGTGTTACTGAACAGTGTATTAAAAGATGCCGAGGCAGCCTACCATGTGTATTGCGAGCTGCTGGTGTTTGAACTGTGTCTAACAGATCCAGTATGGGAGACCATGGCACTGGGTAACATTACTGCACTTCATACGTAATAGGACTTAATGAAGGTCATATTTGGTTTTAATTCTGTTATACTGTATAAGAGTGATAGTTTCACAGCTAAAATTTATTTTTAAATTAAGCAATTTTTGTTTATATATTTCAAGATGATTAATAATGATTATGGTTATTTGTTTGAAAGTTTAAAAATCAATATAATTGTTAATAGATTATTTTCAATATATATAATGAATGTTATAGTATTTTGTCATTATTTATTAACAAATATTTCAATATGTTTTGCAAAAAATTTTTGTAGGCGAGACTGCCAAGTTTTAAAATATACAGACTTTATAGCAAACATGCATTTTTATTTTACCATTTTATTTAAGTCCCTGGCTAATATCAGCATTGATGTTTTACACATTCAGATTGTAGGTTTTGGAATTAGATAAAAACAATTTACAACAAGATTGTATATTATTAACACACATGGGATTATTATAACATGAATGTATAATTTAACATCTATAGATTTATTTATATCTTTTAGATGAAGTAATGGTGGAACACAAGAACTATGCTAGCATGATGCAAGAATGGAAAGAGCTGGATACAAATTTTGAAAGGGCATATAATACATGGATATTAGAAGGTAGTCATGAAACGGAAACTGAAGCTGCAAGAAGAAAGAAAAACTGGGAACAGAGGCAGCTTAAGTTTGTTACTGCATTGTGCAATAGAGTGGCTCACCATGTCTATCAGCCAGAGTAGGTTCTAGCTATAGATTTTAGAAGGATTTCTTTCTATTTTAAACGCGAAACACACAAAATATCATGAAAAATTTCAAATTTACATTTTTTTAAAATGAACAAACATTTTATTATTGAAAATAGAGAAAATAATATAAAACGTATAATAATGTTAATTAGCTATTCTTCTTGAGGTTCCTAACAACATTGGTAATGTGAAGTTCTGATTCGGCTTGCTTCATTTGAGTAAATATGGTACATTATCAAACATTTATAATTATTAGTTATAAAATGTCATGTGACTTACGAGTGACATCATCAGATTATGTCAGGCTATATATAAGTTTTGTTTACATGGGGTTGGAATGACTTTTTATACTTGGCTATTTGAAACTTATGCTTCTATTTTGTTGGCATTAAAAATATTTCATCCCTTATTTTTCTGAAGGACGGCGAAGCAGGAGGCGGTGTTGTTGGACGTATTTGCAGTCATCAAGGATGTAGTTGTGGTGTCGGAGTTGGCAGAGAAGGAAAAACAAGAAGTGATGAACCAAATTAGTAAACATCATGACAAACCCAGCAACACCAGTGGCTCTCCCTCAAAAACTGAGGATAGCAAAGAAGGGAAATCTGCAGTAAGTTATTTTTAGTATTTCCCCCGATATGTGTAATTCTGCAAGTTTCTCGCAATATGTGTTACCTATATTTTTGGAAACCAAATATTTCTTATTTTTTCTATGAAAGTTATTCTGTAACTTTGATTTGTTAAATTTCAGCACAAACAGAACATATAAACAAAAGTCACAGAGTAAAGTGTGAATGCCTTTGATGCAATGGCCTTATGTTTATTTTATAGGATGAAGGCTCAAACCGTTTGCCGGAAACCCGAGGGAAAGAGAATATTGAAAAAATGAAAGAAAATTATGCCGACAAAAAATCACAAGCTTGTCTTATTTTATAGACATCTTTGCTTATTTTATTTTATATAAAACATTTGTGTGTATACAAGTTCTGGTCATATCAGAATATTGAAATTATTTATTCTTTAAAATTGTTATTGACGCTGATGGCTATCTACTTCTCTTCTCAAGTTTATGTTTTTAATTCTACACAATATTTTTTCTTTTACCTGATGTTATATTGTTTGATATTTTTGTATTTCAAATTATATATTTTCCTATTAACTTATTTCATTTTTAGGAGAACATTTTTGTTTTAGCTTATACTGCAAATAAACAAATTCTGCAACTCTCGATATTATAAATATTAAACGACTTTTTATTACATTTTCACAATTTCAACTAAAATCTGTATTGCATTATGGCTTTGTTGTTATGCAGGCTTTAAGAGAAAAAGCTATGTAAAGCTTTCAAGGAAAAAGCTAAGGCTGTATGTACATACTGTTTGAGACTATCTCAATTTTAGAGCATTTTATGTTTGACTTTTAATATATGTGTAGCAGCATCACATTATTGAGCCAAAGCACTCATTTTGACATGTCTTTTCAAACTAATGTCAAATTTGGTTTGTGGGGTTCGGGCAAAAACTACTTGAATATGTGTATTATACATTTTCGACAAAACAAAAGCATCTAGTTATATAGGTTCGCCTTGGATTTGAATTTAAAATTTCAATCATCAATCAGGCTTATATGGATTCCTCTACTAAAATATTATAACTGAGTTTTAATTCAATGGATTGCACAAACCACACTGTGTACGGGTTACTTATTAATTAATGGAGAGATTGCGAGTTATCCTTTCGCGGTAGACTGGTTTCATCTGTGCGCCTGGCTCTCTACAATTTGGAGGGTAAATACACAGTCATCTTAGTTACCCATAAACCAAAGCCTAGTAATGATCCTATAACTGAAAGTCATAAATCAGTGCGAGTCTTTATAATATTAACTGTAAATATATTTTATCAAGAGGGTATTAGAGGCAAATGATTTATTTGATTTTTAAATATTTTCTAGAGAACACTTTCCCCTTATGTTTTTTTTACTCCATATTTTAGTAGTTGGCAAATAACTTTATTTATAATATTCACTTTGATTTTCTCGAGTGTTGAGTGAATCAATTGTGATAATGATATTGATTATCACAAGGTTAATATGAATATCAATAATGCAAACATTAATGTAAATATTGAATGAATTATTTTAATTTTAGCACTAACAGATGCTCGTTTTAAACTGCAATTTCTGTTTAAGTGATACTGATACTAGCAACTAGGCACTGGGTTTTGAACCCTTACTTCAGTCTCAAAAGCAAATGAGAAAAACATGTGGTTTGTCTTGTTTTATACTTTATTATTACCTAGATTAAGTTGATAATTAATCAATTGATATTTAATGTTGCTATATCAGTGATAAAATTAGTGCCTTTTGCACAATGTGCTCTAGTTTGCGATTATCTGAACATGATCCTTTGCTCTAAAATTTATAAATCACAATACAATTATGCACTAATTAGTTTTTGTTTAACTATGATTTGTGCTCAAGCCTCAATAGTGTGTTACATTTTATAGAAAGTACTAGTGCTCGTGAGACATTGTTATAGCTTTAACCTAATTGTAATTTATTGGCTTTAGGCTGTGCGAGGAACGATTATGCCTTTAAGGTTTGTTGATAAGATAGAGTTCAACACTGAGTCTGGTACCAAAGCTGTCGAATTACTGTATGGAGACATTACATTGTTATCACCGGAAGAAAAAGTTGACCTAATAATGATTTCTGCTGTTAGAGGTAATTACTTTGTAAGGTGGTAAAAACTTATTGGAGAAAGAGAGTGTTGAAACTTTTGATTATGCATCATTAATTTGTTGTCAGCATTTTTCATATCAATGTGCATTTCAGAGATAAAACCTACAAATTTTAGCATAATTATGAATAATGCTTTATTTAATATTTTTCTAAATATTTTCATTGTTGTTTTAATTGTTAAATTACTGATGCATTTGCATACATTGCATTAGGTGCATACATCCCATCAAACACATCAGTCATTGGAGCATTGAAAAAGCGATTTGGCCTTGAGGTTAGCAGGCTAGCTGAGGACAAAGAAGAGGATTTTCGGCAACAGTTCTATTGCTGGTGGTCTAAACCATTGCCAGAAAAGATACCTTACAGGTAATGCTACAAAACTAAATACACATCATTTCCTTTCTTGCTTTTTGTGTTTTGTGTAAAGTCTGAAATAAACTAACTCAAAAATTGTAATACTATGGGAAAGATGTGAGACTTGAATAAGTACCTCCTACTAAGTACCATCCTGCTAAGCTTTAAGACTAACAAACTTAAAAACTAGTTATTCTGTATTAATATGTATTCTGTAGGGAAAACTTTCCTTACTTGTCAGCTATCAGTATGGTTATAATAATTCTACTTCAAATGAAGATGCTCTATATAAAGATGGCATCTTGACTTGCTAGTCTCTGTGTATATTATGTACTCATTTCACTTTATAGTAATTCAAATGAACACTGCTACTTGTGACTACATATGTATACATACTTTGCTCTTTAGAAGTTACACTTTAATATTCTGAAGTATATATTATACTGCAAACTATGCTGTGAAATGTATATTATCTGCCAATGTAATATTTTAGGAGACTTTTGTGCTTTGAAAATACTAGAACTGGTGCTTCTCCGCAACAATCTGTAAAATCTGTGTTTAAAGCTTTAGTTCCTGCAACTAGTTTATTTTCCAATGGAGTAATCATCTCCCCCTTGTTGAGTACAGGTGATCAGGTACATAATTTACTACTTTTAAATATTTAAAAGGATCATTATATCATGTGAAGTTATATATTCAATATTCAATGTAAACATGTAACGTATTTGATCAATATTTACTTGACAGGTTTAGCTGAACATACAGTAAATATTGTGTTTTTGTTAGTAAAATTTGACTGTATAACTTTAAGGACTTACAAAAGAGCTCAATTCATTCCAATAAAATAAATTAGCTGTTATCTTTGCAGTCTTATTTTTCCACTAACTTATTGAGCTCCATAAGTGATATTTTGTATGTTATCATTTAGGGTTACAATGAAATTACAATGCTAACGGCCATTATAGCAAGTGCAGTAATGTGGATGAAAAATGGACTTGGCATTTCCTTGTTCAAGCTTGTGATTTATACAGGAAATAATTATATTTACGAAACATTTCACAGGCTAAAGCAAAATTTTAATGAAGGTGAGTTGAATTTGTATAACTGTTATCTTTTTATTTTAATAAAGAGATATATGTTGGAATAATAAAGCATTATTGTGTAATAAAAATAATTAAATTGTTTGATATAGAATACAAGTTTTTCTCAGTTTCTCTATTACTGCACTTGTCTTTTTTCTTTGAGGTTTTACGTTTTTTGGGTTATAGAGGTGACAACTTATACAAAGCAACTATAAATAATGCAAGTAAAATACAAATGATCAAATAACTTTTGAATACTTGAAGGTCATGTACTAGCTGAGTTGACAACTCCAATTATAATAGTAGTTCCAGATCGGTTTCATTAAATGAAATGTGTAATCATGTTTCTTAGTCTAAAGTTTAACTACAAATTATTAGTAGCAATTTACTATATTATAATATTGAATTCATAATAATTCTCATAACAGTGAAAGTATTTTTTGTTTAGTAATTGGGACGCAGCCTATCAGCCCTTCCTTGTTACCACCTTCCCCACAGTATGATTTCTATCTTTCATACGTATCTCGAGACAAGGAAAGTGTAGAACAAGTTAAACATATCTTTTGGAAACAGCAGAAAACTTTGACATTCTACGCATCAGAGAATAGGCCTGAGAGCGAAGAAAAGAGGGATGGTGGAGACAAGAAACTGTTTGACATATTGAAAACATGTTCAAGGTGTACTTTCAAGTTTGCTTTTGCAAATTTTTGTAATTTCAAGATTTTTTGATTTAAGATAATTTGCAGCTCCTTGATAAAAAATGATAAAATTTACTCAAGGTTCCATCACAGTTGTTGAAAAGTTGTAAAATTATTGACGTTCAAAATTGCAGATGACTGGTTGGTATTCTGTTGTAGGTGTAGAGCTTTATAAAGTTTGTTTGTTGCCGTGTTTAGTCATTGTCGTAAAATAGTATTTTGTTGAAAGTAATGAAAGTTGCTTACCTTTTTTCAAAGTTGAGCTATTTTATTCATTGGCGAAATTCAAATACCATACTGCTCTTATATAATGTAGTAGTATCAGTGTGCTAAAGATTAAATTATATAGGAAGTTTTATACTGCTTTACCTATCAGAGTACGTCGTGAGTTGTCCTCTCTCATGACTAAATAGTTTGGGAATTATTTGTGAAGTAGTAAGTTTATAATATTTCAGGGTGATAACTTTCCTCAGTCCTGCCTACCTGGAAGATGACGATAGAGTTGAGGAATACAATGCTGCATGGTGTCTGAACAGACAGACTACTTCCTTTACCAGACTCGCTCCTATGTTGTGTGAAGGCATATCTAATCTTCCCACTTACATGTCTCTCATACAGTGGGTTGACATTAGAATGCAGAATGAAAACAAAAAAAGGCTGATACACAATATCACGCTGTATGTGGTGGCTTACAAACAGGAAGTACTGGAGAATAGCAGTCCTGGTGACAAGAAGTCATTCCTAACTTCTACTATGCCTACTGAGTTAGTACATTTACATCGTTTGTTCCAGAATGTCAACATGTTGCAATGACACAATAATGAGAATACTTATTTATGGTAATGCCTAATTATGACTCTTGTCAACCATATTTTGAGATATATAACTTCTATCTGATATATTTACAAAACTAATTAACTAAAAGACTAATTTCGCTTATTATTTCACATCATTATTTACCAAACGCTACTACACATGTTCAATTTATTATAGAAATAACATTGTGTTGTGTCACTTCTCATATATCATTTTATGTTCAGTCTATTTCAGTTAATTAGCTGGTTATAAATAGCTACAAATTTAAATTCAGTTCGTTATCTTAGGCACAGTCTACTAGCCACAATTAAATGCATGAACGTAGTTTTTGGAAATCATTTATAGAGAAAATCTTAAAGAAAATGTTGTTGAAGAAGCATCAGGTTCCAACTATGACTATGATATCTTCATCTCGTATGCTCATGCTAATGAGGAGACTTGCAAAATCATCGGAGAAGTCTTGGAATGTAAAATGCCAGATATTAAGCTGTTTATAGATCGGCAGCAACTTCATACAGGTATTGTTGAAGTTTTAAATTCTTCTCACAGTCATCACTACTTGAGAAAATTATAACTATTTTTTATTTTTAAGCTCAATTTTTTAAACTGTGAGCGATTGTTAAAAGCTGATATGAGTCATGGAGTGTCAATTCAGTTTTAATAAAATAGTTCTTTGCATAATGTGCTGTTCTCTTCACATGACAGGTGGATCATGGCAACAGAAGTTGTATCATGCTGTTGAATCTAGTCACATGACTCTTGCTTTACTCTCTCAGTCTTATTTCAACTCTAAGATGTGCAATGAGGAGTTTAGACTGTCTTTAGCCCGGCATTTCACAGATGTAAGTATTTCTCAGTTAGTTTTTTATGCATGCATATAATTACAATAATTATATGTATTTTCATTTTTATCAGCGCTAATTTTCTGTGGAATGGTTGGAACAAGCGATAAAGCAATCCAATTTTATTGTCTACAGTATCTATGCTTTTAGTCAGACTTCCACCTCATTCCACTGCAAATAGAAGAGCTTACTGATGTTGATGATAGATATTTATCTGTCAACAATTGTGTTTTTGGAAACCAGGATATTAGATCTTATGTAGAGCACCTGCTGGCACCTGTGTTAGTAAATTACATGGCTACTGGCGAAGCTGATGGCTCTATACTAAAGAAGGACAAGGTATTTAGCTGTGATGATAATGGTGACTGGTGATTATTATATTTTGTGTTAAAATGTGTAAATCAAGTTTCATCTCAGCATAATATGCTGGTAATACGTTACTACAAATTTTCTTTTAGCATTAGTTTTACCAGATACTATAACATGAAAAGTTGTCTATGAACAAGCAATCACTTTTCAAACCATAAATTGGAAATATAACAAAGCTAAAGAAAGGCCTTTTTAATAATTTATTGGTTCTCCAATTTTAGGTTTTAGTTAATTTATCAAAGATTCACAAAAACTATGGATTAACTACATTGCTTTTGGTTATCACTATAACTAAAAATATGGTCACAATACTTATAGAAAAGTCAAAGTCATTCATTTCAAAGTATTACTACTGTAAGGGCATTTTTTATTTGCAACTTTAATTTTCAACTTGTATTTAACATTAGGGTTTGACTATTTGGATCATGATTGCTTGCAGTCATTGGTTTATGAAAAATATTAGTAGAACAGCCTTGTAGATGACATACAATTTGAGAGGATCTCTGAAACAGCAAAGGTCTGAATTTCTTGGAGATATGATTTTCAAGGAGCCTGAAGTGTGTGCGACCAACCTGCCATTAGACAAAGAGGTTATCATACTTAGCTCGAATGACCTTTGGGATTCTGGTTTAGCTAAGAGAATTCAGAAAAGACTCAAAAGAAAGTTTGGTGAGAAACTAATAGCTGTGGTTATGTAACTCAGCATGGTTTAACATTTTAATCTACAAAGTAAAAACTATAATAACAAGTGTGTTTTTATATTCATGAAAGCTTATTTCATTAATATTAAAGCCACACTCATATGCGAGTGCATCACAGTTAATAAAACCTGATAGTATTTAATAATTGGGTGGATCCAAATACAATATGTAGCAGTTGAAAAATGGTAAAATAGCACATTTGCAATATTTGAATGAATGTGGTTAAAAATTTTGCCAGCTAAAATCGTTTTTGCCACTAACATTAGCGACTTTTCATATCAAAATGTACTTTTAAGTAATAAAATATTTTGGTAAATTATTTTTGTTTAAAAGCAAACTTATTCTCATTTTACTGTATTTTATTTTATTATACAATTCAATCTGAGCATTGTGTCTTTAGCAAAGAAAGTTGCTACTTAAAAATTTGGAACATTGATATGGTATTCCTAATTAAAATCCATCTATAATAGCAGCAGCTGCCTTTTCTGTATGAATGACCAATCATTTTCTGATTATAAATAGTTCAATAATCTATATAGCTATGTCTATGTAATATAATCAGTCTATGTAAAACCACTATGGTTTTTGATAGGATTAAGTTTATGGCTGTTTCACTTTGCTGTATTATTGGTAATTTGTATAGCTAACACTTATATCATTGCATGCTCTTGCTCAGTTCTTATAGTAATTGAATTTAACTGTATACAAGTTGTTTTGGGATAGGACTGAGAGTAGAGCTGTCTTTGCAATACACTGATGCCGCAACACTGCTGACTAAGCTTGATGATTCTGACCTCATTGTACCTTTGATGTCTTCACAGTTTCTAGAAGATCCTGATCTTGTTGAGCATTTAAATGTCGCTATAAACAGACAGAGGTTAGGTAAGTAGCTATGTATATCAAAAAAGTAAAAAAAAAATATATATATATATATTTCCTATACTATACCACCAACCAAAGAGCGAGGAAACACATGTCATCCTATGTTGTAGAGAAGAAAACAGTGATGTACCCTGTTTTGTTAAACACTCTTGAGAGTTGGGAGTTGCACTACCACATTTACTGCGAACTGTTACTCTATGAACTATGCCTCACAGATTTTGTATGGATTAGCAAGTCGTTAGGTAAAATTGTCATTTATAATGAAAACATAAATCGACAAAAAACTTTTATTTACAATTGGTGATTATAATAACTTTATTATAACAATGTTTTCTAAGAATGCAAATTGACCCTGTTAAAAAGAGAAGACAACTTCTGTGATATTTTTGAAACTAAAGTTTATTAAATGCATTATCTTTCCTGCTTGTTCTATAATACAAAATTTATGGAAACAAATGCATGGTATTTACTGCACATTTTTGGTCTGCGTTAGATAGGAATAACTCAAACTGGAGCAGCATTTTTAAAGCTGGCTTTCAAACAATTTGCTTCACAAATATTGAACCTAAAATTTGTTAGTAAAAGAAAATAACCAATCTAAAAGATGCTATTCAAGTAGTTTATAAATGTAAGAATTTTACACCCAGCCGCCATGTTCTACAAATGCTATAAGACATGTTTGTGCCCTAGATATCGTGATGGAAGATCATCCTAACTATAAAGGGTTGATAGCAGAATGTGAGGAACTTCAGGTGACTCATCTGGAAATGGTTGAAAGCTTACGTCAAAGAGGAAGTGGTTCTAATGACCCTCTTCGAGGACAGTTGGAAACAGCTCTACGGCCGAGTCACTTTAAATGCCTTGGTACTATCTGTAACAGGATTGTGTACCACGTCAGCCAGTTGGAGTAAGGTTATAGATCATATATATCTAGAAATATAATATAATATAATATAATATAATATAATAATTACATCTTAACATTTTATCTGAAGATTGTGTACATTCTATGCACATGAAACTAGTAGTAATAAAGTGTTTTAAATCAAATTTTATCGTTCATTACTTTTATTTACTCTGCTCTGCACTGCATTGAGCTCTCTTTAGTGGTAAACTATACACCATTTTATATATATATTATGTGTTTATGAATTGTTTCTGTATCACAAATAATCACATACTGACCTAGATCTGTCGGCGTGTATGAATTGTTATTTTATTAGATCACTAGAAAGTATGAACATACTGGTAGACTTTTCAAAAGTTATCAACAAGAAAAAGCGAACAGTGAGAGTAAAACAGCTCAAGACTTCCAGTCTTCACAATTCATCTTTTGCAGCTGAACTGGCACAAGTGGTGGTATGTTACATCAAAGTTATTTATTTTATCATATGCAGGTGATTATGTATGTACAAACAATTCCATTGCCTCGAAGATGGAAAACTATTTCCAGTAATATAAAACATATAAGAGTCATCGAAAGGAGTACCTAACTGAAACATTTCTGGTGTAATTTTTCATCATGCAACTATTTGCTCTGAATATATAATTGTTTATTAGTTGTTGTTTTGCTGTTATAGACTTTTGCTACAGCTTTAAATTAGGTAAATGTATTTTCCAATTAATAAATATAATATTATACGTTTTAATTTTCATGTTCTTGGCCATTACAAATTCTGCCGTGATATACTTGAGCATCTTTCTAGTTGTGTACTGATATGTAAATATATATGCAGTGTACATTCACAAAGTTCTATACAACCTACAACATGAATGCTTACCTAACTAACCGTAAACTTTGTTGTGTTGAGAAAGCTTTAGCCTGCAGTGGGGCTTAAACCTATGACATAAGATCACATTTGACTGAGTTCAATATTTACCATTCATTATAGAGCTTGTTTTACAGTCCATTGGTTTTGTTGAATTGTAATTTTAACAATTATTACTTTTTAAATTAGAGAAAGTTTGACTTTCCATGTACCTTATACATTTCTACACACACAGACCAATATTTGACTGATAACATTATGAACTGTATATGCTGCTTTAGCTAAAAGTATCGATAAATAAATTTTTACAAAAAAATGTTATTTTTATTTCAGGAAGCGAAAAGAAAAGCTTCGGAAGAAGTTCAAGCAAATGATAAGACTGAGATTAAATCAAAGACCTCTACGGCTTGTAACCTACTGTAACAATGCAGTGTTTGTTTTGTATAAATTAATTTGATATTTCTAGTTTTTTGATTCAATTTTTAAAAATTATGCAATACTGACAGTCAATGCTTTTCCTCATTAATGTGTTAAAATGTCTATTTTTAGATAGCTATATGTATTTTTTTACAATTTATTGTTTTATATTTTGTAAATGGTATAAAATCAAATGTTGCTTTTTTATTACTAATTCATCCTTGAAATTTCAAGGAGTTTTATAAAGTTTCAGGGCAATTTTATTTCTGAATGTTTACTGTTGCAGCATTTAAATTATTCTTTTCTGTGTCTGTCTCATAGCCACAAGTCATTACAGCAGAAATTTAAGTGATAGAAAATAAATGAACATGTCACTATGTTATAGTGGACACCTGGTTTAAATAACATAACAATTTTTAACGGGTATACACTTTATGGATACATTTTATGTTGCTTCTAAAATGTTTCACTATTTTTAATATGGAATCACACTTTATAATAAATAGTTATATGAGAAAAATATTCCAACAAAATAATACTGAAATTTTATTTCTAATGCTAAGCACCATAATTCTATATATCCTAAGCATAAACAATAAGGAATAATACACTTTATTATTACTCTTGTCTATAATAGGTATATGATTGTACAAAAATCATCAGTCATCGCTTCCAAACACTATATGATCTAAACAAATAACTTACAAATTTTATAAAAGTTTACAAACTATACTAGAGGCATAAAGTTATATATTAGTAATAAACTTCAAAAATGATATTAGAAATTTTGTATCAAGACTACCATTATTTTGCAAAATTAGGCAAAAATCCAGGAGTGCAAAAAATTAAAGTATGCTTTTACATTCTGTTAATTTATCTATAATAACAAAATGGTAACTAAGTAGACCTCTATAGCATAAAGTTTCTAACGTCATCTTTACTGTCTCATTGTGGGTTAGGTGAGAGAAGTTGTAGTTTGATTGTAACATACGCTGAACGATTGCAAGTTTTTCAGCACAGGCTCCCACCCTAGCAATCACCTGCTGGCGCGATGAGCTCGAAGATAAACGATCACTCACATCCATTAATTTTTCAGACTCGATGTGTAAAACCGCAGATATTTTAGATTTGAGTGAAGAAATCTACAAAATAACTGAAATTTAAATGTTGCCTAAGCTAGCCAGAAATAATTAAATTTATGTCAATCAGCGGAGTTCATTTCTAAGTTAGACTAACTCATAATACCTTCTCAACAAATTGCTGATGAACACCAATAAAATGATTCAAAGAGGCAGTGGAGAGTGTGGAGGTGGGTGTCTGCTCCATATAGCCTCTAAACATGTACAGATCATCTATTGTGCATATCTTCGAGACAGTAGGAGGGTGAACCAGCTGCAATGTCATTAGGAGGTTGGAGGTGCTCAGTCTAAATTGTGACAGGCATGCCACAAGCACCTCTCTGGCGTTGGTTATCAATTTGCAGCAGTCCTGAATAATGGGGTCATTGTATGGTTCACTTGGAGCCTCTCCATCTGTTTCTGTTTCTAAATCACAAATTAACATACTGTTCATTTATTTGAACAGAACAGGCAGAGAATACTTAGAAAATCAGTAATAAAAAGCGACTTTTAGTGAAATTAGATCCAACATAGGAAAATCGTTTTAACATACGAGCAACTTATATTTTCAAAAATCTGTAAAAGCACAGTAAGCATAAATAGTGAAGTACTACATGACTATCAACTGTGTGTCTTAGTCACAAGATGTACAAGCAGTTGAGTAAGTGAAAACAAACGTGATAGGTCATATAAAAACAAACCACAAGCTAAATTTGAACATCAATGGAAGCCATAGATTTTATATTATTAAAAGTCTGTAGACTATACCACACCTGATTGGTCAGATGCATCAGAGGTGTAGCAACTCTCAGACTCTGAGTTTGACGCATCATCCTTCTTCACGCTGCCAGCTAAAGCCAGCAGCCCTCTCTTGCATAGTAGATAGTCAGATTCTGTTATTTCGACAGTCAGCCGCACCTCCTTAGCATTGTATTCAGCAAGTATGTCTTTAGTAACCAACACATTCTCAAATATCACTACTAGTTCCCCACTCGTGTAAAGTTTCATCAACCGTTCCAAAGCCAACAAGTGTAATACTTGTGTCTAAACAGATACACAAAGAAGCATGTTACTCAGTCAAACTAACAAAACTAACCTATAAAAATAATGCTAAAACATATTATGACGTGCGCTTTTATGAACAGAACTATAGCTAGGTAAAAGATTTACCTCAAACATTATGCTGCCTTTGTAGACGCTGTGAAACACTATCCCTTGCAACCTTTCAACAGCATTTAATATGTCAGTAGCATCTGCACCCTGATCCACCATGTTGTCAGTGATTTTATCAGCCAGATTAAGGAAAGCTTTCTGAGTGTGATCTATTTCAGCCACAGAACTTTTCCGTGAGTTCACACTTTTGACTGTACACTTCACCGGTAAATGACCTGTAGAATTACTGCATGACTTACTGATGGAAACACGACCTGCATCTTACACTGGTAAACCATTATCTCACACACCATCACTTGAACAATGTAAAGCTACGTACCCGACCGTCTGCGTATGACTGATGCAAGCTGCATGTACTGCTTTTTATTGTTATCCGCTCCTGGGGAAATAATCTCTGGCAGTACTGCCGGTGACAAACCTTTGCGGCTAATTTTTCCATTGATTCGAGCCATTGGTGATGTCTTCGCTTTAAACGGTATGACTTTATAAATTGAAATTCGTTCTGCAAAGTTTAAAAACTAAATTACAAGACTTTGACAATTATGCCATTTCACAAATATAAAAATCATCAGAAATATCTGAAAAATAATGACAAAGTAGAATTGATTAACATGTCAGATAGAACATAGAAAAAGTACATACCGAGAGCCTTGTTGCTGCCAATAGCCAGTAGAGCTTCAGATAGCTTTTGCTTGGTGGCCTTAGCTCTATATTTTTTCAACCATTTATGAAGAACCAAGTTGGCGTAGTGGGATTCCTTCTCGTGAGGTATTACAACAAGGTCACTTAAGTCGGCCTCTGTTAGGCCTAACTCCAAAGCTAGACTTTGCCACTTTTTGTGTACATGTGGGACAACACATGGAAACAGGTGTGCTATATCTAGAAAATAGGTGTTAATCAATGTTGCTTTTTTATTAGGAAAACCAATAACTACACAGAGCAGAAACTACATTTATAAGCCAAGATGCCAACTTCATTTAAATTTGAATTTCTAATTGTCAGTCTAAAATTTAGGTTTGAGATGCGACTTCACTTAAACTACGACTATTCAGGAAACTTGAAATTAACCAGGAAGCAGATTTTGATCTTATTTCAAAAACTAAGAAACTATGACAAGTAAACATATAATTTATTTAGAAAAAATATGCATAACATAATTTAAGATTTAAATAACACACCTAGCACTTACCAGGAAGTTCTTCTTTGTGAGGTTTGTTAACGATCTTACGACATTTTCTACTTTTCAGTTTTTTATCCTTCTAAAACATAATCAAAATAAAATAAATACGCTACCACGTCTTCGTACTACTAGTACCATAAAGCTACAAGAAAGATTAGTACAATTTTTACCATTGGAACCATAAGTCTAAATGGATCTTGATGACTCTCATTTCCTGAGCCAATGTGACTGCCGTGACTACTTCCTGGAGGGCTGTTATCCTCAAACCACATCGGGCTGAATCTACTTCGAGGCTGCCTGCTCAATTCTTCTTCCAGAGTTTCAATTTCTATCAAGTAAAATTAGATTGAACAGAAACTAACACACACCACAACTTCTTCTAATTTTGATACGATTAATGTCTGTAACACACATAAATTTTATACTTTTTGGTCTAAAATATCAAAAGGTTAAAGCTATGCCATACTAATACATAATACATATATAATATTACAATACATATTGCCCGATCAGTCTGTCAGTATCCAAGAATAAATAAATGCACTCAAGACGATTTCTCAAAAAGTCAACAATATGCTGTGTGCAACAATTGTCTGGAGAAAACTACCCTAACAAATTGAAGAATGAGATCAAGATTATTTTGCTCGATGTTGGAGAAAAAAGACGCTAAGCATATCTTTAAATTGTAATGAGATATGCTGCTATAAAGTTTCATCTATTTTAGGGGAGCTGCTTGAGCTTACCCTCTGGTAGTATAACGGTTTCCTTCAACATATCTACCAGGTGAGGTTGACCAGAGCCGTACTTAAGAGCCGCAATGAGCGTATGATAGGCATTCTCACCACGGTGAGGTAGAATGGCCAATAGCCTAGTATTTACAAAAAATGTAGAAGTACCATGGCGCATGTCTTCAACCATCTCATTTGTCAAAACACGCTGTGTAAAATAAACACAACAGTTAGTTAAGCATAAGGCACATCAATGAGAGCTTTTCAATAATACCTACACATGCAGATAGCAGAACATATTGTTCATCATTACAAAGTGCAAAGGTACAGACCTTACAAACTAAATATATTCATATTGCATATGATACTCACATGGCCGGCAGCAAATAGACTTACCTCTTGAATGAAGTACGGAAACATGTAATCAACTTGCATTTCATTTACCAGACAAACATGGTTTTTCTGCAGCCTAAGCCTGTGTTCAAGAGACATGGGCCGCCGCATGGTAGCAGAAAACTCGAGAGAGAAAAGGCAGGCTAAATTATTTTTGAACTATTCGGAACATCCACAAGAAACACACTAGGCAAGAGTTGACTAACCATCGATATTTTGTATAGGCAAGGTTGGTTAAATCAATAAAATTGCTCAAAAAATGAATTGTGAAAACAAAGAGACAACAAAACATAACTTTGTTATTATTCAATATATCAGGGGGGCGATTTCATCACCTGTAACAATTGATATCAATACAAGTGATCAATAATCAGTATTTAAAGGAACTTGTATTTACAAGAAAACTGTTAGAAACTATTGTTTAGAAGCAAAAAGGTGTCCTGCCATATTTATACAGGTTTGGTGCCTGAGGTTATAAACTTATAGTGTTTATATGCATATGAGAATATATACATATGTATATGTGTATGTCACATAAAATTTTATGGACTCAAACAATAAAATCAATGTCCAGCAAGAAACTGAGTCAATTAATCAACTATAATATATTCATGACATATCCCTCATTATCCACACCTCATTTAACAAATGTTTTAGACATACAAAAAACATGAAAGTGTCAAAACTAATTAAACAAAACCGCTAATTGACTAATTTATTAATTACAAGAAACTTGAAAGGGGCATTGATCACTCTTTTTTTCCTGCCGATTCTTGCAAACTGGTTAACATTCTCGTCAGATCATTAGGAGCAAAAGTCTACAAAAGATCGATAAGTTCTAATTTTACAATAGCAACTACATGCATTTTATTGTTTCTGCAATCACCTGTCCTATAAATAGAAACTTGTGTGTGTGTTTTATACTTTTCCCATTAACAAGCTAATAAATTAACATTATAATAATGAAAATGTAGGCGTAACAATCACTAATGTAAAGTAAAGCGTGTGAAGACAACTCAAATAGACCAGAAGAGCAGCAATGAATGACAGAACAAGATAACAACAACTAACTATATTGAGAGGACTAACTGACTATAGAAAGAAGATACCTTATAAAGCTGGTAATCCTCTGACTGTATGGTCTCGCAGAGTCGTTGGCATTCGCCGTACTGTTTACTCTCAAATAGAACCTTGTGGAGAAGCGAGACAATTTCAGGAATGCAGAGTTGTCTGAGCCCTAGTAGCTGCTCTCGCCGGGCTGTCATGTTGGGGTCGGTTGGCTCAGTGTCCGACATGTCTACCATCCAACCACCGGCAAACAGCAACACCGCTTGCAGCTTCTCAACCGTATGCTGTACAACAAAGATGCAACAGTGCTCACTTTTATTGTAACTCTTCATATGAAAGGTGCTGTTCGTCACAACTTTTACTAATAACTTTTCACAGTGTCAACCAAACTTATCAAGATACGACAACACAATATAGATGATGTCTACCAGAGATTGAACATTAGTTCACTTACATTTGTAGAAGCTCTAAATGTGTTCTCCCATTGTTTGTAATCCCGTTCATACTTGTTTAGTATTTGTTCAAAAGCAACGTTCTCCGCAAAAGTTCTATTATTAGCGTGAACTGGTTTTACAGGCAACTGGTGGTAGTGCTTGAACCAATCATCAAAAGCCTGATGACCAGCCTAAAGTAAGTAGCAACAGGTAAATATTGTAGGTATACTTTTGGCTTTACTTATATTACAGACAGATGCATGCAATTATAATTATTTTTGAGAGTTTGTGCTTGTTACAAGGCCCACATTAAAAAGGAAAGACAACTGCCATGAACACTTTGAAAAGCCTATAAGGGCTGTATTTCAGTAAATAGCAACTACATAATATTCAGAGCTTTTTACAATAACCAACAATTGAACATGTAAACCATTTACTGTTCACTTTCCATTTCTGCATGTATTTTGTCTTTGCTATTACTAGAACCATTAGCATCAAGTTATCTTATGAGTTGGTGACTATCACTAATTAAAAGCATATATGCCTAGAGCTATATGCCTATGGCTATGACAAACTATGCCCGAATTTATACTATGAATTACTAACCAAGTATGTATTGAAGCAGATATACTCTTTCACAGCATCAGAATCTTCTAGAAGTGCCATGTCAGCTTTTCCAGCCATTGCTTTACTAACACAATCACTGGGCAATGTAGAAATCACTTGTCTTACTTTTTGGTGTTGCTTCAGAGCTGTGAAAAGTTAAAATAAAATAAACTCTCGCGAGTTTATGGTCACTATTCCTGTGAGAACCCCTGTTGGAAAGGGTTTTCAAAGTGGGCTAAAGACTCATTCATCTGAGACACAGGAGCAATATGACTGGATGCTCTTCCTAACATCACCAATACCCTTCACTGGCGCTCTAACCCATGACTCTGTGTTTACCCAATCAAATGCTCTAACTGCTAGACCAGTGGTTCCCAACCTATTTCATACTATTCCCCCCTTTCATAAATTTTAACTGTTAATTCCCCCCCCCCTTTCAAAAAGCAAAAAGATTTTGAGTTACTGAATGTTAATATATGATATTTTGTTCTATTATGTTTGCATATAATATATTTATCATAATAGTAATATCATCTTTGTTTTCATGCTATAAAACACAGAGCAATTAAATTATCAATGTTATGGCTGCAGTCGATGCTTTTGAGCCTGGCTCTGGGTTTGACCAGGCCCATCTTGAATAACTCTGCAGGTTAAGGCAGTTTCTCTTCTCTTTGAACTGATGAGAATCCTACCTCACACGGATAGGTGGTACTGGATGGCACTAAAACTCTGCTTTGTCAGTTATGTGTGGGAAGAGTTTGCTTGTTGAAACCCACAATTATTTTAGATAAAACTGGTGCAATAAAAATGTCACAGGTAATAATGACACAAATGGAAAAGTAGGTAAAAATGGCACACTGATGTTAAATTTTTCTAAACTCAAACCACAAACCCTCCACCCAAGCCCCTAACTCTTGAACCCCGAATCCCCACCTCTAACTAAACCCCCCCCCCATCCCCAAACTTCAGAACCCCAAGTACAAACCCAAAATCCTCACCTCAAACCCCTCTTTCAAACTCCAAACCCCCACCCAAATATTGAAAACATGTGCTATTTTTACCTGCTTTTCTATTAGTGCCATTATTACCTGTGCCATCTCTACAGGACACCACCCAGAATACATCAAGTGGAGAAAATTTCAAATCACTCTTCATTGCTGAATTGTGAACCAACTCAATAAAATCCTCCTGTACCTCCTTTAAAAAAATTTCATCAAAGCGTTGCAATGGTGCCCATGTCAAGTTAAGAATCTAGCTCTTTCTTTTTGGAAGGTAGCACAGACAAATACCGTTAAAACTCCATTAAAAGTTCAAGGAGATGCCTAGAAGTTTATTTTAAAAATTATCTAGAACAGGTGGTGTCCGGTAAAAATGGCACAGGTGGAAATAGTACAGGTAATGGTGGCACAAATGGAAAATTAAGTAAAGATGGCACATTTTAAATATTAGCATTGTAGATTTGAGTTGGGATTAGGCGTTCAGGATGAGGGATTTGGGTTTGGAAAAATTCAACACCAGTGTGCGATTTTTACCTGTGCAATTTTTACCTAAAATCGGTACAGGTTCTTCTCCTATAAAAGTTCATTGACTGTGGGGAAAAACACCATATTTTGATAGAAATGTCACCACTTTAATGTAACTTTAAAGACATTGCTGCTATGAAAAGCAAGGATATAATGATTGCACTCCTGCAATTTAGGTTCAGATTATTTAGTGTATCAAATATATTCACAAGGTATGTAGTATACAGTTCATAGAGATTGACTTGCATGGCTGCTAAAAGTTGGCCTGTTCAATTTTGCATATTGTTAACCCTCATTATTTAAAGTAGCACAGAGAAAAGTTAGTTGTAGAGTAATTAATAAACACATTCATGTAGAAGTAAACTGAGATTGCAGAATAAGGTTTGGTTAAATAGATGAACTAAGATGAAGATTTATAGCTATGCATATACATGTAACTTGCAAGAGCCCAAAACCGTCAAAAAATTGTCAAAAAATTACGTAAATTTTTCAAAATCCAAATTCCCCCCCTAAAATGTCAAAATTCCCCCCTAGGGGGGAATTCCCCCCAGGTTGGGAACCACTGTGCTAGACCATGGCTGCTCTTAACATGAAATAAACAATTTCTTGATATTCCCTTAAATAACCTTTCAAATAAATTTTTACACAAAGAAACAAGCAGGTTTGGTTTGGAATGTTATTCTAATGTAGATCTCTAGAAGACTAAACATATTCATTGAAAGTGATGCAACCAGAAATTCATGCAAAAGCAAGTATTTACACAAAATATTGATTACCTTTGCCTAGTCAATCATAGACTCATCCTGTTGACTATAGTCTGTTTGTGTAAATAGGTTTTTTGATTGCATCAAGTTCAATAAATGTGTTGGTCTTCCGAAGATTTAGATTAGAATAACATTTCCAAACAAGCCTGCTTGTTTCAGTTATGTAGGAATGTATTTGAAAGACCCTTTATGTGAATATAAAAATGTTGTTTATTCTATTTCAATGTTTCACAGCTTACCTTGTCTAGTCAATTATAGACTTGTTCAGGGGAATAGCTGTATGCTATTAGTTGCATTACTGTTGTCTTTTATAATATCACAGATGCAAGTTTTTGTTTTTTATGATGATCCAGTATCTAATTTGGCTTGCCCAATAAGTTTCAAAGCTTGGTTTCAAAAGTTTCAACAATATTTTAGTAGTTAATATAACAAGGAATAGCTGATACTTTTCAGGTCTAAACTCTAGTTTATATCTAATACAATTTTTTCATGGTATATGTTTGGTTTCTTTCAAGTCAACTAGAGTTTAGAGCTAAAAGATATCAGCTGCCTTTGTTGAATAGAACAGAATATTAAAAATGCAAAGATGATTCAAACTTCTAGGGTGTGTTTTAGATAACTTACCAAGTAAGATTCTCATTTGAGAGTTGCCAATGCGGATGGCATCAATTATCTGCTCAGGATTAAACAGAAGCCAGTCTAAGCTGGCGATCACCTTATCCAGCTACAACAGTACCAACCAGTTTCCTGCATGTGTGATAACTTCTAAACTAGTCACGTAACAATTATCCCATTTACAGTTTACTCAATCACAAATATTTGGCAGTAAAGTGCACTTGTGCAGCAGAGATCTGTATACTATGCAGCATACTTTATTCTAATTCTATGACATCATCGTTATAAGAATTTGACATGACTTGGAGTCCTCTTTACAACTGCTCCACACAACATAAAATACTTGACCGTCAAATAAGATGTATAACATTAGAAGCCTTTAAAACCTGTCAACGCACCACTTTTTCACTTTCCGCAGACAATGAGCTACCATTTCTAATATGAGGGTTCAAGTCAACAACAGTTTGCGTCTTCTTCAACCACTCTTCAGCCACAAACTTTGTAATGACGTTCATATCCAGACCCGCCTTCACTCCATTGTTGTAAGCCAACAGTTTGCTTTCTTTGTCATCAACATTGTCTGCATACAGATAGACTTTGTTTAATGTTTCAACAAATTCCTAACATCTTGTAAAATCATATGAGTGTTGTTTTTAATTAAAACAAGACCGAGCAGCCTAATAATACACTACAGATTTTGGTTAATTCAGTTGTAGAAGTTTGGAGCTGCCAAACTCTCACAAATACTGTATCCAACTTTAATTTAACAAAGTAATAAACTGTACTTCTAGTTTTAAGCTATTAGAAAGTGTTCACTAGTTTGTATGCAGACTAACTGGGACTATAGCCAAGTCTACAGTGTAATAAAAAAACTCAATCCTACAAAATAGTTTTATCCCCCAACTAATTCGCCAAGTAAGAAAAAAACAGAACGATATGGCAGACAAATGAATAAAGCTATGCACAACATAGTACCAAAGGAGAGTTGGTGTACATATTTCACATCTTACAAGTTGGCTGCTAGTTGTTTAAACACTGCTGCATATTGCCCAGTATATTGACGAAAATATAAATAACCTACTAGTCATGAATACTGCATAGAGAGTCAGCTGATCGGGTGTTGGTAACACGGCACAGTAAGGAGCCACTAGATTACTCTGCTTAGTTTGCATAATGTAGGTGATGTATAACTCCACAACTTTAGATACCTGTCAGAAGTAGGAGAACTCATTGCTTGTAATATTGTGTGTGCAAGTGTAGGCTAACACGGAATATAAAAAGAGTAGATGAACTACTCTGTAGAAGCATCTGAGTGAACCCTAAAGTTATATAACTTCATTATAAGGTAGGGCCTTATGAATATGAGGCAGCAAGCAGATGTTGAAAAAATGATAAGCAAGAGGAGTAGACAAAAAGCATTAGAGAAATTTTAAAGTCGAAAACTCATTCACTAAAATTACTATTTACTCCATTTTTTATTGTGAATTATTTGAGTTTATTTGTAGATAAAAAAATATTAAGCTTTCATTTGCAAAACTGGCCAATATAGCATCTATAATCATGTAACATAGCATGTTTGATAGCACAATTGGTGAGTTTTTCATTCAATTAATCTTCAATTTATATATGCAAGAAGCTCAAGATTATATTATACTATATACTCCCATCCCACCGAAGCAAGACAAAGGCCTCATTTTGCGCATAATATGCTGTTAAAATTTAACATACATGCATATTTCAGTGCTTCCACAGGTGAAAAACATGAAAAAATATATCGTGTTATAAAATACAAGAAATAAAGGCAAAAATTGTTGGTATCTCAAAAGTAATAATGTTGACACATACCGCCCCTTCCAAGACTAGCTTATCCAGGTTTCTCAAGTACAACAAAAGGTGAGTTGAAAATCTTAGAATATGAGGAGGTGGGTTGGAAGTCTGCACAGCATCGGTAATAGTCTGGGCAACGGCTACAACACATAACGTCAATACAAGCAGCTACAGCCCACCAACTGCGCACTTGTGTACATAAAGTAAATGAATATAGTTAAAGCTATTGTCAGTGTATTCATATTGAGAAATGTAATAGAATCCCAAACTCCAACTTACATGAATTTAAATTAACTTACGGTTGTACAAGAAATAACAATCACAGAGAAGCAATAAGTACCTACCCAGTAGTACTTGGTTACAATTTTTACAAGGCAGCATCTAGTAGTGATAACAGCCTTATTTATAGCAAATGCATGTTTCAGAATGGAAGTTAAAAACATGTACTAACATTCAAAGTCGTCGAGTATGAGAAACTTCTGAATTTTGTGGAAGAATAGTTGAGACTGCTCTCGGATTTTATCATTGCAGCTAGCCTCCAGATCCTTAAAGACTTGAGTGAGATTTGTGGTGGCGGTCCAATAGGACGAGGGTAGCTCAACAATTTGATGATCATTGGAGGACGTGTGCAGGCGGAGATGCTGCTCCAGCTCGACGTCAAGCAGCACCTGGCAGACAATTACAAGCTAATTCAGATAGTTTGAGGATAAAATTTAATAAATGAAGTGTGGAAGGATTCAGCATAGAGTCAGAGTGTACATTAAGTAGTTCATTACTGGTGCGACTACGTGAATCGACATGTACGTACCTTGAGGTGGGCCCACAACCCATCAGACCAGGTGTCACAAACAGGTAGCAGGTGCTCTAGATTACCTGATAAACAAGCGTATATAGCTTTCTCGTGAGTAGAGAGGGCCTCCTAAAACACATTGTTATATATGTCTGTAAGTTGAGAGAAGGCATTATGTCTGTAAGACTGAAAACAAAGCAGCTAGTATTCCACAACATTGAGCCTAAGTTAGACCACCCAAACCAACGGAGACAAAAAAACTGGTTCTAACATGAACTCCATAAGCTAATACATGTGGAGACAACTACCTGTGTGAGAGACCAGCAGGCAGCTTTCCACACATCTCTAAAGTTGTTGCCAGAGATTGGTAAGTGATCCTGACTATCGCTGGTATAGTTGGGGTCATGAGCTAACCGCCAACCTTCCAGTGAGGCAGCTCTCCATGCTTGGCCACACCTAAATAGTACAAACACAGGCCTTTCAAACATGACAAAGCACCAGGTTACACTCTACATGAAACATTGTTTATACGAACATCTTAAGTTGCTGATTGAGGAAGTCAATTTTTTACTATGGCTCTCATACACACCACTGCCAAAACACTTGCAAAATAGTGTGAAGTAATGTGGTTAAAACTGTACATTCTATATAATATACATATATTCCATTTGTTCTTAAAAACCATTACATAAAAAGTATTATCAGAAATTTATTTGTTAAAATAAAATTAAATTTTAGGTACATACAGCACTTTTACATTGCCCAAATTACCAAATATTAAGGCAGAATAATTATCAACACAAAATAATAATTCAGCAAAAGCCTATTACCTAATACAAAGTTTCTGTGCCTCTTCCAGTTTACCAGCCCGAAGTAGCGTGAATATATATTTCAGTAGTCGCTCATCATCTTCTTGGTCCAGAGAATCAATCTTCTTTCCTGTACGCAGTGGAGCATCGGGATCCTGCACATGCAAATATTATAAGGAAGGCGGGAAAGGCATGCTTTTATTTGACAAAATAAATTGATAGCAAGTTCGTTTGTACAATATTTATTTATTTATTGAAAGTTGTCTACCACTTAGTTCTTTTTTGCTATAACTAGAAATTTGGATTTATTGATTTTAATTAATTTAAAATATATTTGCACGAGAAAAAATACTTCCATGATATAGGAAGTTAAAAGTGTCTTATGATGCTTCAATGGTAACTTTTGGACATTTACACTTCTCTAAATTGCAGAAACATTTTTTACAGTGTGTAAAACATGATCTTGGTTAACATGAAAATAGCGTCAACTAGCAGGAAAAACTTTCAAGTAGAAATAAATTATAAAAGCTGATTTACTAGTACTGAGCACATATAAACATACCCTACCTCTAGATTACTGGTATCGTATAGGTTTACAATATTATGACAACAGTTACCAATTATACATATCGTAACAAATTACCATCTCCGAAACAAGGTTTTTTGCTTTCTGTGCAGAGTTCTTTTTCAAGTGTAGAGTATTTTCCCTAAGAAAGCAAAACCAATTGTAAGAGCGTTTAATGATAAACAATTTAATAGAATATACATAAGAGCTAGTCTCTTAGTTAGCAAATAGAAATATTGGAACATATTAAAATTTTTTTTGCAATTTTTCTATTTCTAAAAAGAAAAACTTGATAATCTAATATTTAAGCATTAGACAGTACCACATTGTGCCTATCTTCCCAGTATAGAAGTCTACTTTGTTATAGAAGTTCTCTAACACATCTTCACTGTTGATAGTCTCTAACCAGTCTACCACAATCTGGCACTTTCGAACTTTGTCGTTGCTTTCGAAAAACTGTTCCATTAACTGTTGATCTGTTGTCACCTGGATGAATATTATATTTTGTTGTTTAACCATTTTAGGCAACACATATTCCTATGTTATAAGCTACAGATTTAATAATGAATATACTGTTCAACATATGTATACAACAAGACAACCAAACAAAAACAAGTTTCAACCATAGATATGTGTAACTTTGATGTTTCCAAGACCATTGTTAAACATGGTAACAAGTTGAACATAGCATATTTTTACATCACTCAAATCTCAATCAAGTAATTGATTTCTTTAATTGGAAAGATAAAAGAACTTTCTTGCCTGCAGTCTGCAAAAAGTACAGCGTTTCAGGAACAAATATTGTCTATATGAATTGCTTTTCCACACATGTTTATATTACAAGTTTATAATTTGGCAATTGCCTATCCTTGGTTGTACATGACTTGGGCAAAAAGATTTGTCCTACATTGAAACACATTTGGAAAATATCCTAACCTTACAAGACGTGTAAATATATTCATGTCAGAAGTTACAGAGCTGACAAAGCGTGAACAAACTGAAATTAAGAATAAATACAATACAGGGTGGCTACATAGAAAGTTACAATGTAAGAGTAGACAGTAGTAGTGACTTAAAGAATAGAAGCTCTTGTGACACATGACTTGCTGCGCCAGGCCGGTGGGCCAAGGTTCACAAGGGGTCAATGGGGATGTTGAGAAGGACATCCAATCAGAATTGCTATTTTGAAGCTCTTCAGGACATGTTTTATCAATAAGAAGTTTATATCCAATAAAATTTCTTTGTTAAGAAATGCTTTATAAACAAATGTTGGTTTTCTTACAGTGTGAGGGTTATCTTCAATCATCAACTCATCTTCACTAGCTCTCAGTTCAGCATTGGTTGTGTCTCTGAGAAGTGATTCGGCCAATTGCCAGGTCCACATCTCATCTCTAAGTATGTTATGATGACTCTGTAGGTCTGTGAGCCGTGTGCTGCCAAATAGAAATTATTCAGTATGAGCTGCAATATTATTAACAAATAATTGCTGGTTTAAGTAAGTTTTAAACTTGAACATTTCCTGTTTCGAAAGTTCAGATGAAATAAAATCACAGAACTTTCAGCCATTAGCAGATAATGTCATATCAGAATAACTAGAAAAGGCGTCCACATACTTTCTACGAGATGTACTTTGAAGCAACGACTTGGAGAGTTGAGTCTTCTGAGCCAACACTTCCCTGTATGATGCGAGCATGTCAAACACCTGATTCGGAGTTGAGCAGTCCAAAAATATTCTACCAAACTCTTCACATATGCCTGCACTTTCTATGTAAAAATTAAAAATATAATGAGAGGAGAAAAAACTTATCAACGTTTTAACAGCAAATAAAGTGGTAGTGAAATAATTCCATTAAAATAAACAAAAGCAGGCGATAGATGCTCATGAACGAGCTTGAAGCATGGGCTGTTGAATGAAGCAATCAACTGGCAGTTGTAGATAGGAACAACATACTAATTGGTAGGTTACCAATTCATCCCAGCAACAATAACCTCCACGTGCACAATACAGACCTAGAACAGCATTCTGTTCCTCCATAAGTAGCGTTACATTAGTTGTGTCCACGTCCAGATTTGGTGATGAAATATAACTGGTCGACAGGTCAATCTGCTTGCCTCCTAGTAGACTCAGTGTGTGATCCATTTCACTGGGCTAGAATATAATAGACTCATGACTCTCCCCTGAATAAATGGTGCGATGGCAAAATGGCTGCTTTAAAATACATAGCAACTCTAAATGAGTTCTAGAGAGTGCATGTGAGAAAGACTGAGACTATTGCATGTTAGTAGAATAAAAGGTTTATTAAATACTACTTGATTGTAGTATTTAATACTACAATCAAGTAGTATTGTGATTAAACTAAACAACTTTAGATTAAATACTGTTGGGTTTTGCACTAACTTGATTATCAAAAAAGCAAGCATGGCAGTTTAAAAAGTTCAATTGGCCAAAATATTACTGATTTGATATCACTGGTTTTAATCTCAGCAGTTTTAGTAAAACAAATAGGTTCCATAGCAATTGAAATCCTATTTAAATGTGTGAAATTCCTTACTGCATGTACAAACTATATACAAATACTTGCATGGCAGTTTTGTTAGTGGTTACAAGCATCGATAAAAAAAGATAATGCAGCGCCCATGCAAGAACACAAAAAAACATAATCCCAATTCCTTTACTTTATTAGATTCTAAACTTTTTTAAAATACTAATAGTAATTATTGTTAACTTTCATCGAATGCTATCTTTAGCTGCTGCAACACACAGCTCAATAGCACACAGATGGCTTGAAAGTTCAAAGTTTAAACCTTCACGACACAGTTTAAACTTTGAACTTTCAAGCTAGCTTAGCTAGTTAGCAATAATTAGTATACGTTTTATAATACCAGGAACTTGAAAGCCGACTGGAAACGTCATTAGCAAGCGATCAAAAATTCCAAATAATCTAAGATTTGCTTGCAAAAAATTGTTATAAAACAAAATTTTTTGAGCATGCAATCCCAAAAAAGCTTGTAGATAAAGGCCAAGATATATATGAGTATTTTAATACTGCATAAATAAAGGTGTCAGGAATTCTTTAAGACACTGATGAGAAGGTATATATCAAAGTAAGAAATCAACTGTGACAGTTACCATCAGGGACGAGTTTCTTTTTCTAGTTGGAGTAGGTAGAAAGCTCAGCTCATCTCCTCTAAATAGAGTAGGTGTAGCTGCCGTAGAATGCAGTGGGGAATTATATAATCCTAAAGCAAGAAGTTCAAAACTTACGAAATAGCAGTAAAACATTAAAATAAATAGGATATGTTTTATTCATTTTTCAGAATTAGAATGCATATTTATTACACTCACTTGGTGTACTTCCAGTAGCAGTGTGCAGAAGCTTGAGAGCTATACTAATTGTTGAGGAAAATATAATCAATACATTCAAATAATTAGTATTGGAGTCCCTTGATTTAAAAATTCGAAAACTGTGATTATTAATAGCTATGAGCAATCAAAATTTAAATATTAAAAATTAAGATTTGTCGCTAAAAAGTACCAATCTAAAAGTAGAAATAATTAGCACACTTGGTTGAAATTCTTGCAAGAACATAACTTCTTTTGCTACCTTTATAATCTAGAACACAGGCTTTTCTCAATTTCTCCATTACTGCACCTACCTCTTAGATAAAAGCTTTAAACTGAGCAACATAGTTTACTTTTCTGCCTTGCCGACACATAACCTTTTTGAAATGGTAATATTAAGCTGGCCATATATTGCTAATACTAGAAAATAATTTTAGCATGTACCAATATGATTTCAACAAGCTTTAGTGATGTCATAAAATTAATTTAAACTCATCACATCTTTCAGAGAAGGTATAATTTTAATATTCATGAATAAGAACTTTTTCACATTCCGTAAAACTTAAATGAAAGTGGACTGAGAAAAACGAAAGTTGCATTGTTTAGGCGTAGAAACTATAAAGTATAGTGCAAAGGATACATCGGTCTAAATTAACTTTAGTGATTTTCTGCCTTTCTTTCTCCATTGCAAAATATTCTAAAACATAAGTGAAATAGTATTCAATTAAATTCTAAACAACCATGACAGTATATAAGCTTTTGTTCTAAATTGCTGAATAAAATACTGCTTAAAATTTTTTTTAAATTTTATTTCAAGCAGGCTTTGCAGACTTATAATATTACACATTATAATTACAAAAAGTTAGGCCTTTAATATTATGTTAAGCATTATATCGCTATGGCACTACAATTGTATTTACTATATAGCTTTACTAATTGTAAATTATTTACTTAGTAAATTATTATGAATAAGAATGGATCACTAAATAACATAGCGGTAGCCATATTCGTACTGATACTCACTCTCAGTCTTATACTCATAGTCATACTATCAATCAAACTCAACCACAATGTGAATAGGTCTTACTGATAGTGATACTGATATTCATACTTGATAGACATGCCCATAGTTGATACTAAAAGTAAATCTAATCATACTCACATTGACAGTGACTACGTCTACGACTATTGAGCCTGATACTGATAGTTTAACTTCAAGTAACATAGTAATTAGCATTGCTTATACTAATACTAATAGTAATGCTAACAGTCAGGCAGTCAGTAACACTCATTATGATTATCACAGACTCAGCTATCAGTATGAGTATGACTATCACTATGAGTGTGAGTCTATCAGTATCATAATCACTATTAAAATCATTATTATAATGATTTTAATAATGATAATATTAATTATAATGATTATAATTATCATTATGATATTAATTTTAAATAGCAATATCATAACCATTATGATATTCCAAATTTATTCACTTTCAGACACTCTTATAAGTTTACTAGTTATAACTTAAACATCAAGTTCAACTTATTCTAAATGACTAATGACTAATGAGTAATGAGTAAATCTAAACGAGTAAACCTAAGTTTTACTCTCTTACAAGTACACTTACTGTTAGTCTTAGTCAGTTACTATTACTGTTAGACTTAGAGTTAGTCATAGTGTCACTCACTCTCAGACACTTAAAGTTAGAGTCACACTTACTGTTAGACGTTAGTGTTACTGTTAGTTAAACTTATTTACTTAAAGTTAATCAAATGACAATGTTATCCTCAAAGTCAAGTTAATATTATAGAACCCTATTTTGAGAGTCAATTCAAATTGATATGAATAATTGATTAGTTTAGATTTCTTGGTTGGCTATTGATTTGACTAAGGTTTCTAGAACCTGTAATCATATTGATACTCGTTGACTCATTGTAGTTGTCATTGAGTCGACAGTGAAAAACAGGCGGTTGAGTTTCAACTTGATCTGCAGAATTAGACGAAATGGACCCGTGAAAATCAGCGATTTCCGGAAAAGTGGGAGCTCTCTTTTCTTGTATAGATGAATTTTTTATCACTAACCACGGAAGTTATCTTCTTAAAGAATTAGTAACACAATATCATTACGGTGCACTAAAGGGTTCAGTCTTCGAACCTATCCCAACATAGAAAGCTTCTGCAAATTCAGTCATTTCTGCTACTGTCACGGGTCAAGTTAGCTCTAACATTTTGATCACGAAGCAAATAATTTTGTACTTTCCAGGGAAGTCATCCCTCAGCAAATTTAATAATTTCAATGCATACCTGAAAGCAATTACTGCTTAAGCCATCTAAAACGCTAACTTAGATTTTTTCCAAGCGACATAATATACAGTATGTCATTTTAATGCAGCTACAAGTGTGCTTTCAATGGCTCAAGCATATTTTATAACATTAAAAACTGAATGAACACCACAAACTCTATTTTGATACAACAGCAGACATTACCAACTCACTAGAGATTTTAGTGCACAATTGACTGTTGAATATTTGATTGCTTGAACAAGGCTAAATTGGTGTGTGCAACTTTTAAACTCAAAGAAAATCTAGACAAAACCATGCAATGAATCATACTAGCCATAATTGTTTATTTCCACAAATAAGAATATTACCAGAAAGTGGGCAAATATCGATAACTAACAGCATATCACCCATAATAAATGATCCACCCGCAGTCTACAGATAATCAAAGTTGAAAAAGTACAAAAATTTCAACACATCAAAAATTATGCATAAGTTTCAGCTTCTTTAGCCTTAGCAGCTGCCTTCTTGGCAGCCTTCTTTTGGGCCTCAAAAGCTTCCATGTCCATATCCTCTAGCAGATCTGAAATGACTCCATAACCAATCGTCTTGCTTCCATCTCGAAGAGTAAACCTCAGCCCTTTCTCCACAACCTTCAACAGCAAAGAACAAATCAAGAGTTAATCCCAAAACTATACTGTAGTTGCACTATAGAACATACTTCAATACTCACAACAAATTCAAGGCCAGCTCTTTACACAAGAGGCAACTGTCACTAAAGAGCAAGAATACATACCATTTTTGTTTTGATGGCAACATTTATAGTAGCATCCTCTCCAGGCATAATCATTTCCCGATCCTTGAGTAGTAAGTAGGCAGGGTAGTCCCAGGTTTGGCAAAACATTTGTGGCTGATAGTTGGTCATAATGGGTCGGTCTCTCCCACCTTCTTCAGTAGACAGAATGTACACCTAACAACACAACAGAATTTAGGCTACTTTTTACCAACCTGACTAAATAATTCTCACAAATTCACCATCAGCTTTGCTAGTATCCAGCTGTAACCTTAATATGAACATGAATTATTACAATTTGTCTGCCTAGTGATGACTGTGCAAGTGTTCTTAGACCAACGAATTTAATTAGCTACATTTACTGACATTCTAAGCAAATGCTTTTAACAGTCCATCTACACTGGAAAAGATCCACAGCGTTTTACTGTAAGCAGACTATTATACCTGCGCCTCGACTTGATTAGTCATCGTAGCGGTGCCTGGTTTGCACAAAACCTGCCCTCGCCTAATATCATCTCTTTTCAATCCCTTCAAGAGACATCCACAGTTGTCACCTGCTTCTGCTTTGTCCAGAGTTTGTTTGAACATTTCCACTCCTAGTTACAAATGATCAGTAGATTAGCAAAGGAAGAAAGCATTGCATTATACTAGTACATCATTGCAAGCTAGAATATATATTTAGTACATACTTAGAAGCCTGCAAATTACTCACCCACTACACTGTTACTTCAAAGAATAGTATTTACAAGACTACACATATTATTTAATGAATGAGCAATAGCCAAGGTATATTATTTCTAACAATTCACAACATATGTATCTTTTGAAAACCAAAGATGAACAGCACCTGTGACTACAGTGTCCAGATGCTGATTATGACCCATTATGGAACACTTGTCTCCTGCCTTGAGCACACCACGCTGCATCTTTCCAGAGACCACCGTCCCTCTACCTGCAATGCATACATGTCAAGTTATATCACCAAAAAAACCAGCCATCACACTTTTAAGAAGGTTTATTATTGAGAGAAAAACTTAATATTCCAAGCATAACAAAACATAGTTGGATCTAGCAAGCACCAGTATTATATCATTAAACAATTTTGTATGGTAAATGCTTGTCAAATGTTCAAATTTAAAGATGGCCACTAACTTAAAACTGCATTGACTAAAAATATGTTTTTGCATACAAAGTAACGACTTAGTATACAATACCATAGAATGTACCATACAATTTGAAACCATATATTACACACCATGTAACTTCAATACGTCAATATAATCTATGGCTTCGTATAATTATAATTTCTTCAGTTTATATACCAACATACATTGAGCTTCAGGCTGTGTAGCTGCATATTATCCTCTTTACATCAAATAAGCAATTTTTATTTTTATATTACTAGCAAAATAATATTTAATTATCCAAAATCAGGAAATAATAATAAACTATTATATTTGTATGTTGTTATATAATTCATTCACCAGTTAACCATAAATTATACTTTATCTTCCTAATTGCTGGTTTCAATTAATTGTATTCGTTTGCAAAGGTCAGGCAATAAATTAAGGTCATATCTTCCAACAGGTCAGAAGTGATAAGATGTACACTCTGTCAATGGGACATAATAAACAGTGTTTATGCCCAGTTCACGCTACAGCAAAAAGTGAGTGTTCATCGTGATGACAACTGACTTTGAAATAAAGTGTGAACTGGGCATTAGGCAAAAAAAATTACAACAGGACCTGCCTTTTGAATGACAACCCAAAACAATCCTGCAAAGAAGATAGCATACAGATTCAGTATGTGATAATACAGTGAAAGTAGTTTCAACTCAATGGAAAATAAATTAAATAAATCAGTTGAATAAATCAAAGAGTTCCTAACACATTTAGTACGGTTTATTGATCATGAGCTACCTTGTATTGAAAAGGTGCCCTCAATCGCCATATAAAAAGGTTTGTCCAAATCGCGTGGCGGTTGGGGGATATAGGAATCCATGGCAGCTAGCAGCTCCTTTACAGCTTCTTTGCCAAGTTTCTCATCCTTGTCCTGGCATTACATAATTCACTACATATTTGACAGACCAGAGTCATTTCGGCGGTTTCAGCTTATTAAATTGACTGTGAATAGTTGTAGATTGCCAAATACTCAAGTAAATCAGGGTATCCACTCTAAGACTGTTTTCAGATACTATTCAGCACAAATTTTTAAAATAATTAGAAGAAACATGTTACAACTAACGATTAATGTTATATGATTGAAATTCAAAAGCACTCCGTGCATGCAGAAATTACATGAAAACATTGTAATGTAACTACAAACTATCAAAGTCATTATATTACAAATATACACACAAGGAATACACAGAAATATACTATACCTCCAGAGCAGCCAGAGCCGATCCTTTAATAACTGGGCATTCCTCGCCATCAAACCCATATTGTGATAGCATCTCTCTGATCTCCATCTCTACTAGTTCTATCACATCTTCCTCGGCCACATCACATTTGTTAATAAATACCACCATCTTTTCTATACCAATCTGAATGGAAGCAAAATTGTCATTACTACAATGAAGTCTATCAACGAGTTTATAGACTCACTCTAAAAATTCAAATATATTTTTACAATTTTTATGCATTGGAAATGCTGTCAGTTAGGAAAATATGTTAATAAGATAACTTGTTTTGATGTTTTGATAACTTGTTAATAAGATACTTGTTTTGCTAGTAGCATGTGCTCCTTAGTCTGGGGCATGGCTCCATCTGTAGCTGCTACTACTAGTATGGCGCCCTCCATCTGTGCAGCTCCTGTTATCATGTTCTTTATATAATCTGCATGGCCAGGACAATCAACATGTCCATAATGGCGATCTGCTGTAGAGTAACTAACATGTGCTGTGTTGATTGTGATACCTCTAGCTTTCTCCTCGGGTGCATTGTCTATTTCTTCATATTTTTTATATTGGGCACCCTTCTCTGTTGCCAAAACTACAATAAGAATGCAATGAAACATTTTATACATCATTCAATATAGTCTTTTTACATAACTAGTATTGCTAGACTCTAACATTACCTAGTATCACACATTACCTTTGGTTATGGCAGCAGTGAGAGATGTTTTTCCATGGTCCACATGGCCTATAGTGCCAACGTTCAGGTAAGGCTTGTCTCTAACAAATGCCTTCTTTGCTCCTGGTTTAGGTGGAGGTGCACTAAGGAACGTAGTTGAATGGATGCCTCTAATGCCGGTACTCTAAACGAAAAATCTGAATGTGCATTGAACCTGAACCTAGCTAGATTTTAGATACACCACGAGCATAAATGTATGCAAATCCAAGCGCTACTAAAAACAGTTGAATCATCGATTACAAAATTTGTAAAAAAATCAAATTATAAGAAAAGCTGTGCATACTAACCTTGATGAGTTTAGCTAGATGTGAAAAACTGGTTGACTTGATTAAACTTTTGCAACCTAAAATATTACCATTGATTACAATCATAACTCAGCAAAACGAACAATTTCAATTGTATGATGGGCCAGTATAGTGACGGCTGTTATTACTTCAATCCATACTGATACTATAACTTTAATGATTTCATAATTATTGTGACTATGCAATTGAGCTTGACTCCACCAGACTTTGTCAACCAAGTAATGTAAAGTAGTAACTGCATGAAGTCTGATGCAAATAATAGTTACTGTATTATAAAATTTCCTGCATGACATACTACTTTACTAGCATATTATTATTAGTGATAGTAGTATCAGAATATCTTAGCAGAACTAAATTTCAACATATTGGCAGATTGCCTTTATAATAAGATTAAATGAGCTGTGCCTGTAGTTCCGTATGACTGTGACTATATCAATGTAAAACTGTGGCCATACATTTCTACTTTTAGTTCTTTGACTTGAATTTGCCACTTTAGGATGACTATCAGTTTTTATCAGTATCACACCATTCCTATAGGCATTTACATAACAGATAAGTAATAAATAATTCATGCTGTAGTAATAAACTTAATCACAACATTAAGCATAACCATAATTACAATTATAACCAATCAAGCTGAATCGGAATCAGAATGTGAAAAATTCAAAAATTAAAATATCAATTGATTCATGATTGGTAACACTATGACTAACCATTAATAGCCATACTGATACTCATAGTGATACTCTGATAGTCATAGTAACACTAAGTTTAACTGCAAGTTTAGTGTAACACTAACTGTAAATGCAAGATTAAAACTAAGAGTAAGAGTAACTGTAAGAGTCGTGAAAGCCAAAGGCGAGTCATAAGTGTAAATGTACGAGTATCATTTACATTAATTATAATGGATCAGTACGAGTATCTCATCAGTCATCAGTAAAAGTATCAGTGTGAGTGTGACACTGACTGCGACACTGACTTTGACTTTGAGTCTGACAGTCACAGTGTCAGTGTGAGTGACACAAACCGAGATTGAGTATCATGATCACTATCATGATCGTCTATTAGTATGAGTATGAAATTCAAATTGAAACTGAGCAAGTGTGAGTTACACTTACAGTTACTGTTAGTGTCATTGAGTATGACACTATGACTATCAGTATGACTATGAGTATGACAGACTCGACAGCAGTCAGTAACTGTAAGTGTAAGTGAGTATCAGTATCACGATCAGTATGACTATGAGTATGAGCAAATTATTATTGTGAAATTACACAGAAAAATACATTGCCATGCATCACTAGCTTTGATTTGTAAAGCTGAGTCTTGACTGGTGACTCGGAATGCTAAATTTTATATTAAATATTTCATACCTGCACAAGTTGATGTGAATTTTGTTACGGCGGCCATGCTTGCAGCTTATGAAAGCAACGGTATTGTGTTTAGCTTGTAAACTACGTACTTCACGATACCCGTGGTTTGACCACATTCAATTATATCATATAGTTAAAAATTTTGTAACGCTAATCACAAAATCTATGGGCTATGCTTTTTCTTACGAAACAATGAACTCAATAATTATTACAGCTCAGTGTTACGAAATTAACAATGTCGCAGGACTCACTTCATGGAGGGCAGACAACTCAACTTTTAGTAATTTATGTTCTGTGAAACTCGAAGTAAAACAATATATTATTATATTATTAATACATTAATAATATTGAAATTATTATTATATTGTTATATTATTATGATCAAAAGTTTGTCATTCAGGCTCTTATCCTATAAGTATTAAATATAAAAGTTAATTGATAGTTTTGGTTTATAGCAGACCATACCACAAATGTTTTCACACCGGTAAGCTAATTCTCAAGTGCGTGAACTCGTGTGTGGTTTAAGATAATATAAAGCGGTGTTTTATAATTGTAAGATTATTAGTATTTATCTGTTTTAGCTTTTATACTTAACGTATATAATTGTACGGTAATTTTTTTATAAAACAATTTAACGTTCTAAAATAGGTAATCCCATTATAAATTGTAATATAATATTATTTTAATAAACTGTTATGGCTCAGATGTTAGATTTTAGAATGCTGGCTTATAGCATGACGCACATGCTCTAGGCCATGACCTTAAATATATAGCCAGGGTTATTAGTGATTTTTGGGAAGCCATTTGAGCATGTTTGCAGAGCATGCAGCCTACTAATAGGCAAAAGTTGGTTTAACAATTTGTCAGGTTGTAATAAATATTATTTAATTATATGTTTTAAATGTAGTTAGCCTCACCATCTAACAACTTTCAGTTAAGATAGTAAAGCTCATTCATTCCCAAACTATATTTATCTAATAACCTGAAATAAGTAGGACATTTAGTGATCTAGTGTAATCTCATTAATATAAAAGTTAAATGATAGTTTCAATATATGGTAGACCATTAACATACAAGTTAAATAAGTTTGGTATATGGTAGACCGTGCCACAAATCTTTTTATCTCACATAACACAGACTGCATGTAATAAAAATTCAAATGGATCTAACCCTTATATAATAGTTTGAACTCCACATGTCAAGTATTGAAAGGACCAGTTCCTTTGTAGTAAGTTACTTACAAGGGCTATTTGCTGAAACAAACCAACAGCCAATCATCAGCTGATAGGTTATATTATTAGTGGTCTAATTGCATTGCCAATGAAGCTGTATCTCAGTTGAATGCTCTATTGGCGAAAATATACACTGCATGTGCGCCCACAAGAAAGTAACAGCTTGCAGAGAATCTGCTTAATCATTTCAAATTAGCTAACAAGATTTCCAGGCTGAGGTTTAGTTCAAACTTCAAGGTAATTATTCTATATACAATATAAAATTAGTTACCTGCTGTATAACAAAAGTTCTCTATTATATTATTGTGTTGTATACAATATAGTTTGTTGTCATGTTTCATCATCTTAAATGCTTTCAAAGTTTATTGCAATATGTTAGGTTTGCTAGCAATTACATGTATACAAAGAATATGGAGCTAAACTCTCAAACAGTGTTTCCTTTCAGTAGGTCAAACTCGCGATGCCAAAACATATTGCAACAGCAATCTTCGCTCAAAAAGCCTCTTTAGTAAAACTGTCTGAATTTTCATCATGAAATATATAAGTTGTTCAAACAGAATGGACATAAATAATGGGATTTCAAGAGAGCATGGCGTGACAGAGTCTATGATAAACCACAAAATCAAAAACCTAAAGCGAGCAGGTCATATTCCAGTATTAGACCACTCATATGATCTAGCGGGTGAAGTAAGTATCCCATATATACTGTTTGAGTAATGGTACCATAACTAATATACACGTACCTTTATAAGCTATTGCTTGTAATTCTTAACCTTTTTATAGTTTGCGTGTAATATTTTAATATAAAAGTCTGCATGAAACATTCAGTTACTTGATTAAATAAAACTTTAGCTTATATGTTACTTGCTTTTTATTCTTTCTAGAAATATTACATGCAATATTTAAAATGCATACATTTGAAAAATTATGTTTCTACTGAACATTTTACATCCCCTGTAAACTCTTTTAGACCACTATTTTGATTGGCTTGTTATTTACGATGCAAATCAATGCTATCAATAATTTGTTCACCAAGTTTAGACAATGAGAAAATCTTGTAGCTTTTAAAGTAGCAGCAGGAATTTTATATTATATAATTTCTGTTGTTCTACAGCTCCTACATTCTCATTGGCTACGGCTATTTCAAAACAGCCCTACCACCACTCCCACCATTGTTTCCTTCCTGCTTTCCTACATAAACCCATACCAGTTCTACAACATTATGTTATAGAAGATGATAAATGAAACAAATAACAAGTTCAACTATTATGAGACGTTTTAATGTGTAGATATTTGCATTTCACTTTTATTAATTTTTATTCCAAAACAAAAAATATAGTTGGAACAGAAATAGTATTCCAGAGTCTTGCTGTAAATTGCTGACATATTGAAATAAATGCCAGTGCATTATAATTACTAAACAATCTAATAAATTAAAATGCTGCTATTCATAATACAGATTTTAACTTCAGTCATGCTAACAGCAAGCAAAGTTCATAGTTGTACTACCTACTTACAGCTGTACAGCTAACTAATTCTTATTGATCAGGTAACTAGTTTCTAATTACAGTTGACTAAGTTGTTCAACTATTATTAGAGCTGAAACAGACTATATTTGTGTATAGGTATTACAGATATGATCTCCAGTCTTTATTTGCCATTCTTAAAAGAAAAAGTTGTGTACTTTGTTTATTAATAGCTAAGAGAAGCTTAAAAAAGGGTGGGTTTTGATTTTACTTTCCTCAACATCATTAATGACACGGATATGCAAAACTGGGCTCTGGGCCTCACACAAAAGGGGGAGAGAGTTGGTTAGCATATATTCCATCAACAGTTGTTTTGAACAAGCGACCTAAATCTTAACTCTAAAGTCATTCAAATTCTGCATAATCTTTTTTTGAAACCAGATAGAGCTACTACTATTAATGACTTTGATGCAGAGACAGTATCTCCACATACCCACCTACCTAGTAATATTTAATAAACCTGATACAGTAAACTCTCAAACAATTAGCAAAAACAATGCATGCCCTTTGTGAATGTGGAATACTTTTACTTGCACTGGGTTCTTGTCTAGATTATGGTTTTTATACATAATATTGTACATATAATGCATGTTAGTGATACTATGTATTGAGTTGCTATTCTTCTTAGAAATACTAATGAAAGTGAAACTTTAACTTTAACTCAGTGGTTCATTTGCTGATGAAAATTTATTGGAATATGATTACACAGTATTTCGGTGCATTTAATATTTTCTCAGATCTATGAACAGTTCCGAAACAGATTTTTCTTAGCTGAAGAAGCCAAGGAGCTGTTATATATCTTATCACAGCCTCATGTGAGGGTAAGAAATGTGTGACTATTACATCATTCATTAATTGTACGTCAGACAGAAATGTGATGAATCTGAATTTCCTAACAAAATTTTCTAATTACTCACATGTGCCATTTTGTCTTTGAAAATTTAGTTTTTCAATCATGTATGTTTTGTTCAGTTTTTTGAAAACTGGCACTTGATTGGTCTTTTATTAGAGTGTGCCGTGTGCTGGCAAGTTTATCTAGTATCATACATCCATTATTAGTGAGTAACATAATTAGACAGCTGGCGTGGTTGTTACAGTTTTCTATGAGTAAGCATTCAACAAGCTTTTAATCAAGTAATTTGCCAATTTTTTGCAGTAATTAAGTTGTTTGTGTGTAGGCTAGAGATGCAGACCTATGGTCAGTATTTGTTCTATGCCACTAGAAGTCAGCTTGAATATCGATTATCTTCCAGCAGTAAAGTGTGACTTTCAAGTTAGAGCTTTTAATTAACAATGGAAAGTTACCACATGTCAACTAAAGGCAGGCTGTCAACAATTGATTTCTTACATACTTGTGATTATTAGTTTTAAAAATCAATTAGTTTAATAGTGCTCATGCATTGTAATAAATCGGAGAACATAAACTTGTTTGTTGCTTTTGCTGTAGAACAGTAACTACTACGTTAATATATTGATGTTAGTTTTGTTTATTTAAGGCTATATTTGATGTCCATGATAGAGTAGCAAACAAAGAATATCTGCCCGTATTGCCAGACATTCTGTCCCAGTGTGATGATGAGGATAGAGCTATAAAGCTGGTCAGGTTACTCAAGCATAACGAACCGCTGGTATGAGTGAAGTTTTTCTTTGTTTATGCTATTCATACTGCAAACTTCTTAAATGAAAAATAAACTACCGTTTTGTCTTGAATGTAGAAAAATCATTACAATACTTCGTGTTTTGAGAGTTGTCTTCTCTAACTTAATTGTAGAACACTATTGCTACTCTAGTACTTGCACTTTTGCTAGGAATTGTTACACTAATTTCGTAAAATTCTGGACAGTTTTCAAGGTGTTCTGATGTTAGTAGCTTTTGTGTCACTGGAAAATTTGAGATTTTCTCATTTAGCTCAAAAAATTTATGTGAAAATCACTGAGCTTCACACTAGAGGAGGATAAAAGGTTTTTATGAAGAAAATGTTTATGCTAGCATAATGCATCTTATGAAATGCTTGGTCCTATATATATCACAATTTTTATTTTATGTAATACTAGGAGCTCTATGCTAAGTAAGTTCAGGCTAGTTTTGGGTGTTGGTTGAAACCTTTAGTTGAGAAATAGATTTTACTAAATGTGATAGTTTATCAAATTATCATAGCTGCTGATGTTTTCGATTGGCTAAAATACTAAATTACTTTTGTGTATTGCATATTGATATAACAGTAGATAAAATGTCAATTAAAACTGAAGTTGTAATCTCTCTGTTAGTGAATTTAACCACATGCTAATTGTTAAAAATTTTACCCTTTTTATTAATGAAACTTAACTCTGCTTGCCATTTATTATGTGTTGCAGGGGGTCACAATTAAAAACAGAGAGACAGATGGTGTCATATGCGTGGCTCGGGTGTTTGTTGGTGGGCCAGCAGAACGTAGTGGTATGTAAGCTTTAGTATTCAACCTTTTCTAAAAGCATCTATATTATGCATACTCATGTGCAGCTTTTATTCTAAAGAAATATATTTTATGTTTAGACATATAACATTTGGACACTCGCTTCAAAATGACTTGTTGTTTAATTTTATTATTTATATGTGTTAAATACCTATCATTGAAAATGTTTTACCTGTTGAATGTTATTAAATACTGTTCATGCTGATACATAAATGCATTTAATAAAACTTTTTAACCTGTAATATAATATTTCATTAAAATTTACCTTCCTTAAGTTTTTCAGTAGAAAATTGAGAAAGAAAAGTGTGATTAGTTTATATTATCTAGTACCATAGAAAAGTTTTTGTTTATGTAGACCTAAAAAACTAAAGATATAATTCTGAAATTGAATAGGTTCTACATTAGTGGCCAATTTATATATATATAATTTCATAAACTATTAATACCAGCAAAGTTATTACAAAATAAAATATAGCTATTGGAAACAGCAGCACACAGTTATATTTTTATGTTATATGCCTAACAATTAATTAGTCTAGTTTTACTTGCAATCTACCTTTATTTCATCAATCTATTTGCACAAGAAACATATATACATTAATATACACTTTTAAATGGATAACTAACATAATTTTTTATAGAAGTGTAACTGCAATTTATTTATAACACAGTTTTTGCTATATTACTAAAAAGATCTATAATAGTATTTTCTGCAATTAGTGCGTATTATATTATTAAGTCAAATACTTTGTTCAACCTATGCTTGTATAGACAATATTATAAATTACTTCTATGTATCTTACTCTATGCATTTGTGTTTAAAATACAGTTAAAGCTGATTTTTGCAACATAATTAAAATCAAATAAAATTTTAAAAAAGTCCTACTTCTTTTTAGGTTTGATTAGAAATGGAGATGAAATTCATGAGGTAAATGGAATTCCAGTTAAAGGAAGAAATATAGAACAGGTTGTTCAAATTTTGGTAAGAGCTCAATTTTTTCTTACTAATTTGCATTTCATATATTCAAGTTGATGTTAGCATCGTGAATAAGAAGTGAAGAAGGTTAAGCATACTGTGCTCTGTAGTGCTCTGTTCACTCAACACATTATTAGAATCTAACAATTATATGGTTACTGGCATATTTTGTAGGGTTTCTGATTTGGTAACTGCTGTATACATTTTATGACTTTTTAAAAGGTTTCTATCAGTTTCTATTTCCATAAGTTTAAAAATAATTAATCTCCTGCTTGAGATGCCACATTGTTTACCCTTTTCTATATCCACTATCATGTCAATATTGACCAGGCCTAGTTGTTAACCTTTAGTAGGTATAGGTTAACAACTAGGCCTAAGTTGTTTACATGTACTGTAGGAAGCTAAGCTTAGAACAGATTAGTGGTACTGTCACTTTGAGAAATTAACAAGTAATATGCAGGAGCTGACTTTATTGCTGGAGAATTGTTTTGTTAAATTATTTTTCTATGAACAGTGGAGTGGTGGAAGGTAGAATAATACGGAGTGGAGAAGTAGAATTGTAGAAATACTGCAGCAATAGCAATTCTATAATTTACGAAATTATTGCCAACATGCTGCATAGCATATGAAGCATACTGAGCAATAAAAAGTAACCACTATGTTACTATCATTAGTAGACATTGCCATTAGTTGACAATTAATAGAATGTACTATGACCACTTTTAATTTCAATTATCAGAACAGCTGCGATGGAGCAATTAGCTTAAAATTGGTGCCTGCTTTGGCAGATGATGAGATCCCAAACTCTAAGGTAAGCTGTCCACTTGTCAGTTTTCATAGGATCTGTGAGCATGGCGCGATGTTTAAATTGACTGACTGGCTTTATAGATTGCTAACGAGCATAAATATATGGAGATACAAGTAGTCTAAAATTCACTCATTATTTTATCCCACAATAAAGTATCTAATCCTTATTTTTTCTCATATGCCCTGTGCACTTTTTAAAACTATACTTAAGTTTTATATGTGATACGCTTTAAGAGAAGTTGAACTGATTAAGTTCCTAAATAAAGTATAAGTGCGACAATAAAGTTGAATTATTTAAATGCCATTGTTTCGTTTTTTTATTATTTGAAACTTCTACTTTGTGTTCTGTGGTGGGATCTACTTTCAAATATCTCTGCTAATAATATAACATCTTCCAGGTCCGTTATGTAATAAGGCACAATTTAACATCTCAAACTAGTGCTATTGTTTTAAAACAAAACAATAAATACAAAATACAAAGAGTCAATGTCTTCTACTATGCAATAGTTTGTAGTATCTCACTTTTTGAGTATAATTACAAATTGTATTTCTGAATTATGATCTAAGCAAGCACTGCACCAATTATATTTTATGTATTTTATAATTCTAGGTAAAAATTAAAGCATACTTCTCTTATGATCCTACGACTGATTTGCTTATTCCATGCAAAGATGCTGGGTTGTCATTTAAAGCTGGTGACATTTTGGAAATAGTGAATACAGATGATCCAATATGGTGGCAAGCTAAACTCCATCATGATCACACCAACAAAATAGGGTTGATTCCCAGTCGGTCTCTGCAAACCAGGTAGCATTTAAACTATATGTGTATCAGCAGTGTTGATTGGAAAATTGTGCTGTTATTATATGTACTTGAAAATTGAATTAATTTAGCATTTAGCTTTTTGAGCTTTAGTTCAAGAAGCTGAAATATCTATTTACAGTTCTAGAAATAATCTAAGTGTTTGCAATAAAAGACATTCTGAACTTTCCTTACCCTTACCTCTCTCTACCTCCGCAGCAGGTCATCGTCAAGTGTCCTACCAGATGTCTAGCAATTGGAATAAACTACTTCTGACTTTAAGACATCATCAAAGCTTTGCCACATTTAAAATATTGTTGAAAAAGCACCTACTAAAATCTTTAACTTAATCTGAATAAATAGTTCCCACTATTTTTTCAACTGCCACTTGGGCCCGCTCCTTGAATAGCTATGCTACTGAGCACATGGGCCCCCATCTTGACTTCGATTGATATTATATATAAATTGAATTTAGCTCTTTTTGTGTTACTGTTGTATATTTGTATTTTTTTTGTCCTTTTGTTTTTTTTGATGGAAATAAAGAAAACAAACAACAAAGTGGTAAGCTTAGGGTGTAACTATAATGTTTGTTTGATAACTCAAACATGTTCATTTAGTGTGGTGAACCCCATTAACTGTTAATTTTCTGCTTTCTACAGGCATCGAGAGTCATAACTGTTGTGTATGCTACATTTTAGAAGGGCAACTGAAACATACAACAACTCTGCTGCCAGAGGCTTTCCATGCAGTCCTAATTTTTCAAGAAAATTCTCTCCTCCAGTTTCAAAGTTAACACCAACAACTGCAGGTCTGTAGCATAAATTGTGTACCAATTATATATTGCAAAAAACTATGCGAAGAGTGTTTCACAAAATGCAATCAATTCAAAATAAATAAATTGCTGTTATGGTCTTTATCCAAGTTACATAATAAAACTGCAGTTCATGTAACCGATATTTATGTATCATGGGCGTAAATTCAACACAATTTTGTAGATAAGATTGACAGCAGTCTGAAACCTTGTCCAAACCTGCAAAATAGGTTTTTCTTTTAAAAGAACAGTCCTTAACTCACACAACCTTGTGTTTAAAGGCTTGTTGCAAGTGAGCTTTGTTTTATTGAGTAGGTGGTTTACTGAGCCCAAGATTTCAAAGGAAGCTGAACAAAAAGTCGAAGAAGTTTTCCTATAAAGCAGACATCAAAGATGGTAATAAAGCTTACACTAAGCTAGCTGTGATACTGTTACGTAGTTATACAGTCACATAGTTACATAGTCACATAGTTACATAGTTACATAGCTACATAGTTACATAGCTACATAGTTAGTAGTTGCATAGTCACATAGTTATGTAGTTGCATAGTTAAACTATTAGCATGTATCAATGGCTGCTCATCGATGCTAAAGTTTAACTAATTAATTTACTAAAGGACATTTCTATAATTTTACTGAAGAACTGTGTCAGTGGCTAACGCCTGCATATCATTTAACATGCTTTGTAAAGGAATTTTCATAGCTTATATTTTTGTTTACATGTTTATATATTCCATTTTCAGGCTGTATTGAGTTTTATCCATCTGATGAAGGTATTAGAGAGTATCACATAGTCTTGCCATAGCATAATTTTATTTATTTTATACAACATTTTTATGTAGCTTACAATTCCATTAGCTTTGCTCATCCTGCCTTTGCGATGGTGTACATTGAACAGACTGTAATTGTACTAACACGTGCATAAGGCAGTCTATAGTGGAGAAAATATTAACACCCTAACATTTTGTTGTACACTGTGGTAATACCTAAACTCTGAATGTTGTAAAATGTTTGTATTCGTCATAGAGCCACTCAAAGATGCATATTTTATTGACAAAATAATTACAGAAACATTATAACACGTCCATAATTTACAGATAACATAGTTTAATGCAATTTCCAACTGTAGAGAATTTTTTAGCTGGCAGTTGGTAATATAAGATATTTCGTTGTATAATTATATTATAAGTTTAAATTGTCAACGGACAAAAGTTTCTTTTCTATAAAAAAATAATTACAATATACATTAATTATCATTATGAGAACTATGCGCTCATATTTTAAACAGCGCCCCATTGATGTATCAACTATAGTATATGACTACTAATCTAGTAAATTTAGTATTACCTTATGTAACAGGATGCTTTAAATAGTAACTATACATTTCACAGATGCAAATGAAAATTTGCAATATATACAGGATGATAGTTCAATTGCATACACACAATTCATATCAACATGATATTACAAAACTATGTTTGTACCTCATTATATTGCTTTATTTGTATTAAATTGGTAAAGTATATATATATATATATACACCTATAAAAAGAAAGACAAAGCTGTATGACTTTATATTTTTTTGCACCTAATAATAAAGATATGTATTTTTTATAATAGATCCAGAGATACAATGCTTTTCACCAAAGGTTCTGTATGAAGAGGTTGAGCTGTATCTCCCACCAGAGGGCAAAAAGAGACCAATTATTATAGTTGGTGAGTTTTTCATTGCAAAGTCATTCCACAAAATGAGTGACTGTCTATGAAAGTCAAACTACATGAGATTTCTGACTGCAAGCTTGTATTAGTTAATGTATGTGTCACATATAGCAGCTGGTTCATCATATATTTGTCATGCTTTTTAGTAAAAAAAATATTCTTACTTATTTATTGATAGGTCCACCCAGTATGGGAAAGCATGATCTCAAACAAAAACTTATTAGAGAGAATCCCAGCTATGCATCACCTATTCCTGGTAGGTGTTCAATAAGTTATAGTGCATGACACAGTTTGTTAAAATAATAATTGGACTAATTGGTTTCAAACAAAATAAGAATTGCAGCTATTCCCATGTTTCTCCTATTTGACTGATGCTATGGAGGGGGGGGGGGCAACTATCCCCATACTAAATTCCATTATTAACTGATCCTCTCTCAATTATAAATTGCATTAATTGCAATAATTGAACTTAGATTTAACAATTTGCTGAGCAATGGGATACAAAAATTCTTAAGTGTAGACACAAGGCACTTTTTATTTAATCAAATTGTAGTCACTTCTAGACCTAAGAAGATTCTGGAAACAGATGGCAAGGAATATAACTTTGTATCCAAATGTGAAATGGAAAAAATGATACAATCTCACAGGTATACAATATGCAAAGCATATACATAGCTAATATGTTGTTATAAAAACAATATTTATGCATACATATCTTTACATATATTTAGTATAAATCATCTCCAGCTGATATAATATGATATAATAAATGCTAGCATTCAAAATATTTTATTAGTCAAACTGTGAAATGATCAACACTAAACATTTGCTTTTAATAAAACGAAGTAATATGTCGACTCTTTATGATCTTATAAAAAATCTAATTTCTTTCTTTCCTATAAGAATTTATTATTATTTATGTAATAGTGTAACTTGGAAGCAATGTTTTTTCAAGATTATCTGTTGCTAGGTTACTGGAATATGGAGAATACAAGGGGCACCTGTATGGGATTACTTTAGATAGTATTTGTAGCATCATTAGCAGTGGCCAAACCTGCGTGTTGGTCTGCCAACCACAGGTTAGTGGAGTCAGTGGCTGTCATAGCTCCATTTCCTGTGCTAGATTCAAAACTCTTGACTTAAAGTAGTCTGAATTTTGTAAATAACAAAAATAATTGGAATGGCCAATTAATAAAACTACCAAAGTTGTACATAACATCACATATATGCAACTTAGATAAAGAATACTCTCAATGCAATAGATGTGATGCAGCAATGTAACTTGTATAGCAGAGGGCACAGGTAACATTCATAAGTAAAACCAAGAGCAATGATGACAGAAATAGGCAATATTTAACAAAAGAAACTAAACGTACGGAGTAAAGTAAATCCTCAACAATTGTAACTATTTACTGCTAATCTGTTATTAGCAAGGAAATTCACTTTTAAAAACTAAATCAGCTCAACTGATGTGACTCTTTTTTTTTAAATTTATTTATTGATTTTGACAGTCCCTCTCTACTCTACGCTGTACGGCTATCAAACCGCTGGTAGTATTCCTCAAACCACCAAGTCTAGAAAAGTTAAAGCAGTTAAAAGTGTATACTGGAGAGAAATCAACTAAAAAGTTAACGGTAAGATTTATCAACATATATCTGCTATTAGTAAATAAACCTGATGAATTTTTACCATATGATATACACATAATACAAATTGCAGCAATGTTACTGCTCATAATAATAATGCTGATGTCCATTGCTCTCTCAACTGCATTGCTAAACTTTCACTACATTATCAACATACAATATAAGTCTGGATCACAATTACACAGTAATGATATCTCAGGGCCCACTAATGACCGCTTGCTAGTAAATCATCCAAATAAGAAATATCGTGTAAAACCATCTGCATAAAACAAAAGTTGGTATGCAAGTTGCAATAAATTTTGGTGTATTTATAGTATAATTTGCTACCATGCGTAAGTTCATAAGTTTTTCTAAAACACAACAGATGCAAATGTGTTTTGTGTTCTATACAGATTATATTGTTTGTAGCTGACTGAAATGGAAGAGATGGTTTTAGGAGCTGCTCACATTGAGTCAACATACAGTGAGTTATGTGATGAGACTGTTGTAAGCACAGACTTCATGTACAGTTATGTGAGTTTATTGAATCTCAGCAAATCTACCAGCTCAGAAGCCAAGTGGATCCCATCAGCCTGGCTCGACTAGATGCACTGCATGTACAAGTCGCAAGGCTGAGCATAATATTTCCTGTATATGCTATACCAGAATTCAATATTAATGGCAATAATGAATGCTCATATATCATATATACCTGCTTTACTTGTAGTACTGCTGTTTTGATAGCATGCTCTAAAATATCTAAAATTATATTTAATGTTATATAAATTAAGTTAATAAAAGTTTTGAAATATAGCAGCAGGTAAACGTAATATGTATATACATTTCTTTAATTCACTTTTTATTTATAAATATAGTTACTTGTATTGACAAGTGGAAATGTGTTAGCGCAGAAAAAGGCATAGGACAAGAAAAATTTTTGCTGCCATAAGTCACGTGTTGCATGTGGTATCAATCTAAGGAAGGCAGTTCCTTTCCTGCTTGCCAGTAATTTACTGCTTATAACTGTCACACCTTTGAACTATCAAAATTCTTAAATTAGGCAACCAAATAATTACTATTAACCGGTGAGAAGCATGCAAAAATCATTAAATGTTCAAGTATTAAGTTATTTTCATGAAAAAATAAAGTTAATCTAAAATTGCTCTGGTGAATTAAAACTTCAAAAACTCTTGATATATAAAAGTTTAAAAATTACAGCTTCAAAAACTGTATTTTATTTAGAATGAAATCACTACCTTAACTTTTATAGAATTATAATTTGTGCTAATGGTCAGTAGGTAGCTGCTTCAATTGTAGCATTAGGTGAGGAATTTGGTACATGCATTCTGCTTTGCTAGGTTGCATGCATGGTAGAATAATTACAATATTCAACAGCTCTATACAAAGTCGTGGTAGAGCTTGAGCTGCTAATAAAACAGTAATGTAAAATATACACAAGCTGTGGATATAGTATTTTAGAGGTCAAGACTGTAAGGAGGGAAAATTTGACCTGACATTTCTTGCTGACCCTGAAATTAGGCTACACACAATTTCCTGTCAGTAAAAAGTAAATCTTGAAAATTGTTTTACAGGCAGCTTTGAGTTGGGGGTGAATGAGTGCATTAGTTCGGGGTTTTCAAGTTTGGAATGAGGACCCCCAACTTTAAACTAGAGAACCCCAAACTACTGCACTTATTCACTCTCAACTCAAAGCTGCTTATAAAACAATTTAAATCTTGAAGTGAGACAAGGTGGCAGAGGATCTTAAACTCTAGAAGTTAGAGTTATGTTTACATGTTGTATGCTAGAAAACTTCAACCAATGTCAAATTATTACTATTCTACCACCAATAGAATTAATAGTATCTATGTTTAAAGATTTGTGTACACTTTTATTTTTAATAAACAATGATTGAAATAAAAGAAGAAAATGGTTTAATCAAAATTTTATACTTTACAAAATAACCGTTTTACACCAACAAGAAAAGAGTCCATGCACATAATGAATTGAAATACAAATTTTTGGTTCAGGATAGATTGTCTGTAAATTATAGTTTTATGATAATATACAAGAGTGTAAAATATTACACCATATTATATACACAAATGACACAACAATATTATACATTTATACTACAGAACTGAAAAAAATTACAGTAGTATCATAAAATGGATTCTGAATTGTGACTCTAAAACTCAAGTGTAATGTACCTAAATGAATAAATGGCCTTATAATCTGCAGGTCAAGCCTAATCTACATTATATATATGGGACATACACATCTAGAAGTTATATTAATGAAGCTACAACAAAATTTTCAAATTACTAGAAATACATGTACAATTAAACATCTAAATTATACATAACCAAGTAAAACATACAAGAACACACCAGCCTATCACAAAATAGGATTTCTATATATAGTAATTATTTTCTTTAAAATATAAATAAAGTTTAGATTTGAGAAAAATTTTGAGAGCCTAATAGCAGTTGTGCATGAATAAATTTCAAACACAAATTAATAAAATGATGTCATCAATTTTTATCATAAATAAAATGAAAGCAACACATTGCTGATTTAAGAGTGATTTTTGACCGCAATAAGGAACGAGACCGATCTCTAACACAAAATATATAATTCAACAACGATGACACAAAGTCACAAAATTACAGAAAAACTCATACAACTCTTTGAGATAACTACAAAGTAAACTAGTTTGGCAGTTTTTTCGTTGATTAGGAGCCTGCGTTAGTTTGATAAGAAGAAATAATGTAACTTTAAAAATATTGTACATGCATTAAAATCATTTTATTCCGAGACCAACAGAAAGGAGATCGTCTACAGAGTTGATAATTCCATATCCTTTGATCAGCTCGTATGCGCATTCCAAGATGTTGGTCTTCACAACGCAGCTCTCAATTGCAATTCTTTCATTCCAGTCATTACCCATAAGCCTGTGTCAAACAGTTCATAGACAACGTGAAAGATTTAACAGAAGAAAACAATTGCTTACCTAAGTAGCATATTGCCCAGTGCTAACTATAGCAAGAGTAAGTGAGTATTGTAGTATTCTAAAATATTACAATGGAAAATAGAATGAATATAGGTTCTACGCTCATTAAACAAAACATAATAGATTGAAGTGTGGAATATTAAAATATTCACCTGAAGATCATACAGATGCCAGCATAGCCGGCTACTAGAAACATCATATCACCAACTATCTTGTCATCTCTCACACTCAGATCAAACTCATCAAAGTAGGTGTTTAAATATTCACTAATACAGGCCTTTAGTGTAATACAGAAATCCTGTGCTGCCATTTCACAGCTGCTGTCATGTATGTGATACCACATGTACAAGTCAGCAAGAAACGTAGCCACGTCGTACGCCGGATGACCTGTATGACTCAGCTCTCCACCGAATGACTAAAGCAGATAGTTAGTAAATGTGAATCTCAATGGTGATGGCAAATGGTGTAACAGTTTTTCTTTAAAATTAAACAAAAAGCTGAATTAATAAGTTGACTACACTAACATGGTCTACAAAAAAATTTTTAAAATGCAAAATAATTATATTAGTTTTCAGTTTCAAAGCTTTCCACTTAAAATTAAAAGTTATGTTTGTGACCAAACAAAGAATATTTCAGAAACATATCCTAACATTATTTTTATATATATGCCAAACATCAACTTTCTAGGTAAAAATCAAACTCATAGTAAAAATATAAACATTCATACCACCACTTTACAGAAATTTCCAGTGAGAGTTTTGACAACAATATTATCCGCATTGTAGTTGGAATGCACCACACAAGCTTCTAGAGAGAGGAAACGTTGTCTCAGATAGCCTATCTTTTGTATTATATCTTCATCCGAGAACCTCTTTGTGGCTGGAGAAATGAAACTCTGAACCCTCCTCAAAGATTCGTCAAACACCCATTTTACAATGGTCTCTTTGTTTCGAGTATTGCTAAATATAGCAAAATATATGAGTATTTTAAATGAAATATAAATTTCATGAAAAAATTCTAGAGTATTAAGACCATTAAACTATAGCAAAATAAGAAAAATTGTATACCAATAATTATTCAAATAAAAATATTATTAAATATGTGCCGTTTAACTCACAGGTAAATGGTATATGTTTAATTCATAAACTAGTAAAAAATAGTAACCTAAAATAAGATAACTTCCTTAGTTAGATTTCAGTTCTCAACGAAGTGTTACTTACGTGTCCCAACAACTACAAGCTATGCAAAAATTGGGTTGATGAGTTGTTTATAATGACAATACACCACAAGCAACTGACATCACCTACCTGAACTTTTCACAAATCTTTGCATTTGCTGGACGACAAACGCATGCCTTCCTATGCAGAGTGATAATATATTTCGCAGCACTTTTGGCAGCCATAGGAGAAAAAGTTAACCTCTGCAAATGTACTCGAGCAGTATCAGCATCACTGTCTGTCTCTAAAATTACTATAAAAATATTCTGATTATTTAAAAAAATTCACATTGAATCATCATATGTAAAATCTGATCATTTTATAAAAGCTTGCACATATAAAAATACTTATACATTATGTATATAAATATAGAATGAGCATTTTAAAAAACAAAACGCTCATACCAAAATAAAAATTAGGTTCTAAAAATACATTTGTTATTTTCAGAGTTAAACCAATATAAACATGTATTGATTGGTTAACCTGCTACCTGGTTCTAAAAAGATGAAGGAATTAACTCACCTGATGTGCCTATGACACCAGTTCTACAAAAACAGCTTATTGATATGTCAGAAGTAAGCTCTTGATATTCCAATTCTCGATCACACAGAGATTGGAATTTATGATGCAAACATGTCCTGGCCTAAAACATTTAATTGACGAATAAAACTAATTATCAATTCAAATTTATGTATTTATAACATGCAATTATTTAAAATGGTCTGTAAATTGAAAATATGAAAACAACAATACAGTGATCAAATAAAATTTCAACCTCACATAAAACATGCACATTTTTATTCAAGTTAGTAGGGGTCAATTTCTTACTATAGCATATAAATAATTTACAAGCTTTTAAAAAACAAGTACTGGAACACAAATACACTAAAAGATAATTTGACTTAACATTTCCAGTAATGAATATCAAGTTCTACTATGCATACCAAATCACTATTTTTCTCTACGTTTAATTCTCGCTTCACATAAAATCTCAGCTTGGATGAAGTGCTAACATCTGATTTAGTGATGGAAGTCTTTAGGACAGGTGAGATTATACTTGCCATTGGTTGGATTAATGTTTTTCTAAAATAAAGTGAATAACTGTACAATATATAACAAAAATAGCTATTTCGTAGCAGCACACTACAGGGAGTTGCAAAATGAATTACTAAATGACCAAGTACATTTAGTTAGATAATTTTGTTTCTTTAACTTAAAACCTTGCATCAAGTAGTCTAATTAAAATGTTCAAGCCAATAATTTAATGAAGTTGACTTCCAGTATGGCTCCAGATCTTGCAAAGAAGATGGATACTGACATAGACCGAGTCATGACCAGTAATAGTGTTAGATTATAATAATCAGATTCATATTGAGCATTTTTTGTACGTACAGCTGCTAATACTAACAGCAACTACTACTACTAGTACTAGCAGTAGCACTAAGATTTAAATTATTGTTGACTAGTTATAGGTATACCTACTTAATTACAGCAATTTAATTAGTATTACTATATAACTATAAGTATAAATATAACTGTTGCTGGTAGTATTAAGTATTAACCCTTATTAATATAAACTTATAGACTGTAAGTGTAGTTATACTTATAATAATAACTGCAGCAACTAGTGAGTAATACTAACAGTTCTACTTATTGAGTTATAGTTATACTTATAGTAACACTAATAGTTTAGTAACGTTATACTTATACTCGTAGTCTATCTTTAAAACTACAGTCAATGCCATAGATCAAGGCATTGCTATAACGTTAACATACACAAGGTGAGGAGGACCAGGTATGCAAAATTCAAAACTGAAAAAATTAAATCACAAGTTTAGTATATGTGTAAATCTCCTTGAGCTTGTAAAAATACTAATAGTAATAGTAATACTACTACTACTCAGTACTACTAGTAGTAGTACTAGTACCAGTACTAGTAGTAGTACTAGTAGTAGTACTAGTAGTAGCTGTAGTACTAGTACTAGTAGTAGTAGCAGTAGACTAGTACTAATACAGTAATAGTACTAGTAGTATAAGTATTATCTACTACTTAACATAAGCTAAAACATCAACATGCCAATAGCTATAGTAATAGTTATAGCTATAAGTATATAAAATGAAAAAAATTATATTGGCTTTGCATGCTCAGTTAATCGTACTTTACCAATCTACAAGCTAACAATATTGTTATGATCGTGAAAGCTATAACCAAGTCTTATTTATATAATTACACCTGCGATACGATCCAATAACGCTTTTTCATGATGTTGGAATGTACCTTAATAATAGAGTTATCCCACCAAACTAGTTTTTAGTAAAATAGCTCTGTCAGGCGACAGCAGATGCGCATCCGGTTTGAGTAAATTGATGTACACAATTACAAATTATCACTGTGACTATGAGTATGACTATCATATCACTATCACGTTCACTATAAAGTATAATATGCCTAGGATTATTATTATGTAAAACCTAATTGTAATCATAATAGTGTTTCTGATTGCATCATTGAATATAATTGCTATGGTCATTAAATTAATGATTTAATTTAATTGATTAAATTTATTATTTAATATTATTAATAAATTATAATATTAATTATTTAAATTATTATTAATTAATTATTATTAATGTTAAATTTAAATTAATATTTTTATTATAATTATGTATAGTAGCTAGTACTACGAGTACTAGTACTTATTCTTGGGTATTAGACTTAGTCAAGTCAAAAGACCAAGTGTAGCAGTTTGATTATATGATATTCAATATCACTATAAGTATATCAATAATCAATATAAATATGGACAATAATATGACTATCAACAATTTCCTTTCAATTTCAGTTAGTGTTACTATTACTGTTGGAATTAATTATCAATTAAGATATTATCACAAATCTACGACTAATAGTATTACTAATACTAATAGTAATACTAATAGAATAGTACTATACTGACACAGCACAGCAACAATAACTTAAACTATAGACATGGTGCTTTAACTTATAAATAAATATTTATATTTATAACAGGATTATTATTATTAATTAATACACTCATAGTAACTTAGTTTTATACTTATGGTAATTTTTTTTAAAGGTAATCTGTTTAGCTCAACTTGAGTTCAATTGCCCACGTGCCCTAGGGCCTAGACAATCTGGGCTAAGCTCGACTAGTTTTTGAGTAGTATTACTTTTTGTATCATTATAATGTTTAATTACATTAATTATAAAATATGAGTTGAGTAACTGGAATTGATACCCTCCTTTAGCCTTGTTTGTTAATTTTTTTCTAGGGTAGTTCAAATTGCTCAGCCTTAGGTTTATATAATAATAATAATAATAATAAGAATAATTACTATTTACTATAAAACTGTTTATTTGATTAACTAAAAATAGCTAATTATAGTTATGATAAAATGATTCTGGTTATCATTTTAAAAAGTAATAAATTTGAATTTAATGTAGGCTGTAGGTATATGCTTTAAAATTGACAAAAAGTCTACAGGAATATTGTGATACATCTGCAAATGGACCGAAATACTGACTACATAGCTTTATACAAAAGCACAGCAGCTGGAATAAGAAAGTAAGTTTTTGTTCTGCAGTTTATAAAATATCATTGATTTTATAGATGTCTCATTGAATCAGTACAGCTGCAAACCCTTGTAAATAGCTGCTGTACTGTGCACCAACTATCTGCTATGCAACACCAGCTATTGTTAATATTGCTATTGAGACAACTCTGTTATAAAATTTCACACCTTTCACACCTATACGGTTGTAGTCCTGTACGGGTGACCGGTCTGCAGGCTTCCAATCTTTATCAGCGTCTGCCATCTTTCCTGGTCTTCTGCATCCTCTGGTTTAAGGCCCCAGCGCTTCATGTCATCTCCTATCAAGTCCATGACATGAAGCGTTAAACCTGTTGTAAAATGTTTGTATTTAATTTTTCATGTGGTGAAAATCATGCTGTTTTTGTTATTCTAGACGGTTTTTAAAAAAGCCTAATGTTGCAGAAGGTCGAGATCAATTTGCTTCACTTGCAAAGAATTTAATTCAACAGGATTGTTCATCATATGCTGGGTTTTGCTCACTTGCTCAAGCTAGGTATATTTATAATGTATCATATAATTTTGAGAACTACTATTTTTTATATAGTTGTGTATTCTCTAAAATAGAGTAGCACTGACATTGATTCATAATACAAACTCTCGAAAGTGTTGATGGTAATGGTTTTTGTAGCATCATGTTTACCTTGTAGTCAGATAGCCATACTCTGAGATCTCGGCTGCTTTTTTTCAAAACACATTAGTATGTCGCTTGGATAAATATGACCCAACTTCAAGGTTCTGGTGATTTTCTGAACTGTAGTTTTCTGTTTTCTGCAGGTGTGAACATGGCTTAGGGAATTATCCCAGTGAGATACAATGCTTGGTGGATGCTGGTAGATATTTTGTCTTGGCTGAAAAACAGACCTCAGATTTGCTGTGTCCATCTTATCAGGAAAATCTGTCTGCTGCCATCAACTGCTATGAGCATGCTATCAAAGTATGCAATGTTATAGTCACTATTAGTTGCTTTGATTGAACATTTTTTTAGAAGCAAACCTGTGGGTAAATTCTGGTGTTATTGTGACATGGTTCATGATTAGTAATTTCTAACTTTTAATGAGTAAACGTTTAATGGTGATAAAGAAATCTCAATCTCAAGCTAAAGTTATTTGAGTTGTGCAAAAAAATTGGGAAATATTTTGCAACACTGTTAGCCATTAATGGATATCTAAATATTATTATAAGTAGCTTTTAAATTTAATTGGATCAGAGTCTAAATTTTTGTTTTGTCACATCTAAAATGATATTCTGTCGCTCTTTGCACAGGTTTCTGTTGATTCAGGGGAACCTTCACTTGCGGCCCTCAATTGCCAAGAACTGGCAGCTGTATTACTGGTATGTTAAAATAGCCCTAAAAAAACTAAAATTTAAGCTATTGTCATTGACTAGGGTAAGCTAATAAAAAATAGCTCACTCTATCTTTCAAGAAGGACTTACTCATAACAGTATAGGCTGACTGAAATTAATCAAGCTCGTAGCAATAATGTTTAGTAATAGTTGTAACATATTTTATATAGTCAGAAGACTATGACTACTGGGTTTCATTAACACTTGTCGTGAATTCACTAACACAGATATTTGGTTAAAAAAGAGAAATATCGTGAATTATAAAAAATGGTACTTGATAATGTTGTGTACCTAAAGTTGAATTTGACATAGGTCGCTGTTCTATACAGTATTGGTATGAAAACAAATTTTTACATTGCTGAGGTGTTGAAGTGTAAAACGGCTCTCTTCTATATAGAACTTGTAAATGACGACTTTTTGAACAGCAATACATTTAATCACATAAACTTTAAGAACTTTATTTTACTATTACATGCCTTCTTTATTTCTGTTACTTATTTCAGGATTTCAAGAAGCCCGGTGAAGCCAGTATTTATTATCAGAGAGCAGCCGAGTTCCTGTTACAAGTATGAATTTATGTGATAACATAACATGTTCTTTACAAAACCTTAACTTTTTGCAAGAATGTATTAGGATATATAGTGTTGTAGCAGAAGAGGGACTCAATCTACTGTCAATATTTTATGCTGTTTACACTCATCTCTGCTATACTGTTTTGTTAGTCTTGTTGGCTGTATGAATTTCAGAACCCAATTGAGTGTCTCCAAAACATGAAAAAGGTGGCAAGTTGTAAAATTAATGAAAAAGACTATGAAGGGGCATTGACTGTATTAACAGAGATGCAGTTTATGGCTCAAGAGCGAGGAGGTTTGTAAATTCATCTCATTTTTATTATTTATAATCAGTTTTACCATTCTAAATTTCATTTCATCAATTCTGTAAGTTTTCATAGATTTGCATACATTAACATGGTTTCTTATCTCACAAAACAAATGTTTTTGGCTGAAACTTGAAACAAAACATATTTTTGACTCTGAATTTTCGTCACATGAAGTAGATGTCTCCACTAATATTGCTGTGTATCAACCAGCTTGTCAGATAAAAATTAGTTGGAGTTACCTTCTTCTTTATCTAGTATTTTTTGTAAGAAGACAACTCCATCAGAATTTGTATTTTTTGCAGTACCACACTAGCACCACAGCTTTAATATTTTGATCTGCAAGTTAATGTTATTTATAGGAGTAGCTGATTCAGAAAAGCCTTTAGGAATCTACACAGACATATTGATACATTGTGAAGTTACAAGAGTGCTGTTACTCATGATCTTGCAAGTATGTGTTTGATAAAGGTTCAAGGTGATGGCTTTAGTTTGAGGCTAACTCTTTTTTTAAATTTAGCATCATACCCAACTATTTTACACTATATTTTTATAAAGCTGAATTTTTTGAAACATTCTAAAAAATTTGATCTTTTAAAACTAATTGTTCATGATATATAATCTGTGCAAAACTACTTCCTGGCATACATCGAACAATTTAAAGTTCTAGCCTTTACTTGCAACTCATTTTTTCATTTTAATTATTAAAACTGCTTCTCATAGATTTTGCATACACTCTTCTAAAAGTTATGAAATGTTGCATTTTGTCTAATCTACGTATTATTATGCTCTATGGATTCAACAGTTTATCAATCTCATTGTTTTAGCCGACTCCTCAACGAATTCGCCCTGAGCATGCCCAAACTCTAGAAAAATATGCATGGCATAACAACTCAGAAGATCAAAACTATATTTTAGATTTGATGGGTTTTGACCTATTTCTTTTGCTGCAAAGTCTAGTGGTAAGTGCTGTTTTGTTCATTCTCACTAATCACGTGCTAATTAAGAAGAAAATTCATATGTTGCAAAATTTAGATTCACCCTGTTGAACTTATATTATAAAATTCTCCTAGAGCCCACCCTGTTGAACTTATATTATAAAATTCTCCTAGAGCCTTGGTTGTAATGAGATAATTATGCACACAATCAGATATTGTTTAGCTCACAAGTCTTTACATGTGTACTTTGTGTAATTTATAGCTTGCTGAATTACAGCTCACCTACACCAACGTTATGTATACTACCTATTGACCGACTTGGTGAAGAAGACAGTAGTTTGTTTGCTTCATTTAATCAACATGTAGCTTGCCTTTGTAGATGTCCTGTCAGTCTAATGAGATTGATGAGCTGCATGCACTACAGACAGAGATTATGCCTAAGTTGGGCCAAGAACAAAATGAACTTTTACACAACATAGTAGAAATATACTTGAAGAAATGATGTTACTAATCTACAAATACATTTAAACAAATTTATTTCTTTTTTGGTAGTATTTATAATCTTGTACATAAATTCAAATAATAGTTGTTCATTTATAATATATTTTATCATTATCTGTGATTTTGAATAAAAAATATAATTCATAATATTTTGTAGATAATAAAAACAAAACACTTTGAAGAGATCAGAAAAAAATTAAAATTGATTAATTTTGGGCATAAATTAAAGCAGAAAAGTCGGAGTAGTTATAATCAGATTATCAAACTATAAATATTAGGTAAAGATGCTATTCACAATAATATGAAAATGATTATAAAAAATTATTTTCTGTGATCATCACTCTTCGGTTTTGGAATTAGTTTTAATAATACTTGCGCCCCTAAAATGCAAAGTATGGTAGCAAAATGTCCATAAAAATACAGTGATGACCAAAATCTCCATATTTCATTATACTGTAGAAAAAATACACCCACTGCATAGTACTCAAAGCAACGCATTGTTATGATGGTGGATATGATGTCATATAGACGTATCAATTTAGCATTGGAAAGCCGTGATCTTACAGATTTTTCCATTAAATCTTCAGCCAAAATAAGAAATGGAGCAGACATAAGTGTAGCATAATATCCTGGATGAATTCCGTGCCAGAAGGAACTAATAGCCATCAGTACCATACCTCTAGCAAGCTTATTCTGTACAGGTATATTTTTGTACACATGAGCTACTAGCCACCATTGAACACACATGTTCCATTTCCGAATTGTTTCGCGAACGGAAGTCGAGGTTTCACAATCATAAGGAAGGATATTTCGAATAGCTTCAAAGTTGTAAGCTGTTTTGTTTTCTTTGGAGCTCACATTAATATCCTCCAGAGCTAAAAAAAGATAGCATACATGGGCTATTATGCTACAACTGACCACTGATTTTAATGCTTAACATCATTCAGTGTTCACAGAGAACCTTGCCAATTCCAAGCTTTAGCGTAGAGCAAGAATTATTGCATTAGTTGCTACAAGAGAATATGGAGTACTTTAAAATATTTATAATTGACAACCAATATAATATTATATTAGAAAAGCAAGATGCATTGAACAAGATGGCAAGCTAAACTTTACAAAACAAGTATAAATTTTACAGAACCTATGCTTAAACATAGTAACCAAGTTTCAACAGTAAAACAGATGATTTTTCACTGAGACAACATACCTTGGAGATCAGTGGGACCACCTCCAGACTTGGGTTTTGATATGACAGGATAAGCTCCAAGACCCGCAGTGACTGCAATGCACTCAGCTAGAACCCATGCACAGTAGAAACGAACACGGAACCAAATGAATAAGAAAAACAGATAGAACCAGCGATACAGCACTGATGTCTCTTCATAGAAAGCATCTTCCCTGGCCGTCTACAAAGTATAAATGCATTGTACTTACAAAAATTTAAAATATTGAGAAGTTTTGAACCCAAAAGAAGATAAACTATTTTCAGCAAATAAATTACAGTTAGTAAGCATAGAAAGCTTTGTAGAATGAAAGTTCAGCTTACAAAAACAATGTTGGTGATAAGATTAAGATTTTATTGTTGGCTCATTACTTACTTGAACAGATACTGTCCAAGATAGTAGAAGGAAAATAACAGCACAAACAGGAAATGGTTTTAACCTCTCTTTCAAGTCAGACCATAAAGGTAGATTATCTGCTTGGTTTGCTAGCATATCTTGGTATGTTCTGCACGTGTAAAATGGTCCTAAAATATATAAATAAATTCTAAAAATAACCTGGCAACATACTAATAATATTACACCAATGATGCTTATAAGATGTTCCATGTATTATGCAGTTGGGAATCGAAACTACAACATTTTGATTGAAAAATCATGAGCTCATCTTCTGATGACAATACATTCAAAAACAGTAAATGTGAGTTGTATCACTCAAAATATACCCTAATACTAGCATACTGTCAAAGAGAAAGCCTAGACTACAGTGGAAAATAGTCACAATTATATCACACAAAACAAAAACAGCTAGAATTATATATACTGACCAGTGAGTGCTCCAATGTAGCACCAACTGTATGAGAGAAGTCTCGGCCATGAGTAGTCAATCTGGGTATATTTGTATTTGAGTGCAGCAGCTTTGTTCTCTGGATCACATGATGATTGGTCTCTCAGTTTTCTTGTCTCCACAACTTCAGTGGCAACACCTACTAACTTTGAAAGAAATACACATAGAGTTGGTGTATTAAACTTATGTGAATGTAACAAATTTTGACTAGCACTTTTGACTTACTTTCAGAGTTAAAATAAGCTGAACAGCATTGCTGTGTGAAGAGGGCTTTGAGATTCCAAAGAGATGACAAGTCCTGAAGAAGGCTAGGTAGGAGAAACACAGGATGAAACTGTATATATGCAAATACCTGCAATAGATGAAATTGTATATATGCAAATACCTATAATTGATGAAACTGTATATATATGAAAACACCTACAATAGATTAAACTGTATGCATGCAAATGCCTACAAAAGATGGAACTGTATATATGCAAATACCTACAATAGTCAATTGATAAAACTGTATATATGCAAATATATAGTAGAAGATGTGGGAATAGCATTAGGCACATATGATATAGTGAGTAAAAAGATAATGATGATAGGTAGAGTACAAATGATATGACAATAACAATATGACTCTGCCAGTCAAACTTTTACTCATATATTTATATTTTCTTTAATAAAGTACTAGTATTATTGATCAAACTAAATGTGATAGTAACGCCAATAATAATTTATAATTATTATTATAATCTAATGTAAAATTAAGACTAAATAACCCCATCTTTATCTTAAAATTTAACATTACAGTATAGCCTAAGTATCAATCATAAACAGTTATTTACTTATTGTTATAAACAATATACACACACGCACGCACGCTAACGTTTATATAATATCTAACTATTATACCAAATTACTGTACTACCTAAGACCCAAATCACTAATCATTAGTGAATTTAGAAATTCATTACTTTTAATTTTTATTTCCAAATTTTCAACTTTAATCTCAACTCACCGGTTTTTGCTAAATATCAATATAAGCATCGTATTTGTTGTAGACAAAAACAAGGAATGTATAGCATGCTGTCTGCAAACTAATACTACTAAAACTAATCCAGAAGCGGTGCATAGAATCTCTCGATACTTAGAAGTTGATATGGTTCGTAGAGTCAACCCAAAGGGAATGGATAAGAATAATAGTAATCCATAAATAACATCGTCAGCAGCCATTTACTCAATTATTTATAATTATTTTGTAAATTACTAAACCAAAAAATAAGTTATTGTTAAAGTAAAAGGAAAGATTCGGAGCAAAAAATTACATTTACTCAATAAATTACTGCAACTGCAAGTACTGAAGTAGTGCAAGTGAATGTTTAACTTTATGATAGTTGTCACTTGTCAGACTCACTCTCAGAGTGAAATTCTTGCGCCTGGGCCCTAAGGTTAATGTTAAATTTTAAAGTGAAAAACCAACAACTCTACTCAAACTAACCATAAATAAATAATAACGTTCGAGTATCAAACAGTTACTATTACTGTTAGTATTAGGCCCAACAGTTCAAGGTCGCGTCGTTTCAATAATATCAATGTATGTTATCATTTGGAGAGAAAGATTCAACGTTATCATTCAAGTAGGCGGTGCTTTCAAATCTACACAAACTCCACCTACCCAACGCAAAGCAAATGGTTTTATAAACAGCTCTGAGTTGGGGGTGATTGAGTGCAGTAGTTTGTTCGCAGTTCTTGAGTTTGGAGTTTGTTCTTCAATAAAATCCAACTCCAAACCCGGGAACTGCAAACTGCTGCACTCAATCACGCCGAACTCGGGGCTGCTTATAGAACAATTAATTTCACGCCGCATTGGAACCATTTTATGCAACAAAAATGGCATGTTCGCAAGCACCGCGTGTTTTTGAGCAAAAGACCATTGAAAGAGTTAGTATCAGTATATCGTAGTCAGTCTTTTAAAACTAATTGTGTGAGTTTGTTATAATGTTGGATTATTTCAAGTTTAGCAACAATGCATATACAATATTATATTTAATTCTGTATTACTATTAGTATTACTAGTATTAGTATTAGTATTACTAATACTAATACTAATACTAATACTAATACTAATACTAATAGTAATAGTAATACTAATACAGTAATAGTAATAGTATTACTATTACTAATACTAATACTATTAGTATTACTATTACATTTACTGTATTAGTATTAGTATTACTATTAGTATTAGTATTAGTATTACTATGTCTATAGTAGTCGGCATTACTCATTAGACTTAGTATAACTACAAGATTAAAGGATTGCTCTATCTTAGTTTATTACAATCACATTATAATTATGAACTATAATCTATTGTGTATGCAAACAATTGTGACCTTGCAAAGGGATATATGCCTAGAAAACAGCTTTTCAAAATTCCAATTTTGAGGGAGGTAAAATTTTCAGCCATGAAAAAGAATAGCCTAATACGTGACGTGTGAACGCCAGTAACTATGCTGCACGTGCTAACTATAACGCTAGTATTCAAGGTTGCTGAACGCAACATCAACCAATAACGCTCAAGCAGTTACAGTGCGCTATATAGGTCAGCTTTGGTGCGCCCATAATATTGTACAATTTGACCTAGTTTAGATCGATCGCAGGCATTCATCCTAAAGAATGCATGTTTTTGCAATGCTTTTTTCTATGCTTACAAGCAAAATATGGCCTAATGTTATCACATACATGTTATTTAACATGTCAAAAAACTATAGATTGAGATAATTCACATTTGCACTTCTATAAATATACAAATTACGAGCTGAAAGATCACATCTCACAGTCATATTTCTATAGTTATTCATTTGTATAGTCACGTGACCAGCAGGAATGCTGGCGCTGTTACGTCACAGTTCCCAGCTCATTTCAAAATCGGCGTTTTGGCTGTTACCAATCTACACCCTCAACTTCAACTAACTTTTTCTACCTTTGGTCAAATGCTTTTTGTCAATGCATGCTTAGAAAAACACAATATTATGTGTGTTTGACCTAAATGGCCATTTATTAGACAAGATAGAGCAATCCTTTAAGTATTAGTATTACTATTAGTATTGTAGTATACTGTGGGTTTTGAATGCAACTAGTGCCTACATGCTCTAGAGAGAATAAGCCAAGTATCTGAATACGAATGAAAATAACTTTATTAGCATCAAATACAGCTTATGTGGTCCTACTACCAGCGAGCTCCAGTAGTAGTCTGAACTACACTGGAACTCGCTGGCTTTTATATACAAGCGAGACAAAGACATTCCTTTGTTGCCGAGATCGGGGTTCCGAAATGCCGAATATCGGCATTTCGGAAGACCGAAATGCCGATCTCAGCAACAAAGGACACACACAAAAGAAAGCAACATTAGTAAAAGAAAAGCACTATTAGTAAAAGAGATATTACATAACTTCAGAATGCGTATTTCAGTAAAATTACATTATGCTGAAAGCTTAACAGTAATCACCATACTTAGGCATTAGCAAGCTAGCTTACTTAACTATAATTACAGCATTAAGAACGATACGCAACAGTATTTATAGTATACTGATGCACGCAGTTATTTCAGAACAATAGAGGATGAGAATCCATTACAGTATTACTGTTGCTGTTAGTGTTAGACAAACTCAAAAATCAAAGGTGAAAGACCAAGGTTTATGTTCAGATCTACTTATACTTTTAGATTATAAGATTATCATTATGATTATTATTTATTTTTAGTTCTACTGTTGGTAAAATATGGTTGATATTTCATTTATTTTCTCAACAGTAGCTAGCTAATACTAATAGTAATAGTCATAATTATACTCATTATCATTATAATTATAATAAGTTTAACTGTTCAAGTTATGACAAGTTTCATTAGCCAATTTTTTGTTTTTATAGGGCAGAAGTTTATTTACAGTTGGACCAGTAGCTGCAGGAGAAGTGCTATTCGAAGAAGAGCCGTTGGTATCTAGTCAATTTAGCTGGAACAAAGTATGTAAATATATTGCATGTAAGTAGTGCATACTATAACATTAACTGTATAACAGTATAACTCATAAGTATATCTCAGTATGAGTATCAATATCATAATCATAATGGATAATTTTTAACTAAATCAAAATGTTTTTTCTTAAATTTAATTTTATTTGCTGTAATTTTCTGCTTTAATTTATGAATACACTTCCTGCTAATTTTTCAATAAATTATCTTTATAAAATTTGTTTTATTTTTTCAATGACCCTGTGGGCTGTTGTAAGTTATTTTATGCTCTTTTTAGTATTGACCGAATTTATCCAGTATTTGAAACAAAATCAACATGTTCGACATGAAAAAACCTCGCCCAAACTAAATTGGTATATTCAACTCTTGATATACATGTACATAGCTATTTTTTCAAGTTTTATCAATGTCTCACAAATAATTTTGAGCTGTCAAGGATGTTTCATAAGCAGAAATTTTTATAATATGATCTTATTAGCCTCCTGGCCTTTGTTAGTGTGTAAACAATACAAATTGGCAGTTTAGGTCAATTTCATCAATTATTTTTCTTGCAAATGTTTTTAGTAATTTTTGTTGTATTGATGAAGTGCAAACTCTGCAGCTCATCAAATAAATCATTGAATTGACTATTCACAAACTTATCTACGAAAGGCATTATAAATTCTCATTTCTGCAGGTGATTATTGTTTAAAAAATCTTGAAACTGCAACTCAAAATGCAAGAAGACTGTGTAAAGATGGTAAGCTGGAGTTGCCTTATCCTGAATGCTGTGAAACTGTAGTGGCCTCACAGGTTTTCTGTGAGCAATGTGCTGTAAGTTCCATCATAGTCTGCCGATTGAATTATTGTTTACTTTAACTGCTTCTATGTTTATGGTATGTTAGCTAAGTGTGGTCAAACTAGATATTAGCTTTATCAGTTGCTTTTGTGTTGGCTATTTTTGATAGGTAGAAAAGTCTAGTAAATCCTATTTTCTTGATTTAATAACAGACAAAATGGTTGATTTGGACTTCACGTTCAGGTTAACTGTACTGGAGCCCATATACCAAGCACCATATGTTATAATTGTCTAATGTTCTCTGTACTATTTAATACGTAAAATTTTGCTTGAATATTATTTGTTGTTCATTTAAAGCTTTCTTTTGTCTATAGACTCTAGTGCTGCATCAGCTCTTCTGCTTGTGTACTAAAGTTCATAATATTATGATGCCTTGCCTTTATCTTCTGTTTCCAGACTAGATATTGCAGTGAACAATGTAGGAGCAAAGCTTTTCAAAAGTATCACAGAATTTTGTGTGCCGGAAGTGGCGCAGAGAATGCTGATCATCCTTTACAGGCTCTGGAAAATGTTTGGAGAACATTACATTACCCACCAGAAACAACCAGCATCAGTCTTGTATACAAGCTTCTTGCCATGATACAGCAGGTAACATTTTGACTTTGCTTTATAGTTGAAAATCTAAGTGGTAGTCAGAGTCCAGTGGTTAGAGCACCGGCCTAGTTTGCCACACCTTAAGTATTGCCCGGAAGAGCATGTGGACATAACTGCTCCTGTGTTACCCCCAAAAGTTTTCACAAACCATATTACCAACATGACAGTCACAGACAGTCCTTTGCTTGCTTACAAAGATTCTTTGTCACCAGAAGTTCTTACAGGGTTAGAGACTTGAAACAAATCTGAAGTTTTGATAATCTTCAAATTTCAAGCATTCTTATATCTTGAGAAAGCTTGCAGTTGTCTCCATTTATTTAGCATGGTGGCTTATGCAATGTAATTTAGGTTATAATTGGCATAAGTAAGCAAACATCATTTGATGAATGCATTATACCTATCTAGATGATTCTTGATATCTTTCTTTTTATACTACATAGTAAATCTGTTATACACTGCATATTGTTGGTGAATTTGTACTTTATACAAAAGGTACTGTGCATTAGATGGCTTTCAGCTCTCCTACATACAACCAAAATTGATCTTTTACAGTCCTCCCTCTCACTTTCCTTACCTCAATTCAGGACATAGTAGAATACCAGATATAATTTGCCATTTTGTCCCTACACAGTCTACACACATCATAAGCTTACATCGTATACAAATACAGGCTTCTTAGTTTGTTACGTGGGTAACATGATGAAATGAGGCTTAAGCATATTTAATCTCTACTTGTTAATTTTTGGACAATTGCATTCAACTTTTAGTCTCATTCCTATCAAAACAGTGCATTTCATACCTCTCCATGTTTATACCAGAGATAGCTTTCCCAATAATGGCAGCTGTTACTTACTCAAGATTTGAAATAAACTTATGGTATTTAAACCAAGAAAACATGCCATTGCGTGAGAATTAGATCTGTGAGTTATGGAGGGAGATCTGTAATAACAAAAAGATAGGTTCATTATTCTATACATATCACAAAGTTTTAAACACAGAATGCAAGTGTTAAATAATTTATTTTCAGGCAAATAATAGAGGGGAACTTCTTTCACAGATTTCACTATTCTGCAACAGATCAAAAGATGAGGCAGCTGATTGTATTCACAAACTTCTTGGAGATCAGCATACAGTAAGACACCAAAACACAAGTTTCTATTCTTCCTAAACTTTTATTTTTATTTTCTTCAAGCATTGTCATTGAAAAAACATGATTTTATCCAACTTTCTAGAGTGATACTATTTTAAGTGCTAAATAATTTAAATTTCGGTTCAATTGGGTAAGCGGTTAGTAAGTTTAATTGACAATGTATGTTAGTTGTATTTTGTTATAATTACATATTTTTTAAAATATTTCTGCTGAAATTATGTTCATACATTCACATGCTTTTCCAGGTAGTTATTTTATTAGTAGTTAATGTATGCCAAACAAAAGTTATCAAATAAACAGTCTAATCGGTGCTATCAGTTGTGCAATATTATTTTATATACCTAATAATTTTGCCAATAAAACTTACTCAAATTCTGTTTACTTATTACCTAAATCCTGCAATCTCACACTGTTTTACCGACACATTTCAACATGTTGCTATTGTCTAGTTGTATATGTTTCACCAGGGCTCTATAACTATGCTGAGAGAAATGGTCAAGGAGATTTTTGGAGACGTCATGCCAGACTGGATGACTGAAGATGGATTCAATTCACTTTTGGCTATGATTGGAACTAATGGGCAAGGAATTGGTACTAGGTATTTTTATCAATAGATTTCAGTTGGATTTATATCTTGAAGCAGCATGTAAAAAAGTGTTTTGCTGTGTTATTTCTTTTGGTCTTGGCTTTTTCTCCTAGCATGTAAAGCAATTTCTTTTTTGTCTTATATGCTTTGAACTGAACAAAACAACTTTTAAAAATTGTCAAAGGCATTTATAAAAAAATTGGACATTTCATGGAAGTACTCATATACCTATACACCCTATGTAAATCTGATGCTTGATGCAAACATATTTTTGTTCTAGAAGTTATATCTGTATTAGTTATAAAGTCTAAATGATGTTGGTAACATTTATGCTAAAAACTTTCTGCAAATTTTTTACCAGCTTGTTATGTTGTAATTGATTGAATATGCCATTTTATTCAAAGATACTAATTTCTCTGTTGCCTGATGCTTAATTTGAAATCCAATGCTGCTAGAAAAAGTTAGCGTTGAAATTCTATAATGATGCTTATACTTTCTAGCTCTCTTAGTGTTTGGGTGAAAAACTGCGATGCCTTAGAGTTACCAGCAGAGCCTCGGCAGCAGCTTGAAGAGTTTATTGATGGTTTATATCAACAAATTGAAGAAGCTGGTAAGTTGAAAAATTACCTCGGTCATCAAAATTCATAATCAATGTTTCATGGGCTAAAACATTTTTTAAATAAAGTTTTCAACCTGAAACTTGTCATTTGCAGCCACCAAAGGAAGGTAATTTAATAATATTATTACTAACTATTTTTATGTGTAATTGCTGAATACATGGCTGTATAGCTAGTGTTACCAAATTTTAATTTATGTTTTTTCTACAGTTTTTTTATCAATTGGGCCGATTAGACCATTTTTTATATTGTTCATTGAAAGTTCTAAAACATTATTACTCATAATTTGTCATTCCTCATCACCTATGCCCATTCAGCAAAAAACTTTGCTGTAGCCCGATTTTTCTAAGACACAAACTTCCATGACTTTATAATATTGAAGATATAATGTTTGAAGCTGTCTGGTTCCTAAAAAGGTTCTTTGCATAACGATTTGAAGTCCAGCCTCGTAATTCCTTAGGGTCTGATCATTGCAGACCTTTTTTCTCATTTTCAACAAGTTTTCCCATTGTACACATGTCTGCACCTAACAGCTTTTTGCAGCTTGCCCCTGCGTAGTACAATGTCTGATCACAGCCATTTGTTTTTTTTTCTAGTTTTTTCCTTTTATAATTTAAAATATTTTCTTGCTATTCCTTTAATATCATATATAACAAACATAAAAAAGCAGCAACATAGAATAACTGCGGACTATATGGCTCACATAATATTGATGATGTTATACAATTTCATCTCCAAACTATTGCTGTTGAACTGCAACCAGTGTTGGCTTATTTATTACATTAAACTCTCGGTTTCCCATTTGACTTTGGCACTACAACGCATGGAGAACACCACTCAGTAGGCTGTTCAATTTTTTCAATGACTTCCAAGTTTTCCATCCTTTGCAACTCCTCTTTCAGCGCTGGCTTCCTAATTTCATTCGCCACTGACCCTAGTCCTTGAAAGAGAGTTGAAAACTTGTGAATCCAATCACCGTTATCAACCGGAGCGACTTCTTGCACAAACTGAATGAGCCCCAATTTAGCTATTGCAGGCTTCCCTAACAATGGGGTCACTAGATTCTTTATAGGATACACCTCCTCTTGAATAGTCGTATGCTTTGTAGAAAGTGTCACCATAGCTTTCCCTGTTACTGTAAGCTTGTGGTTCCCGGCTCCCTTCAAGGGGGCTGGAGCAATGTTATTCATACTTGACTTCATCGTGTTTGGAATTGCGATTATGGCTGCCCCCCCCCCCCGTATCTAATTTGAAATTTACTGATTGAGTGTTTAGTCTAAGATTCACCATCCAGGTTTTCCTTGTCTCTTTCACACATGACACCACGTTTAGTCATGCTGTTTCCTCTGATCCCAAGAATAAGCCACCTAATTCTTCCGTAGTCTGGTCTACCTCAACAGACTTCATCTCTCCTTGTCTGCCTTTACAGGCTTTGGACTTGGCCCAATGACCTTTTTGCTTACAGGTATAGCACACTGCGTTACGCGCTGGGCATTTGTTTCAGGGATGGGACAGAACTCTGCAATAAGGGCAGCCTTGCTTTGCTACCTCTGTCTGATAAGTACTAGCTGCTCTTTCTACCAACTCTTCCTTTCCAAACAGACATACCATCTACATTCTCTCGATATCCATCTTCCGATTGTAGGGTCTGGGAATGGTGACTCATCCATTGCTTAGCTTTTTGTATACATTTAGGCAAGATTAAATCTTCTACGTCAATTAAGTACTCTCTTAACTTAATATTAGACACGCCAACAACAATCCTATTTCTAATTTGTTGATCGCACATAGCTCCATACTCACAGTTATCTGCTTGGGACTGTAGATCGGTAATGAATTGATGTAATGATTTCGATTCCTGGCACATTTCATAAATAATATTTTTAACTGGTTCGAAATATCTGTCAAATATACTGATTACATTAGTTAATGTTTTTGTTCTACCTTCTTCTGTCCCATGAAAGGTAAATTGTTCAAAAATTGGGACACTGTCAAGGCCCATTAATAGCAACAGATTGGCTATTTGCACTTCATTCATTGCAGCATAGTTCTTTGCTGTAGTAGTAGTAGCACTAGTAATAATTGCAGTACTACTACTATGTAGTAGTGCAACTACTAGTGGTAGTAGTATTACTATTAGCAGTACTAGTAGTGTTACTGTTGTACTTGAAGTTTTGCTTTTAAGTTTTAGTTTTACTCTTAGGAATAGCTATTAGTGATTAGTGCGACTAGCTGAATGAAAATGTATATTAGACTGAAAAGTTCAAATCTTACCTTTTTTACAAAACATGTCATTGAGATTCAGCTGATTTTTTGCAACAGGTTTACTCATAATGAAATTTGAAAGTTACTTCGATTTATGCAGAATAGTACAGCTAAATAGTCGGGCCAAAAGCATGCACTGAGCAAACTAGAATGCAAATGGTAAGTCAAGGTTGATAAAACAAAACCTACCTAACTGCATCTCTATTAATTTATGCAAGGGGTACCCTTAAAATTTTCAATTACTCACGGTTGTTGAGAAAATCAGGCTATAGGTTTCGGCAAATTCCACTACACAAGTGAAAAGTCCACTTTTTTTCATTTTCAGTTCTAAATTTTATCAACTGGTACGGGCGTACCACCTAAGATAGCAGAAATTTTAACAACCGGTACGCTGTACAGGACCGTTCCAGTAGCAATATACCACTGTATGTAGTGTAATAAAACTTATAGCTAAACTTCTTATTCAATTATAAAAATTATTTACATATCCCTTGGAGACCCGAGAGAGTTTCAGTGGGAAAATCGCAGTGACAACCAATTTTCTATTACTTTTTCATGCAAACTAACACAAAACCATAACTTTTCATGGAATTTTTTTTTATTTTTGCTGTAATAAAGTGTCCCCTGTGGGGGACGCCGGTACTCGGTAACTAGAAAACAGTGAAATGTATTAGAGCTAGTACAATGTCATCTTTAATTCAAAATAAGTCCTTTAGATTACTTTTTGTGAAACAAGAGAAAACAGTTTCTATTTGCATTAATGCACAAGAAGACATTGCATTTTGTGCAGCGCACACTCGTTTTGTATGAGCAGCCTTCTCTCCTGCAGCGAGCACTGTTCGTAAGCTTCATAAATTCTGGCAGGTGTTTAGCTCCTCTACTTCTGCTGCAATTGATTGGTAGCGTCACTGGTACTCTACGTCTCCTTGTCTCACCATCATCTGTGTCACTGCAAATACTTTCTCCAGCTGTAGCAAGCAGTTGCTCCCCCATTAGAAACCTGTAGTCAAACAGCTGCACAGACTTGTTTTCTGGGTCCGCAGCTCTATGTAATAGCCAGCAGTTGTTTACAGCCAAATCCAGCAAATGCATAATGACTCTAACTGGCCATCGCTTGCACCTTGCAGTCAGTCTATGGTATGAAATAGCTTGGTCACAGAGATCCACGCCACCCATTGATGCATTGTATCTACTAACAACTGCCGGTCTTGGGATGGTAATGTATTCTTTTTTATGCTTGGACCATCTTTGACAGTCCTCTACAGGTTCTAATCCATGCAATGATGATGCCATTAAAATCCCATTGGTGTCAAACCATTTCACTATGCTGACGGGTTCATCACCATTGCCATTTGTTATAAACTGCTCCATAGATCCTCTTCCTTTAGCCTTCATCTGCTTGTCTGATAAAAATTGGACAGGTACATACTTTGGGGTTATAGTTCCCGTTAGCGAAATTTTTGTCTGTGCAAGGTGTTCGATCAATGGAATGGTTGTAAAAAATCAATCACAGAACACATGTTTCCCTGGTCCTAAATCATTGGTTAATCGCAGTACAGCTCCCACTCCTTGTCCTCCTGATCCATCTTCCAACTTAAAGTTTTGAAATGTCCTTTCTCCTTGGTAAATTTCAAAGTCGTATACTACGCCATTACAGCCTGCAAGAACAAAGTTTTTTAAACCTGTTGGGTATGGCTTCCGTGGTACATATTGTCTTGTAGGGCATCTACCAGTAAATGAGATCATCTGCTCATTTATACTCATGTTTCTTTCTCTTGGTAATTTATTGCAGACCTCATGGATATGTTTAACAAATGGTGTTACTTTCCACAACCTGTCTGATGTTTTAATTTCTACTGTTACGAGGTTGTTGTCTACCACTTTTAAGTTGCTTCTAATTTTGAAAAATCGATCCCTTCGCATAGCGTTAGCAATTATTGGGATGTTAGTCTTTCTTGCCCAATACATCTTTATCCGTTTCATGTTGATGCAGCCCATCAACAAACAAATACCAAAGAAAACTGCAATCTCAGCAGGGGTAACTCCGAGAGACTTCCCAGTGTTTTGAGCATGATAGCGATTTGTTAGGTCAGCCATCAAAGAAAAAATGTCATCAGTAAAATATTTCTTAAGTTCTTCTACCGCACTGTTATCTGTTGGAGTTGGTAAAGGCTGTGTTGCTTGCTCAAATTTACTGGTAAAATGAGTGATTTTCTTGAAGGAGGAAACTTTTTTCGATGCTTTTTTGGATTTCTTGGTGGGTGGTGGTTGAAATTCTTCATAGTCATCGGAGTCAGCAGATTGAGTGTCAGAGCAGGTAGGTTCAAAATCACTGTCATCTGAACAAAAATCTATGTCAGAATTGTCTAGCATGTCCAACATATGAATAGCATCATTTGCTGAGAGATTCTTTGAGATCCTATGGTTTGATGATCCTAAAAACAAAGCCAAAAAATACGATATTAAAGTATTTAAATGATTAGACAAAAGAAAAATAACTAAAATTGATAGTTTGAAACATTACTTAGAAGTAAAATGTTAAAAAAGAACAAAAACAAGATATAATAAACTATTACATGCTTTTACATACACTGAACTCAATTGTAATTCTTACTCAAATTGTAGTCATTAAATCCCAATGTCCTGCTCAGGGGACATGAAAAAAAATTGTCAATAAAACCAAAGGAAAATATATCTGGTATATTGTAAAATTAAAATGTGTAGAAACATGTTATAAACAAGAATAGATGACCTATAACCTGACCTATGGGATAAAAAATTATATTTTACCTGTAGAGGTTGAAGCACATGCTCTATCTCTTTGGGAAGCCATTTTGAAGTTGTTGTAGCTTTTTGATAGAGAAGGGTAAAAAACAAAACCAAAAGGAAACAACTCCCCAACTGTCCCTTGAGAGGGACAGTTGGTTTTTAATGCTTACAAGTGGTTTCTGTTGATAATAATCTATATTATATATATGTCCTTTGAGGAGGACACTGGGTCTCAAAGGGATATAGGTAAATTGTAGTGATTGGTGTCATGGTTATAGTTTATAGACTTGAACTTAATTTATTCAATAAAAAACATTGTATTGATGAAAATACTTCATTATCGTCTGAAGATGTAGTTAAATTGCCAAGGAGCACTACCATGCTCATTAGCAAAATATTGTACAAATCTGTTTCTTATAGCTGTAGCTTCAGCAGTAGCACGTCTGGCACAGGTGTTCAAGATATCAATGTTCATACAAGGAGCATTTCGCTAAAATCCTTCTTGAACGGCATCATTTTGGCAAATATTGTCAGCATAATCAGCAGGAAAGGATCTGGTGTCATTAGTTGTTTGTAGATAGTTGTGCAGAACACACATAGTTTTGACTAGAAGTGGCGCTTTTTCTGGTGACATGTCTATGGCAGTCAGCAACAATCGCCACCGTTGTGATAAAATTCCTGGTAATTAAAACTACACAGTTGTAAAATATGCATAAAAATAACATAAATAGATATAAAATATTTCTACAAACATTACATTTCTTATAGCAAATAATGTGCAAATTGGAAAAACTTTATTATGTTTTCATGCAAAATTGTATCATGATTATGATTATTTTTAAACTAACCAAAGGCATTTTCAACAACTCTTTGAGCGCTGGAAAGCCTATAATTGTAAACTCAAACTCGTACGAGTTTACGTGCAGAAAATGGCCTCATCATATATGGCTTTGATGGAAAAGCCCTATCTCCAAGAAATACATAAGGCAATGGTTCTTCTATTCCAGTAACCAGTTCCGGTGGTGAAAGGTTGATGTGATCTGAATCCCAAATAATTTAGAAATTTTATTACTAAAACGGATAAACAAATTTATTGCAAATTCATATGTAGCTTCAAATGTACATGCCTATAACTAATGCTCGCCCAAGCAAAGATATTTCCAATACACCACCATCACTCTGGCTCCCAAGTTGTCCCACATCTATTACAAGAAACTTATACTCTGCATCAACCACTGCCATCCAAACTAAACTATCATAGCTTTTGTAGTTGTGGTTAGTTGATCAACCTAGTTGAGGTTTTCTGATCCTCACATGTTTTCCATCGACACTGCCAATACAGTGAGTGATGTTTCATTTTTTGAACCTACAGCAAATGATATTTTGAGATTATTGGTAGCTCTTTTGCTGGCCATTAACAATACACACATGCACACACCCACAATAGTAAAACAAGCTAGTTATTTCACATAGTACTCTCGAGTTGAATACCAAAATTCGATCTGTCAAAATTTGATCAATCCAAATTATTTTAATTTTTCGCTGAATGCGCTATGGTAAAAGTAAATAAAAAGGGTGTGCACATAAAACACACCTTTTAGCAACACTCTTCCATGAGGTAGGGCTCTGTAGTACTGTCATGTACAACGGCTGCAAAAATTGGTATAATGTAATTTCAGATGTAGTTGAAATGCCTAATCTAAAGTGAAAACTGACAGTTTTGAGACTGCTGCCTTCAGCTAAATAATGTAAAGTTACTGCTAGTTTTAGGTATGGTGATATTGCTTTCCTCATATTTATGTCATTTTTTTTAACTGGTTATGAATGAGATTTAATAAACAATCAAAATTTTCAACAGTCATTCTAAAGTAATTGAAAAACTGTTCATAGTATTGATGATGTTATACAATTTCATCTCCGAACTATTGCTGATGACTTACAACCAGTGTTGACTTATTACATGGTTTATTTATTTGTTTCTGTATGCCCATTGGTCACAAAGCATCACCCCATCCCATCACCAGACATGCCCATGCTAATACAAGCAGCTTAGGCCTTATAGTTAAGTAATATATCTGCTCAATAGGGCATCACCATAATCTTTAGAAATACTGTTTGAAGCTGCATTTCACCGATTTTGTACTGGCTGGTTTCTCTATGGCTGAATTTGCAATCATCTGAAAAATCTAGACGATTTTTATGTTCTGGGTTTTTTGCTGCTTGCGTTTCATTGGCAGATGGCTCTCAGTCTATATATCTTTTTTATGCTGTCATCATCTGTGTATTAGTTTTTTTTTGTATCACTGTTTAGACATTGTGTACTATTTTTTCTTCAATTATTGTTCCCTAGAGGCTAGAAATTTTGAACCATTAATATCTATCACAAGACACTGAATATGCATACCAAATCAAGCCTGCACTTCTGAGCCAGGTGGTCTCAAAACAGCAACCGCATGCTCTTTTTGCCTTAACTAGCTCCAATTTTGCATATATAGACAGCTGTTTAAAGTAGCTGCACTTATCAGTATTATGTTTTGCCCTTTCATGAACTAGGTAATAGATACTATTTTCTGATAACTATTAACGTTAGTTTGGATAACCCTGGCCCCCCTGAATGCCTGACTTTGTTTCCTCCTACCTTGCTGCGCTACCCGGATTCCCAGTTTGCACACCACCCTGGGAAACTTTGGCGCTCTGCCAGCCTTGCTACTTATCTACGCTTACCCTCCATGAATTGCATAAAGCTCACAAATGGATGAGTATTCAACTCAACTGGGAAGCTCTCATTAACCCCCTTCCAAAGTTCACTAGTTGACATTGGATGTTTATCTGCTAAATCATTAATATGATTCACCGTAATGGCACTGGTTTGCCCAACCTCAGCAAGCTGGCTGTAACAAATCTCCAACTTATTTACGTATGAAGCAAGTGTCCTCTGGTTTTTATTTTGCACCAGTACTGCTCACGATACGCTGCTGAATGATCTCTCATTATGCAGCGTATGAGACAGTATGTTGCCTAAGTTTTTCCATACACTTTCTTTGGTCTGTCCTCTACTTTTTAATCTGGAATCTTCTCTGTCACAAATTGCGCTGTCTCGCACGTAGGTGCCTTCTTTCGCGGTGGTCTCTTCTTTTTTTACTAGGATGAACTGGTTTCCTTTTTCTGCATGTCTCCCGGCTTATCCGGTTTGCTCACTATTCCGATTCTCTAATTGAAAAATATGCTTAACCATTGGATTGTGCTCATTACTTGTAGCCAATGGTGTAATACCTTAAATAGTTTTGATATTTCCGGGGACAAATTTTTGTCCCAGTTTTGCTCCCCAGGTATCTGAGGTACTTCATTTAACCTGGCTACACAAATGTTAACTCATACAAATGAAAAACTTTTCCAATGTTTCACACACACCTTCAAATGTACTCTAAAAGGCAATCAGGTTAGACATTTGTTAACACACAAGTAAAAAGCCTTTTCAATGTTTTAAATGCACCTTCAAATGTACTTTTTTTCGAAACCTGCCTTGACATAAGTCAACTCACACACGTGAAAAGCGTTTTCAATATCCCAAATACAACTATAAGTGTGTCACAACAGTTCATACAGAAAATAAATCTTCAATTGCACCAACTGTGAAAGTAGATTTAAATGTATCAGAATGTTGAAGAGCCATAAGCAAAGTGTTCATAGACAAATTGCATTGGATGTAGCTACAGGTGCAGAAGCAAAGCAAAGTAAGCACAGTTCATCTCATACAAAGAGCACTCTTCATGTCAAAGTAAAGACTTGTAGTTTACAAAATTTTTTGGATCTGCTGAACTCTCCGGTTTTGTTGGTCTAGTTATATATAAGCTTTTGCTTTAATATGTTCAATTCCATTTCAACTCTAATCAAATGTAGTATAATATATTTTAGATTTGCCAGTTGTATTTTCTTGTGAGCATTCTATTTACCAGATGCAATTTTTTTGCATCTAGTCTAATAACTTTATAATATAACTTTACATTTAACAGCACAATGAATAAAAGATGTCTTTGTAACTAGCAGCCTGGACAGACTTGGCATGTGTCCTCATGTTATTTTTAGTGGTATTCCTGGCTCTTCTATTTTTGCTACACTTTCCTTCAATCCACCCTGGTTTTCATTGGCTGTTTTGCCATACATTATTCAACATATCGCTCCTTTTAGACCTTATATTTTTTTCATCGCCTATTAAAAAACTCCAGGTGCCGAAGCAATACGAAAAATTATTTGAAGCAAAGGGAGACAAAGGTTGTTGGTGACCTGCATTGGGTTTTAATTTTACCCGTTAAAAACCTGTGTTGACTTCTAGCTTTGAAAATGGCATCCTATCTCAATGCAAGCTTGACATCTTAGAAACTTTGGAGTCAAAAGGGCAGACTGTCAACAAATTGGATCTAAAAGGCAACCTGACTAAAAGCATGTCAACTCATACATGTGAAAAGCCTTTTTAATGTTACAAATGCCACTATAAATGTGTAAAATTTTCAAGTTATCCCTGTCTGTTATGCTTTGTAGTTGCCATAACACCCAAAGTAAACACCGTTCCTTTACAAGAGTGAAATCCTCTGCTAAACAAAAATGTTACTTTGAAAACATTGCCTTTTTTTCTGTTGCCTTACATTTTTGCTAGGCAACTGGTCGTAAAACGCAAATAACTTATGCACTGATATTCAATATTGAAAAGTGAATACAAGTGTCAAATTGACAATCAATGATATGGCAAGTTTGTAGCTGCAAATGTGCAAAAAAGTAGCATGAAGTAGTTCAGTTGCTAATTCTGCATCACAATACCACTTGGGTAATGTTTTTTATGAATTCTCACCAATTTCTAAGATGCATCAATTATATGCTCATTGTTTACAATCTACTGTTATAGCCTGACCCAATTTTTCAAGAACCTCCGATATATCATAACCCTGACGACTATATCTCCAATGATGCATATTTGCTATTTCAGCTTATATATGTGACCCAGGCTGTCAGAAAGGCACTTTGTGACAAAATTCACATTTTTAGTTAATGTTTGGTACTTATTTGCCTGATGATTTGCAGTTCAAATTTTTAAAATCGAACCACTATTAGCGAGTCTACAGCAATTTTTGTGTAAAACTATCCAATATCCTAAGTACAACAATTGAGGAAACAGCATTTTTATTCGAAGTGAGCTCATTTCTCATTGTTAGCATGTTCAAACTCCTTAGCAACAAGCATTTAGAGAGCTTCAAACAGGGTAAAAATTTACTTACTTTTCATTTAGGACATGCTGAATCCAATGGCGCCATTTCCAAAAAAGAATTTTGATGACCTTTGACCTCAAAAGGTCAAGTGAAGGTCACGGCGATTTTTCGAAAAATAAATGTTGATTATGTTATGAAAGTGTTTTAGTGTGCTATATCAGCATTTTCAGACATGGCGTATGAAGTGTCGACAATTTAAAAGCAGAACTTTAATGCACTTTGACCTTGAAAGGTCAAACGAAGGTCAACGGAAAAAAATTAAGGATACACTTGAGCTAATTTACAATACTGGTTTATAACGGCTTGTAAGTAAAATATATTTATTGTCGCTAAGTTACATAGTGGTAATGCAAAGTTCAACAAAATAAAACATAAAATAAGGATATCAATAATTATACAAGGGGGACAATCACTTTTCATCTCATGACTCTTGGTCGCTTGCTTGCAGATTCCGTTTCTCCTTCGTCTTCTGTGAAAAAGTAAACACCATAATAACTTTTGTTTTACTACTTTCATTGATATACTAAAAGCTAAGCAAACTGTATTCACTTGACAATATAAATATACGTGACACGTATTCTACCCACCCTCACTGATACCACATTTTATATAAATATGTAGACATTCAAAAACTGTACAGGAAACAGTCTGTAAATTTGCCAACAGCTGACCTTCAGGAATTGGGCATACGAGGTCCCTGGTGGAGGGTGGGCAAAACTCCCGGATTCCTTTGGCCAAATTCTTCCTTCGCTGCAGTGACAAACCTTCTGGTACAATGAGTGTAGGCAGCTCTTCTTTAATGGTTGTCATCATAACGTGATCTAATTTTACTTCAGAGTCGCAGAGCACCTTCATTGTTACAACACCTGCGAGTCATTCAAAAAGCTGAAGTTAATAAAAAGAGCAATGCACTGAAAAAAGTTGGTACACAATCGATGCTAGCACAAAACATGGTCTGCTTGTACCGGCATACTATTTTGTTTAGTGATGTAACCAAGTCGCGTCAAGTCCAGCATCATTACCACCTATTCAAAATAAACTTACAAGTTTGTTAGCATTATTATATATGTTTTTTGCCAAGCCTACTCACCAACTTTGTTCATTGTCATTAAGAATTGATGGTATCGTTTTATTCCTACTATCTTTTTGACTTCCAAGAAGTTTGCCCAATCATAGACAGGCACCACCACAGTACCATCCTGTTTCCCCACCAGCTGACACATGTCCCCCTTAGCTGACGTGTTCACTGCCTAAAATCATGTGTTACAAGTTGCAATTAAACTTCAATCCAATCCCTGATATCACAGGCTATATCAATATACAAGACATGTAGTCTACCCGCCCTCACTGATATCAAAGGCTATACCTATATACCGGAGACGCAACCTACCCACCCTCACTCCTCCCTAATATCACAGGCTATATTAATATACAGGACATGTGGTCCACCTGCCCTCACTGATATTAAAGGCTATACCTATATACCGGAGGCGCAACCTACCCACCCTCACTCCTCCCTAATATCACAGGCTATAATAATATACAAGACATGTAGTCCACCCGCCCTCACTGATATCAAAGGCTATACCAATATACCGGAGACGTAACCTACCCACCCTCACTCCTCCCTAATATCACAGGCTATATTATTATACAGGACATGCAGTCTACCCACCCTCACTGATATCACAGACTATGTAAATATACGGGACATGTAGTTTGCCTACCCTCACTAATATAAATAGGAAGCACCCTTTACCTGTTCAATATCGCCGAGAGAAGATAACTTTGTCCTCCTTGTCTTCTTAAGGTAGCCAAAATGCAGGTCGCAAGGGAACTTTGTGTGCCCAGCTATCAGGAAATTCATCTCAATCTCCTCATTCCTGCCTGTTGCACACCTCCAGAGCAGATACCCCATCATGATGTTGTGTTTATTCTGACCGCTAAAACAGCAACAAACAATTATAGCTACAATAGATTGCAGTTTTGTTACAGCCATGAATTTTAGTAAAGCTTAGTTGGTATAGCAAGGTAGCGCTGCAAATCTATTTTCTATAAGCGGGCAATAGAGAGTAATGTTGCATACCACTTAGCGATTCTTTACCTGCACTTGTCAGCGTGCAGAATAAGTTTTTTCTCTCCCAACCCATAGTACTCTAAAAAGTGGTGGAGGTATGACACCACAGCATTAGCTCCCTTTGACGTTGCACAAGCTTCATCTATCAAGTAGTTCACCTGCATGGGGAATGCTGCGCAACAGACACCAAAGAGCCCGCACTTCCGTGTGGTCTTGAAGTAGATAGGTCCGGGCTGCTGGGGGTCATAGGGGTAGTGAAGCTGCAACAAAGTTTAAATGTACCTCAATAGACATACAACAAGCTAAACACTGAGAGACGAAGAGTCAGCACAGTCTTAGCTGCGTGGTATCACTTGCTTGCTGCGAAAATTACACCCTTTATAACTTTCAATATTCTCTCCATCGCCCTTTGGAAAAATTCAGGAGCCGGCGAAATACCATTTTTTAAAACAAAAATCTTTCCCTTGGAATTACAAAGGTCGTTGATAGTCTACCTTTTACATCTAAATTAACTTGTCAAAACCCTGAGTCAGCATTTAGTTTTGAAAACAATACCTTTTCTAAGAGAAGGCTTAGCATATCAGAAACTCTGGAAAGGGGTGAACCTCTTTTTACAAACTTGTAGAATCTACACACATCCTCATTTTGTCACCTGCATCAAGGGCAGAGCACCATTCAGTTCGTTATTCTACAGGCTCTATTACGCCTTTGCATAGCATTTCATCTAGTTCATTTTGCTTTAGTCCTCAGACCAGCTGCTATGGGGCGGGGACACAACAATTGGTTCTGCCTCTTTTTTCAAATGTATCTAAAAAGTATTTGATAGTGTTCCCATTCCTTCGTAAAAAAATTTTGAAAACCGCTTCTGGGTTCAAACTCCAAAGCATTAGCAACAAGGCTCTTGACTACAGCTAGTAAATTCAATTTATTAAGGTCAGGTAACCATTTTAATTCTCACTCGAAATCTTTCAAGATGTAATTTTGAGATTCAATACATTTGGCTTTATTTCTAATGCAAACTTTAGCTGTACCTTTAACCTGTAGGCTCTTACCATCTGCACCTACCAGGCATTTCTTTGGGTTTTCCAATGGCATGTTCAGTTTATTCAAGGTAGTTTTTGCACTGGTGTCTAATGCCACATCTACATTGATTTCATTAACTCTTGGAGTTTTCATTAGGCACTAAGTTTATTTTACTTACTTCAGTTTTAGTTTCTTTCTTCACATTAAAACTACCTGCCCTCCCATATCTACGGTGGTTTTGGACAGTCTACCCAAATGTTTAGCTTGTGCTTTTGTTTCAGGTCTATTGCCTGTAGAAAGTGTCTACGCAAGCCTAAGTCTCTAAAGTCATTAAAAGGTAATGCAGTTGCAAACCTTTGTCAAACTACATCATTACCAATTCCAAAATCAACAGCTCTACATAATTTCTCAACCTCCAATAAATTTTCTATCTCATTTTCCCCACAAGCTTGGGCTGCATTAACAAACTTCATAGTTTTAACATAGAAACTATCATCTTGAGAATAATGGGCTTTCAGTGAGTTTAAAGCAGTGGAATACCCCTCATTCAAATTATCATTTAGATTAAAGCCAAGCGACTGTAATATATCTAGTCCCTCTGAACCGATAGCACTCAGTAAAGCCAGCAACTTAGTTCTACCCCTACATCTATTAACTTGTTCCCCATCTACTTCAGAACCCAAGTTGAAGGAAGTTGCTCAGCAACATTACTTTCTTTTATTATTATCTTAAAGAAAGCATTGAGGGTGGATTCAACTCACCAAGTATTCCAACGTAACGTTTGTCTCTTACTCTCTTGGAAACTCCACTTTAATAATTTGTATCTCTAAACTCCTCTTTAATAATTTGTATCACTGAACTCTTAGGCTAAATAGTTATCTCTGTTTCTCTAACGTTTACAATCACCAAAAGTAATTTCTAACTCAGGCAGATTAGTATCCTGCCGACTGCGCCATGTAAAGTTAATCTACTGGGCTAAGCTCTTGCTGTAGAATGCCTCGTGTTGGCGGTTCGTTAGTCTTTTGTCAGTAGCGTCACGTGACTAATCGCATCAAGTGGTTTTAGTACCTGCTAGCTTGTCAATTTCAGATCATCTTACAAGACATTCTTAAAGTATTTGGGCTATATCAACTTTTACTCTCTTGTTCATCAAGGCCATAACCGGTACATTCTAGTAATTTTCTTATGTTTTTGACTGCAGCGAATATTTTTTCTTTTTTGAGAAAATGAGCTGTTTTATTATTTATGGAAGCAAACTATCCATTTCTATATCAGACTGAGTGGTGTTCCAAATTAAGTAAATATATAATCCAAAACATAGTAATATACTTTTTCAGTTACTCATTTGCTTTTTAGAGGGCACGCAAGATGCTTTTCTAAACTGTGAAGGTTCTGGTTTGTATCTTCGTCAAAGTGCAGCCAATCATAGCTGTATGCCTAATGCCGAGACTAGCTTTCCATACAACAACTCTGTTCTTAGATTTACTGCGAAAGAGGATATTGCTGCTGGACAAGTAAGTTTCACTTACACTTCATCCACTCATAACTAGCATTTATTCTGTCTGATACGTTTCAAATTGCTGTCCCCTGATTATTTGCAGGAAGTGTTTATATCCTATCTTGATGATTGCATGTTGGAAAGGAGCCGTCACTCCCGCCAGAAATATTTAAGGTAGTATATTTATCAACAGAAATATTTAAGGTAGTATATATATCAACAGAGTTTTTGGAGCTTCACTAGATTTAATTAAATTAAAGTAGTTTTGGCAATTAAATATTATATGCCATTGTTTTATAGTCAACTTTCTACATTGTTTTTGAAGCTGTCATGGTCATAATATTTGTTGGGTAGCAGCATAAATTTGTAGCAAAACTTAACCTAAACCCTTTAAACTAAGCTTTCGTACCATCAGATTTTTTGCTATACTTGTTTTGGTTGAAAATGGATTTTATGTTGTTGCTCTTAAATTTTGTAATTTATGTGGTGAAATAAATTTTTATATCAGCAATTCAATTTACAATTGTGAGTTATTGATAAATTTGTAGTTGGGTACCATTTTATTTGCTTAAACTACATAAACATTTTAAAAGTAAATTTAACTTTAATCTTAAATTCTATGCTGTCAATTCGCTAGTATTAGTTATAGGATTTTATAACTGTTACTATAGATATTGGTTTGTTATAAAGAATATATTTAGAAATTTATAACCCACTCTAATACATTGAGTTTGTATTTTAGTAAGATGCTAGCACTAAAAATATAAAAAATAATTTTATTCTAGCTAATAAAAGGTTCTAGTTGGGAGAGTGGTAGGTATAGTTGGAGTGGTTGTTGTACATCCCTCAGAAAATGTTGTCCTTGTATTCTCAAAGTACACACAATATTCTGTGATAACACAGCCAGGCCACGGTAACCATCTGCAAATAAATGTTCTTATTAATCTGAATATTTGCGTTTCATTTTCATACGACAGTAATAGTACTGTGGGAGAATTTAACATGAGTACACTTTGATATGTCATTAGTCCATAATGCTTGTTGGCTGTTTTACATGCAAGTCCTAAAATTTAACGAATTCAGACCTACTTCATATATGCCATATTAAAATATTCATATACATCTTGGCTATCTACAGACTGTTTAAAGTTTGTGGGCTCAAACAATTTTGTTTTATAATCAATTTTGTGCCAGTTTTGATGAAAGCTCTGATGTTGCTAATTTTCACTGCACGTTCTTGGCTGCTGCAACACACAGCTTTACCACTCAGCTGGCTTTCATATAATTCAAGGCTAAGATATACTCGTATATATGAATATTCTAATGCTGAATAAGTAAGTCCTCCAGGGATTCTTTGAAATCAGTAAATCATAAATTAGTAAATCAGCATGGGGTTTCTGCTTAATGAAATATGGCTTTGCTCACACTTACCTCCCCATTTCTTGATTAAGTTTATACTTTACGCCATTCTTAGCACAGAAAGGTTCAGTGGGAGTAGTGGTAGGAGGCTCAGTTGTAGTTGCTGGAGTTGTTGTCTTCTGGAAGAAGCAGTAGTATCCATCATAGTAGTTAATTAGGCCATCGGAACAATAACTCCCATATACACAATCACCATCTTGTTGCCTATTAAATATTGTACAGTCTATGTTGTATGTTCAGTCTAAAAGTTTTACCATAAAATTGACCACTACAAGTATAATTGCCGAGTGGTTGGTATTTTTTATAAACATTTTATTGCGCTTGTTGAAATATTATTTAATGACTTTTATATATAATATTTATAATTTCTATTATTACTATAAAATAGAGTTGTAGATGAAGTGTGTTTGTGACTATGATTTAGAAGTGCAAATCAATGTAAACAATTTTTTAATATTTTAGTAGCGTCAAAGTTTCATCAGAAACTATAAGTTGCTAGGAGGTTTTCAGGTTGTGCTCCTTATTTATCAGGTACTTTTTAGCAAACTTGTAACACTCACTTGGTGATTTGTTGTCCATCCAAGTATATTCTCCCTTCATATACACAGCTTCCTGGGTGGACAACTGTTGTTGGCAAGGGTGTTGTTGGAAAAGGCGTTTCTAGAAACCCTGTTAAAACTGCACATTTTGCACTGCCCACACTCAATATTAATACCAAAATCGTTAGGTAACTCATTTTGTGCAACTCTCCTGGCGTGCTTGACTATTCAGGTCTAAGTGATAAGTTCTGAATTGGAATGCACCAATTATCTAGTAGCTATGGGCATATCCAGATGGTGACATATCTTCACTATTATCTTGTACTGTATCTAATTATATGTACATGAAGTTAGCCGACTTCCCTGTTTGCCTGAGATATGGCTACTATGCCTTTATTATAACACAGCTGGCGGAGGCCATGATGTAATATTTTGTGTATAATATGCAGGGAGAATTACCTATTCGTCTGCAACTGCCAGAGGTGCCAGTCTCAGGCTGATGAACCTGACGTCACTAGTGAGGAGGATGACTGTGATGATGATGACATGGAGCCTGAAGATTCTTCCAGTTAGTCATGTGACTGCTTTTGCTGATTGGTGGGATAAATCCAAATCTGTTGCAATTTTCTCTTACAGCAGCAATGCAACTGCTAGTATTTACTTTTATATTTTTAATTACCTAATTTATCACTTACATGTCTTATAAACAAATAAATCATGTAATAAAGAAATTCTATTTCATTCAAATGTTATTAATCAACAATTGGCGTTTAAGAAAACTAATCACAAAATTAGCTTTATAACCAGGTGTGAGGTATAATGTTTACATATGTATGTTGTAATGCACATGAATAAGTCAGTTTCATTTTTTAAAAGGGGTGAACTATGTGGTGTTCACCAGGTAAAGATGTGTCATACATAAAAGCTGAGAGTAAATGTGGCATATTTCCTCCTCTCATACATTTGGTAAGCTACTCCGCTCTGTTGAAAGCTGTGACTGTGTCTACAACACATGAAGCATGTTTATAGACTACGATGGTGTAACTGGCAGGGGGGACAATAGATTTGCTTAGACCAGCATTGTTTTAATGTTCGTATAAACTATATAAAGCTCTAGCAGCAAATGGAATGCACATTGCAAGCTAAAGCAGTGCTATTATTGGCACTGGGTTATGTAAAAATACAATTTGTTTATGAATTTTCCATGGTGTTGACATGTCATTGTGTAAATTTGTCTTATGTAGATCTCAATATTCATTATGCTACCTTTTTGTAAGAATTATGGGTCAGCTATGCACATATTTAATAGTTATGAGCACATACATACCAGGCGAGGTGATTCTATTGGAGATCCTTTATTTTGAGTGGTTGGCTTATTTCCTAAAATTAGAAAAGTTTTCTATAGTTATGACCATGTTCTGATGAAAGGACAAATTCTGAAACAGTTACTGTACACAGTTTCAGTTATCAATAATATGATGCATCAATATGGTAACTCACTTATTGTAGTTAAGGAATTTCTGGCACAGGAAGTTGGTATATAAAATAGTTGACTAATATGTTTTCAAAATATTTCGATATGCTCGGTTACATTCAAATGATGCATTGTCGTTAGATGTGAAGAAGTAGCCAGAAATTATATACATTTACATTCAAGCAAGTTAAGACATTCCAAAAGAAACTAACCTTCATTTTTATGTAATTCTGGCAATGATAAACCATTAGACTCTCTCCTATCTTCATTACTACTTTTTCGAGATCTCTTGTCACTTCCACTGACTGATTTAGTGGAATATTTGTCATGCAGGGAAGTCTTCTCAGACTTGAAACTTAAGTCTATTCCTTGTGGAGCTTTCACGGTTTTGGAGATTTTGCTTTTAGAATATTTGTCACTTTTGCTTCTGTCAAAAATTAATTGTGAAGGCTTATAAGACCACTGTTGAGGACCAATTGCTTTTACTTACAAAATTTCAGTTCACTTAAGACTCTTTTAGAGTTGCCTCCTTTTTCAAAACTTGCATTCGAGCTTCATCGAAACATACTGAAAAATATGAACTTAAAACTTTAATTCTATGAATAATTGAGTAGGTTTAACTAACCTTGTGGGAGAGATTCCATTTACAAGAGGCATGCGAGGTGGTGATATTGCAGGCATGGTAATCTCTTGTTTGCTTAAAGTTGGGCTTTCCTTCTTGCCTTTTTTCTGTTCCTGTATTTCCTCCTGTGACTGTAAATAACTAATTCCTTATTTTCCATAAAGTTTGAATAAGAAATTTACTATAACAATAAATGTAGGCATAAGTATATGAATGATATCTGGTGTCTGTTGGATCTTCCTACCTGCGAAGCAACTGGTACTTCTTTCTTTGCTTTCTTTTTGCTTTTGTTGTCGTCTGCTGACACACTCATGTGATTCAGTGGGTTCTTTTCATTTTCTCGAATTATCAAAGCTCTGAGCTCTTTTACAAATCGGCCATCAAATCCATCGTTGGTAAAAAAGGGGTGTTTGAGTATTTCTGAGCTGGTGGGCCTCATGTCTGCATCTAGTGCCAACATTTTCTAAAAATTTGTATGATAAGGATATCCATCATATTATATGGCTATATAACATGCAAAATTTATGTCTATCAGTGCAAGTTGTGGCATACGTATATTACTCATTTATCTACACTCATGTAAAGGTATAGAGAACATTTACCTTCATAACATCCAAAATCTCTTTTGAGCATTTGTTAGGCATTTTGTGTTCAAATGGTTTAACAGATTTGACTTCTGGCAATTTCATGCCAACAAATAGAGGGTTTCTATAAAAAATTTCTTTATATCTGTTCGTCAAATTTCCTACAACAATCATAAATATTATTACAAATGTTGGTTTTAATGTCACTTTTCACCATTTTGAAAACTTAGCACAACCCAAGAGCATAGTTTTGTTTTCTACATAAACTTGGTCTGAAATTTTATATATATAAGACTTTGGAGTAGAGGTCATATTAGCTATGGTAAAGGTCAAATATGCTTTCACCAAGAAAATTTTGACAGTTTCAAATTTTCTTCAAGTAAGGGAATCAGAAAGAGCTTTAAGATGAAAATTTTCTCTTTACCAAAATTATTATTAATACTTGTGTATAATAAGCTTACTTAATTTCCAATAAGAAAACAGATCAGCTTTGAAATATAACATGTTTCACACAAAACTTATTCCCAATTTACTGTTGATAGTATCAACTTTCACATTCTTAGCAATACTGATATACTTTATTCTAGTATCTTCCCTTAAAATATAAGTCAATTTGTTGAGGCAATGCTTTGTACACTATTAAATTACATAAATGAATTTTTGGTTTAAGTATGTTATGCAGCCATGATGTTATACATTAGGTAGAAAAACTAACTTGTTTACATATAGAGTCCATTACTACATGAACTCTGTGCTACTATACTATTCTTGTATGTTTTTCTCTAGTAAAATGAGTATAAAAGAGCTCGCAGGCTGCAAACAGACCTGAATAAAATCATCTAATTGCAATTAATAGATTTATTATTCCTGATTCAATAAAAAGTCAAATCACGGAGCTAATAATATGTAAGAGCAACCAAAATCAATGGCATTTATAATGTGAACATTAATCAATAGTACCAGAGCTTTCTCTGTGTTAAAACTAGCGTTAAAATGTATATATATTTACATGTTGGCAGGCTGGCATTGTATATCTCCTAATGTGTGTTTATAGAAATTTATAAGTTTTCCAATTGATTTGTCTTTTGTCTAAGGACATTTCAACAGCTTAGTCAATAACTAACACCTTGAATGTGTGTTTAGGCAAACCTAGTCTACCATATTATATTTTCCTGTTACTAGGCTGATGTTTTTTTCTGTAGCACAATGGGTGTTGACATGTGATCTTGCAGTAAAAATACTACTTAAATAGTTTACTATGCTATCACAAAGTCATAGTGAAACCCAATATTATTCTGGTGTTAGCTAGGTACAACTTTAGAGTTGTGCTCTATTGCTTTAGTTGGAAGAGCATAAAAGTTACGATGGAATATCTTATATATTCGTATTGCTGCAGTATTACTTCTGGTCTAATGGTCATCCTATTAGGCATGATGACCAACGTTAGTGGTGAATCAATAAAATTGGCAAACTCGCTAGTTGTAATTTTATACCTAAAAAAAGTTTCATCATAATGTATAGTTTACATATTATGCACCATTTTCCTATTGAATAAAGATATGAGCTTTCTGCAATGGCACCTAGAATATAGTAACTAATGCAAGTAATAACTGACTCGCTAGGGTGCTAACTATTACACTATATTATAGGCTACTGGAGAATCGCAACACCACATACTTCTATCACTGCCCATTATAGCATAGCCTACCAAAGCACTTGATGATGTGGTAGAGCTGGTCTATGTCTGATTCTCCCGGAAATAGCGGCTCACTGGTAAGTAACTCTGATATCAAGCAGCCCACAGCCCAGATGTCTACTGCCCTACCATAGTTAGTGTCACCTACTAGCAACTCTGGTGCCCTGTACCACCTGGTAGCTACATAGTCAGTATAGGCTTCTCCAGGCTGGGCCATAGTTCTAGCAAAACCAAAGTCGCACAACTTTACCACCCCAGACCTGCTTATTAATATATTTTCAGGCTTTACATCCCGGTGTATTATCTAAAACAAATATATCATTTAATTATATCATAATGCTCACAACAAACAATGCTGCCGCAAATGCTGCTTTGTCATTACAAATTAATTATACACGATCTTTAAGCTCATTTCTTTAATAACTAATAACCCAACAGCATAAATCAGTTTGTTGTTTTTCTGCTACAAAAACATGTATTTAAGCGTTGTGCTATTCTATAGCTTTTATAATAATACATAATGCAGCAAGGCTATCAATAAGTCATGAAAGCCTGCACTGAGCTAAGAACTAGATGAAATGATTTGTTTCAATGCCGACTTTAAATTTCTGTCAATGAATTTCTCTTGCATGCAATGATTAATAATGTGAAATATTTGTTCTAGTTTTAGTGCCAATAGAAAATCTTGGTGCTAATGTTATGTGAGAATTTTTAAGGTAATTGCTTAGAAAATGTAAACATCACATGACTTATAAAAGCCCTTCAGAATGTAAAAAAAACAGGTTTATAAGTTTGAATAGCACAGATTACTTACAGGATGAGAATTGTTCAACACAACAATATTTTTTGGGTTTCACAGATGCTACTTCAGGACTGAAATTTTAGTATATATATAAGTTGATGGTATGATAAAAATCATCAAATACAGCAATACTTTCAATAAAGTTACTTTGCACAAACAGTATGCATGTCTACAATAGTATCATGGCACGTGTGGAAGTATATTTTACGACCAACTTACATTGTGCATGTGGCAAAATTCAATTCCCCTCAAAACTTGCCATATTATCTTTCTTGTAAATGATTGATCTAAGCCATTTGGACATCTTTCTAATTCATCAAGAATTGTATGGTCAACAAATTCAAACACTAAGTATAGCCTTTTCTTCTTTCGGAATACCTCTATTAGGTTGACTAGGTTTTCATGACGAAGTTGCTAAAAGAAAGTAAAATTTAATTGAACTTGTAACTTGGCATTTATATCAAACAGTCCATAATTATTAGCAATACCATAAGGGAAGTGTAGTTTTTGGCTTATTTATATTGTCTCTCTTACAATAAAGGCCACTGAAACCAAAACATCCAAAGTCAAAATATTAATTGAGAAAATTGAATATTTCCACATAATAAACTGTTAAACTAGTTTGTGGGTGTTATTTGGAGTATTTTTCCCATTTGATTTTTACTAGCTATATTGCAGTAGTACTACAAATGCTTTTGGCTTGTCTTTTCGAATACCTGTAAACAAAAGAGAGAGATGGCTATTCTTTAGTATGCTTGTTTAAACAGGCTTATAATAGGGTGTTCCAACAATTTAGCTACAAGCCTGTTGTCTGAGACGCATGAATGAATTTGCTAGGCATTAATCACTCCTGTTTGACTATAAAGTGCTGCAAGTTTCACATTGATGCGGCATTTCAACAAAACAGGAATTGGTGCTTCACAGCTTCGGAGGAGGTCTTACGTGCAGTCAACAGTCTCACTGAAGTAAAGCTGAAAGGAACACTTGTATCATGCTTAAAGTTCTTTAGTTACAAGAGCTCATAGGAAAAGTTCATTAAACGAATCAAAGTGGTTGGATAGGTAAAAGCAAGTGATTGGAACTTTTGTTTGGAATCCTAAAGCTTCAAAATTGGAATGAGGATGAGAAAAGATGCAAAACTTTATGTCGTAGCAATCATTTTAATAACAATGATATATTTAGCAATAAAAGGGACTTCCTCGAAGCATGACTTTCGGAAAGCTGCTAAATCCAAACTTCAACTGACTAGTGAGCAGAAAGCGCCACCTTCTAGTTGCGATCATCATGAACTAACAGCTAAAGACGTGAAGGTATCAATAGTCGTGTCTACCAAAGCTAACGAGGATGCTGTTATAACCCAGACTGTAAACAGTATTTTGGCGCATACAGATCCATCTCTTTTACTTGAGGTGTTAATAGCTGCTGATGAGATGGTTACAAAGGACAGGTTACAATTGCTAACACAGGAGTTTGCTGAATATTCTCCACTGGTTACCATCATGCACGGACAAACTGGAGATCGGCTAAAGAACAAGTTTGTAGTTGGACATTCTGCTAAAGGCAATGTGGTAGTGTTCATAGATGACACAGTTGTAGTAACTGAAAACTACCTAAATCCCTTACTAGAGACTTTAAAAGACCATCCAGAGGTGAGAAAACTAACAAAATACATTATTTTAATGTGTTTCATTAAATTTCTTACTAACTTATACAATTCCATCGCATGGAGGTGAAATATTTCAAGTTAAGTTACAGCAAAATAATCAACTGAAGAAATTTTGCTCTTGCTACTTCTGGGTTCACATCACCCATACCCCCACCCATAACAAGACAGAGTTAACAGTAGGCTATTGAGGCTTTTGACTTAAGAAGGTTTTGTTTTAGGGAATTGCAGTCCCTTCCTACGATTATTTCACAGAGATGACAGCATCTGTAGAGAAGACATGGTCTCTCATGAAATGGGTGTTCGGTTGGCGTTTAGATATTGAAGCTTATGAATTGAGCTTTCAAGAAATTGCCAACAGACAACAAGACATATCAATGCCAACAATGGTATTTGATAGTTCAGCGTTTGCTATATATAAGGTACCATTGTTATGTAACCATTAAAATGTAGTAGACTTGATGGCACTAAGTTTTGAAAACTTTTATTTTAATTTACATATCATAAAGTATGGCAACTCTAATAAAACACTCATCTAGTCTGGTAGTTTGTTTTTATTTCCAGACATATTTAGAGAAACTTGGAAGCATTAAGCATGATATGCGTTATGCAGGTTCCACAGACTTAAGTTTTGCTACTTGGTTATGTGGTGGTGGTGCTTATGTCGTCCCTTGTTCCCGGGTGGCCAAAGTTCAATCTGCTAGCACTTTCATGGTAGGAATTCTTTCAGTTAAATACTTCTATACTAATGAGTTACTTTGTTCGTTTGTTTGTTGTAATAACTTACCAATTAGTATAGAAACTTGGTATTTCGTTTGGTGTCTAATTTTATTTTTTTTAAATCTCTAGCCTAGTGAAAAAAAGATAAAACATATGGTGGCTGAAAGATATCTTACAGAAAAATATCTCAGGTTGTTTAGGCGTGTAAATATGGCTCCAGTCTCACTCACTATGGAGGAGAACAACCACCTGACCATTGAGAAAAACTTTCAAAAGAAATGTCACAGAGATGTGAGTTAGTAGTAGGCTACATGTATGTAGTTAGCAATAGTCCCAACTCAGCAAGTAGTCACAGCTTTTTAAGAAATAAGTAAATTAACCATTCAGAGCCTGTGCCATAATTAGTTGTAATACAGATGAACTTGTCATGTGTAATGCATGACTTCCCCACTAGCTGTGATTAATAACTTGCTATCAACTGTCAATTTGCCTCTGACTCACTTCATAGATGGTGGAGTAATGCACTACAATTTAACTCATCTGTTGCAGTTTGACTGGTATATGGAAACTATTGTTAAAGAAGACGTGTTTGTCCCATCAGATGAAGCTGTTGCATATGGATATTTCAACTCTAAGAGTGGCCATGTCTGCTTCAGACAGACACCAGCTATGATATTCCTCGGTTACTATGGCTGTAAGATGCATTCAAGAGGCAGAATGTTTGAGTATTTAAAATCTGGACAGTTGAGATCTGGAAATGACTGCATTACAAATGGTGGTAAAGGTAGGTTGGGGAATCAGTAGTTCCAGTTATGAGAAAAATGAGCTGAAATTAAGGATAATATGGCTAGCTAGGTAATCAATAATAGCGATACTGAAACAGTATGGCATCATCTGTATATTATATGTTTTAGTTTTAATGAGTTAAGCGACATACACATTATATGTATATACTAAAGTCAAACAATGTGAATAAGCAAGGTGTTTTGCAGGTGGAAGTTATATGGTAACCGATACATGCGACTACAACAAGTCTTCGTTCAAATGGACTACAAATAAACATCGGCAGTTTAAAAGTGCTGCCAACCAGTGCATTAGTCATGCCACTGACCCGTATAAAGAAAATAACGAAAGACAAGTTCTTATGTTTACGAAATGCTCAGAGGAATCAAATCCTAGCAGCTTTCAGTGGCAGTTGTGGAACTCCTTTATCTGGTTAGATGGAGTGTAGTTAGCTACACATAAATGTGACTGTGTTATAGAATGAACTTACTGTAAACTAATTATTTATACAATTCATGTAAAAAACACATTATTGCATTAATTTCAATATTACCACTTGCACACATACAGTAGAAAATAAATTTATTTGTTTGGTCTATTTACCCAATACCCAAAGTTATAGGAGTATGGGAGTGCTCTATTGTCAATACTTAGTTACCCAGCAAAGAGTTTTGTTAAATAAATAATTTTAGTATTTTTTGTTTACTCAATAACTGTATTAGATAATTTTACATAATGTAAGCAGATATGTTTGCATGTATATACAATATTTTTCTAGGTGCTAGAGTGTAAACCTGTCTCCACCACATCTATTCCTTAGTGATATATGTGACAGTGTATCCAAAGCAATAGTAATATAGTCAACTTTAAAATGTTTTCCAATATTAATTTATCATGTTTTGTGGAAATGATGGTGAATGCTCTTATACTTGTAATTATTCTTCCTGTGTTCAGACTTCATTGCTAGAAATGTATTGATTAAATTTTATACTTTTCCGTTACTTAGCTAATGAGTTGCCTTTTAGAATATACTGTATATTTATATGCTGTAAGCTATCCCTATAGCTACCCTATAGCTCTCTCTACTACTTTCTGAAATCCTTTTATGCCGATATTTTTAATAGTAGAACTAAAAGTTGGCAATAATCTTTCATTATAATTGTGCCTATGTTCCGCTACACCTATTATAACTGGTGGCATTGTATAATGAACAATGGTCATGCATTTCCATATTTTATAAATAATGCATTTATAATGAAAAGCTGGTATATATGAGCTCATATTTGGCTTGAAAGGATTTGCTTAAATTTGCTAAATTAATCTTGCTTTACTTGCTTTTATCATGCGCATCTCAATGGAAATCTCAAGGAAAAATAATATTGCTAGTTTCCAAGCTTCACGTTATGGAGTGGATGTGTCATTCAATGCTTGGAAACAGTTGCATTTAATGAAAGCACAGCCATAATTTTATGTAAACCAAAACCACAAATCATAGGAATGGAAACACAGTGTATGAGAGCTATTAAGAATTATACACAGTTATGAAATTATACAAACCACTCACCTTCAACATTCTTACTTCTCTCATTGCAATTTTTTTCACCATTTTGTCATCTTCACTTTCTAAAAACTTTTTGACTGCAACAACCTGATGTGTTTCTTTGTGTCTACATTTAAGCACCATACCGTAGCTGCCCTCTCCCACAGGCCCGAGGTTCTCGTACTTCTCCATACCAACCGGAGACCCCACCTGAGTGTCCTCTGTTAGTATTTGACTTGTGTCTGGTGACTCTTTCTACAAGATTACTGACTTTTCAACCAACTTTACTCAATTCACTAAACAATGTTGAGTGCGCAGTTTGAGCATTTGCTGAAATGGAAACTAATTGACACAGTCAGCGTATCAGTATCCTGTCAGTTTGTCACTTTAGATATTACATGCCTCTCTCCCTGCAGAATGCTTTTATTCCTCTCTCCATCTCATTACACATCAAATAGTGAAATTTAAAACTTTTCAAGTATATCAATAAACTTTTAAATGATAGCTTGTTACTTAATGGTAACACTTATACAGCCCCTTTCTGCCTCATGTAATTAATACACCACAGCACAAATTTCTTTACTCACCTGAGTATTTCAACTTGAACGAAGTACCAAAACAATTATTTTAAAATGAGTTTATGAGTATATTTTACAGTATTATACAAGACAGTTAATTGTGAGTAGTGTCAGGCAACAGCATAAAACATAAAACTTCCATTTTATTTGGGCTGGAAGGAATGGTGGCAGGCTAATATTATTGTTGTATTGTCTACCGCTTTCATACAAGAATACAATACAAATATTAATCTATTCTATTAAGATTTTATAAAAGCAGTTTTAAAAAAAATCCAATGCATAGATAGTCATAGTTTAATTGCAACCTTCAATGATAATTAGCTGTGCGCTAAGTGTTTACCTTTTCTTCTGAAAATATAGTATTCTTGTGTATGTCAGGAAATAATGTAGAGTTTGTCTCCATTTTGAAATGTCACTGACAAATGAATAAAGCTGCCACCGTTTTAATGATCAAATCATAAAATTCCAAGTCAGAAGAAACTCGAGTAGAGCAGCTTACACAAACCCGTGTCATTAGACAGTTGTGTCAACCAACAAAACAATGAAATGATATTCAAGACTCCATTATAATGCAATAGTCATGTAGCATATCTACGTCCAAACTAGTAAAGCCAGCAACAGTGTGACAGCCTCACTGAGAGTTTTATATGCTAGAATAATTGAAAACTAAAGATTATTGTTTTTCATAAGTTGCAATGACATCAATTACATACACTTGTGCATATAGTTTGCAAGCAATCAATTTTTCAATATATATTAACACTACCAGAAAATAAGTTTTCCAATATTGGTAGAATTTTAAATTAGTTTCTTTGCTTGTGCTTATTGGTAAATATTAGAGCTAGCTCAGATTTAGCCGCTCATTTTATGAAATATTGATGTCAAAAATTGGAACCAGTTTAATTTTATTCTTAAATATAGATTTACCTTATTTTGACTATCTTAAATGTTCTCCAAAGCAGTACATACTACCATTTTAAAGCAATAAGTGAACAAATATAATTTTTATAATAGCTTTTATATTACTTTTTCTATATTTATGAATAATATATGTGTGAAGCAAACCTCCCACCCTGCTAAAACCTTCAACCTTGAAGCTTGAAATTATAAAATCACACTTAAACTATGCAATGCCATTGCGGCATGTACCGCTAACATTAAAACCTTTTATACTACATATACAATGATTAACCATTTGTTTAACTTTTAATTTATGCCTTGGCCCTCAGGCTATTTCAACTATACTATAGAGCTAACAGATTTTACTGCTTATTCTTATATATTCTGACATAACTTACATTTTTGTATCTTGAGTTTTCACTGCAAATAATCCTCCACTAGTTTGTTCTATTTGAAAAAATTAAGATGATTGTAATAATAAAACTACTTAATAGTTCAATGTTTTGTTTTACAAAAACTTCTGTACGGCTGCCAGCAGGTGTAAGTTGAACATTGTCTGACAAATCAGAGATAACTAACGGCTGCAAAGCTGTGTGGTATCCAAATAACATAACAATTACTTTTTATAATCCAAATTCTGAGCCATTGTATAGTGTTGAGTACAAATAGCTTATGCTGCTATTGAATACCTCAAAATATATTGACTAATGGACATTCACACCTATAATGTAAATCTTATTATGGAGAAGGAGCAAACAGCTTGAATTTTATATGTGCTTTAATAAATATTAAATACAGTATCTCCAATACCAAACTTAAGTCGTATTCTTAGAACACTGTAAATTAAAAATGCACAAGAATATTTCAAAATATGAATCCTAAACTTATAATGAAGTTTAAAACAATAATTTTATTATACTTACAATAACTTCATATGAAAGGTAATGGGAAATGCAATATTATAATCCAACAGTATAGGTTTGTATAAAAGTTGTTTAAGAGCTGTTAGTTATACAGTGCTGATGATATAAATGCAGCTAACTGTTTTTAGTTGCTGATGCAAAAGTTTATAAGTGTTTGATTAGCACATGTGCATTATACTATTCTTTTATCACAAGCAATCAACTACCAATTGAATTACATAAACATTTAAATCACAGCTTAGAGCCTAGACAAGGCAATGTTTGAGCAATGAGGGCAAATACAAAGGTAGCATTAGCATTTACATTTGATAATCCTATTCAGCCATTGTAATATAAACTTAAGTCCTTACCTTTAACAGAGAGTGTTAAAGTAGTATTATTTATTTCTAGTTACCTAAAGGCTAATAGGCTAATAGATGTTTAATGGAAATCATAGGAATCATGCGGCATAATGTTTCAGCAGCCTTCTGGGTTCTAAGTAAATAACCATTTTCACTTTGGAAGAATCCTTTCCTTTAACATTGGCTGATGTAAATATTATTTTAGTCCAACAAGTGAGCCCAAGAGCCAGATTGAGAGAGGGGGCCCCAGCTTACATTTATGTGGCCCTCAAAAGTCTAAAAAATAAAATTATTTAGCATACATATATTAGAGTGGAAAAACCACCTTTTAAATGTCATATTTATATATACATGCTAAAAACAATGCAGTCTGCAGTAATTATAATTGAGACTTCATAGGAATTTGGAATAAAGTAATTTGACAAATACTGATGCCATGACCCCAAGCTCTAGCTAAAGTTTACAATATTCCATTTTAATAGCTTTCGCTCCAAAAAGGTTGGACATCCCTGGTATAACATCTATTTGCAGCTATACCATGTACATGATATGACACCACAACCTATGCTAGTAGTATAGTATTAACAAATAAATTTTAAAAGAAAAGGTATACTATAAAAAATGAAACTATCAACTCTTTACAAATGTAACAAATAAATAGTAAAATTGCTGAAAAAATGTTAGTAAAATTGCAAATGTATTTTTCTAAATAACATACATTTCTTCAATGCTTTTTGGGTTTAGATTTAATTAGTAACTCATCCCCCATTAGGATTTCATCCAATAACATTTCATCAAATCAGGCCAGGAGCCAATTTAAATTACCATAAAAATACTTTATAATCAAGCCATCAATCCTTAAACCTAATTTTATAAAGATGATCATTTTCTCATTTTATTTTCCCACATGCATTATGTTGTTAAAATACTTTTAGTGACAGGGTCAGATGTATTGTTGATTAGAATTGCTAGTATTTTATAAAACAGTAAAGAGTACAGCTTGGCATATATATGTTTCTTAAGCCAATTTAAGTAATTTGAATGCGAAGTGTAATTGCAACCGAGAATAAGCTTTTAACACATCTGATTTTAGCACTCTTGTTGCACTGGTGGTGTAGTGAAGACACAACCTAGCTTTGGTTGGAAAAGTTTGGCATTGCTAATAGCTATAAATAGACTACAGCCTACACGATCCACCAAAATTTGCCTCCTATTTTTAGTCTTTTTTTGTAAGTGCTCTAAGAATTGTTTGATATTTATGCAACTGATAGTAATTATTTTCAATAGAAATGATCAATTTATAACAAAATAAAATTACACAATTTATCAAAAAGTCTTCATGATACTTGATTTATTTCAAAGAATCTATCTTAATTAAACTGCAAAAAGCTATAGTAGACGTATGGCAGTATATATTATATAGGAGCTATATTTGAGAAAAGAAGAGCTACAATTATTCATGCTATGAATATTATTTCACAGCAATTAATGCAGCATTTGACTATTGTATTATTTAATGTATATGGCATATAACCCATACAGCATGAGTTATATGCCATATACATTAAATAACTTACTAACTTAATCTATTTATATTGTAACAAGTAGTACCAAAACTATAATATTGCAATACCTTACTTTTCATGACTGGGCTTGCAATCTTAAACAGCTTTTGGGCAGTCCATGTGAGCCAAAGCACTAAAATGAAACTCACACTACTATATTTTTTTATTTTATACTATTATTTCATATTAAAACAATTTTAGTAAAACCTGCAGAGGTATCAAGTTTGGAGCAACTACCTTTAGAGTTGTATTACCACACCGACGCAAACCGGATACCAGAAATACTTTTAATACGCATGCTCCTTCTTTTCTTTTTGAACACGCTAGGATAACGGTGGTTCATATTCAACCATAGCAAAATGGGCTATGAAAAGTTTGTAGAAATAGGCCGTGTGGCATTTGTATCAGCAGGACCAAGCAAGGGAAAATTGGCTGTGATTGTAGATGTTCTAGATCAAAACAGGTATCGTATATATTTCTTTTATTAGCACCAATTGTAACTCAAATTGTTGACTAGAATTACTATTACGATGACGATTGCTAACTTTTTATTACTAAAAGTAAATATAAATGTTAGTCACTGCCATACTCATTTTGATAGTAGTGTTTTGCATCCGGCTATGATTCTACTGCTAGTAGCAATACTAATAAAATTTGTATCGTGTGTGTAGGTGATATACTTTATACTTGTAGTTATAGCTATAGGCACAATGCCCAGACACTGAGTCTGACAGGATGTGAGGATGGGTATCACTATCACTCATCCTGTCAGTATGAATATGCACTAACTCTAAGGGACTATGTGTGAACTATAAGTGCTAAATTTCTAAAATTCTAGCCCTAAGCGTCATGATTAAGATTTAATCATTTAAAATTAATGCCTCATAATATAAATATTTATATTAATATTACTTTTAGGATTGAATGCTGATAGTTTCTTGATATTTTAATAGAAGGGAATTGACAAGTGTTTGTGTAAACCCCACTGCGAATTCATGTATATCTTGTAAAAGTGTGCAAAAATAGTCCGATACTAGCAGTGAAATAGCTATAAAATTATTAGACTTAATGTTTTTGAGTTGAGCTATTAACTACCCTATTAAAGGTACATTTAAAAGATCTCAATCAATGAAGCTTTCTGTCAACCAACGTTTGATTGGTACAAGGACGTGTTTTGTTAAAATTTTAGTATTTGTCAAATAACAAGGTACTTTTAGTACAGCTTATCTAAACTGACATTGTTGAAATCGGTTTACTCAGTAAATTTTAACCAATTTGTATCTAAAGGGACAATGAAATAATTTTTGTACATTGCCCTTTGTAATTGCAGAGCTCTAGTTGATGGTCCATGCAGTGGTGTCGCAAGACATGTTGCCAACTTTAAAGCTCTTCAATTGACAAAATATGTAGTCAAAGTTGGCCCTGGAGCAAGAACTGGCACAGTCACCAAAGCCTGGAATAAAGCTGATATTACATCAAAGTGGGCTGAAAGCAGTTGGGCTAAAAGACAGGAAGCTATGGCTGCAAGAGCTGTCATGAGTGATTTTGACAGGCAAGTTTTAAAAGCTTGGTAAACTAAAGAGTTTTTTTTGGAATTAACATAGAATAGTGACTACAAGTTAAGCTTTAGGTTGATTAAACATTTTGTATCTTATTCTACAAATCTAAATTATCAAATTTGTATAATGCAATTATTTAGGTTATTTTATGAATTTTTTTGCTTGAGTACTGAATAATATATTTTCCGGCCTGTGTATTTCAGATTCAAACTAATGAAGGCTAAACAAGCCAGAAGGGGAATGCAGAGCCAATTGTATGGAAAAGCTAACAAGATCCTGAAATCTAAGAAATAGTTTTGTATCCTCCTGAAAATTAATAAAAAATACTAAAAATCATTTGCTGATTTATTTATTTGAAGATCGTATTTCATTTATTAGTTAGTAGTATTTACAAGCTAAATATGCAGCATAATATATACAAGAGCAAAATAGAATTAATCATGGCCTCAATGGTGCAAGGCCAAGTTTAGCCCTAAGTGCGTTTGCTTCTTTGATGTCTAGTTGATCTTTGCTAGCCGCACCTCCTCTGTCTCTTGACCTTGACCTGTGCCGTCTGCTGAAACATCAAATTTAATATTTGATGAATGTTTGGATAGGCAAGATAAATTATGCTTGTTAAAGAAAAATATTTCTATTATGATCTAGATTTTAAAAACGCTGTACCTAGTTAGAAAAAAAGTAATCCATCTGCAATATTTAATTGCACCAAATGACCAATGTGAAAAAATTATAAAATTCAATAGGAGAATCTTATAAATTGATCATGTTTTTGCTAGCAGCTTTTTATGCATTGAAAGGCTAAACTTCGACAGTCTACTCTTGGCACTTGAAAGCAGTTTATAAGCCCCTACATTTTATAATCCTAACTCATTGCATGTTTTCATAATATTAAAAGAAATTTGTAGTTTTCATCCATCTGTGTATACATTAGGTAGACTACTGTATACTTGAGAGTTGTTCTAACTTGAACTGAAGCGAATTTTGTGTAAATAAGAAGTTTGACATTTGAAATAGGCTCATTTCATTACACTGATTTCTGCTCATGATATGGGATTGTGCTACTACTCATTTTGAAAACTATTAGAGACCCAGAAATTAAGTTGCTCACTGTTGAAGCAACTCCAACATTGGGGTTGACTTGGTGCAATTTTGCCAAGGCATTATCAAAGTTATCATGGTTGGTGTTGATAGCCGGTCTGACAACATTAAGAATGCAGAATTCTCCTTAGGTAAATTTGCTAAATATAGCTTTACTTGCCATGAATTGGAATGTTTATAATTGCAAGATGACATTAACATAGAGCTGTTGGTTTATGCAATATTCTAAACAGATGTACATATAATTTCACAAACCTTGAACGATCTGAGCGTCTAGGTGACCTAGATCTAGGTCGTTTTCTATCCCGATCTCTCGAGCGACTCCTTCTATGTCTATCTCGGTCTCTATCATGTCTCTCCCGAGATCTACGCCTGTTTGCTACAGGAGATCTACTACGCCTTCTAGTGGGGGATCTTTTATGTGGACTCTCCTTCTCCCGTGCCATTTCCTAAAGAATATAAAATTATATCGGAAATAAAGTAACCTACTGATAAGACTATTAAGTAAAACTGCACAATATGGACGGTATTTTAATTACAACCTGGGTACAAAAAACCATTCTCTGAAAAAAAATAACAGCTCTTTCTGTAGCCTTTTACAATGTCTAAAATCAAGCTCTGTTGGTAGCAAATACAATCTTGTTGAAAAAAAATGTTTTAATTTAAAACAACGTACCTACAATTTGTGATTTCTTTTGGTACCCAACTAAAAATAAGTTTTCTCATCAATCTACAACGCTTACCCTAACTTCTCCTTCTTCATCTGAACTTTCAATGTCATCCATATCGTCATCTAGTGCACTTATACGGGGATCAAGTTCGTTATTTTCTTCCAAAATCAGCCTCTTCTGAATTCTTGGTAGTATGCAATCACAGACTCTGTCTTCTTGCAGTAAAGAGTCAATAAATTCATCCATTTTAAGTAACTCGAACTCTGAAATAGCGCACAGAAAGTAAAACTTATAAATGAATAAACTTGAAAAGAATAAAACACAAACTTCACAGCTCTATATTTTATGGAGCCTATGCTTTTTACCTCCCATTTTATTTTGGAAACGGACTTTTCTGTAATCATTGAGTAGAGGCTCAAGATATTTGTAGCAATCCAGAGAGGAGCCTGTCATACGCATGTAGAATGCACCCAATGCCCGGACATACCTAGAACAAGGTAAAAAAGATTCACCAAAAGATTCAAACACTCATTAAAATAAAATCCAAATTCAAAGCTGACAACTTACTTGTGATCGTTCTTTATAAACTCAATAATTATGTCCTTGTCAGGTTGAATTTGCAACATCTTCAGAATGAGGCAGAGAAATGGGGTTGGCTTAACATTGCCACCAAAGTGTCCACCAACATACCGCAACTCCATAGCTTTATCAACTAACAGCTCAGCTACAACAAATATTTATTTCATTCATCAGCCTCTAAGGCACTACATCATATGGATTCATGTATAAAAACCTATAATAAACTATACAAAAGTTGCTAAATAGTAAGGAACTTACCAAAACAAAACTAATATATAATAGAAACTAAAACCCCAACTTTTATTTAATATAACTGATGATGAGATAAAATATGGCACACACCTACCTGCCTATATATTTATTAATATATAAAATATACAACATTTTTTTATAAAACATTTTTATCAGCCAAGCTATGTAGTGTATATTATACACTTTATTGGAAGTAACATCATCATTACTTTTAAGAACTACTAATGACAGCTAAATTTGCCAAAATATGCTTTAAAATTTATGATATTATCATTTAGAATCTTTTCATTAAACATTTAAAATTATATATGGCTAATTGATATCATAACAAATATTAGAATAACAATAATCAATATCTGAATTTTAATCATAATAATAAATTGCAAGGTCATAATAATAAACTAAAATGAATAATATTAGAATCATAGATATAATTTTCACATTTATTAGTAATTAGGTATCTAGATCTGATGTCGCCACAAGAGTAATTTCCTCTGGCTCCTATGAGGCAAAAATGGAACCTCCATCAGAAAAAGCTTCTTATTCAGTTATTGGTATGCAAAATGAAAATGAACCTTTGCAAATTTAATAGTACTCAATTGTTATAATTTACATAATCAATTTATATATAATTATAATATTTGCTTCTACGACTACTGTGAGTGTACCCCTAAGAGTAAGACTAAGTATAATTTTCAATTATAAATTTAAAATTATATCAATTTAAATTTATCATCATTATAATTATGCTACCTTATACTAATAGTAATAGTTATACTAAAGTTACAGTATACTTAAAAGTTAAAATTTATCAATAAATGAAAATTAAATAAACAATTTGAATTTATGCTTATAATTATATGCAGTAGCATGCAGTTCTACTGCTATTTTGATGTGAGTGCCATTGCCAATATCATCACTACCAGTACGGTCTCAGTACCTTAACTTAATCGCTATTAGTATTACTATTACTATAGTATTACTATTAGTATTAGTATGAATATCAGACTATCACTATGACTATTATTAGACTATGACGTCCGTCTCACTATCACTATCAGTTATCACTGACAGTGTGAGTGACAATATCATTATCAGCAGCACTGTGAGTATGACTATGAGTATGAGTTATAGTTATACTAAATATAATATTTCTAGTCTTCTACTTCTAGTTATACTTAAGTCTTATACTTATAGTTATTGTCTATTGATAATTGGCTATCGTTTCATGGTCAGGCTTTTTAGACTTTGGTGCCAATGACAATACTGCTGACTGCGGTAGTCATCGCTTCTGCTGTTAGCCATTAGTTAAATTTGGTTAAACTCACCAGATAGCGCAAAGCATTGTTCTTTCCAAAATTTAGATTCGTAGATTCTGGTTCGTATTATTTTTTCTATTAAATATTGTGGATTTGTTCCTTTAATTGTGTGGGCATCCTTGACTGTTCGGTTGGCCATTTATTGTGCCTATGAAAGCTTATTGGAAAAACATAAAAGCTATAATTTCAAAGGTGAAGAAACATGAACTCGTGCTGATCAAACCACTTTCACTGACTGAGAGTCACACTCACTGCAACTGCATAAATGGTACACAGGTACAGTGTAATTTTATAAACCGTTCAACAGAAGTTGAGAAATAGAATTTGTTTACAGCAAGTTCATATATGGTGATGATTTTTAACAAAGAGACGTCAATGTGAAGCAAGTTATAGTTTTGTCTCTCGAATCAAAGATTTAGTTTATAACACGTGATTATCACGTGGTTAGTGGCGGGAGACGTTATTATAATTACAAGAATCTATTTTCATTTCATTGAAACCGAGTTTAATAGCAATACTAATTCAGTATTTTCAGATAAAAACAATCGTTGGTATAATGGGTTTTGCAATTTTGTAGACAATACTAAACTAAAACTTATAATAAAATCATAACTAAAGAACCTAGTTCCAATGGCAAGTCAATTTGAGTCTCAAACTCAACGACCACTCCAAGTCCACGGTCATTCTCATTCTGACTCTGAACCTTCAAGTTCAACCAATTTTTTTCGGTAAGACATACTCTTAGTCTTAGTCTTATAATAATAATAAGTATTTTACTATACGAAAACTTATATGTACGGTACTACTCTAATAGTTAGACCCATATTCACACTGAAAGTGAAAGTGAATGATTAAGTGAATTACATTCACATTAACTTTGAGTTTGAGTTTCAGTTTGACGGATACGGGATAGTGATACTTTAAGTTTAACTCTAAGTTTATTTACTATTCTATATCAATTATGTAATGGTATATGCACATTACAAATTATCATTATATTTATTTATATTATTATTTATAATAATTTATCTATCAACATAATTTACTATATTTTATCTACTCGAACTCAATGCTACTATACTATATTTAATTTTATAGTAGCATTGAGTTTGAGTAGATCTATAGTAGTAACAAATAAAATCAATTTAGTGATTATGTAATTTTTTTATATGCATATTCAGGGCGAGTGTATACTGTATTGAATGAATGTTTAATGTTATGCTGGTTCATAACATACTTAACTTAGAGTCTTAGTTCATTTTTTTGTTTTCTGCTACTAGTTACTAGTACTACCATTAGCATTAGTGGCATTACTTTTTTTTAAATAGTTCAAGTGTTGTAACTTCATTTACATAATTTAAATAAAATTGATTGAATTTATACTTTTATATATGCTACAAATAATTTTGTTTGCATTTCTGATGATTTTTGTAAATTACAGGTCATGTCATGTTGGTAAAGACAAGTATTCTATTGGTGACTTTGTGTTTATAAAAGAAATTCACCAAACCTCTGATGATGGTTTTGTGGGGCGCATAGAGTCCTTTCACGATAAAGGTTCGTAGTCACTATGAATACCAAGTTCTATTTTCCAAACTCAATTTATTAAATGTTTTCTTATAAAAGACAATTATAATTATGAATGCAGGGTTCTGAGGATTCTGTTTGAATAGAGATGTCAGGTAACCTTGGTCATAAGTAGAATTTGACAATGATACAATTATGCTTCTAGTTTGCAAAGATAGTATAATTAACATACTTGGTAAATATTTTACAACTCAAGCCTAGGCATGATTAAGATAGTGGTAAACGAAATTTTTATATAATGCTGTTTAGTGCGAATATCCATATTTGCATATATTTTACTTGAATTTTCAAATTTAGATGCTGTATTTATTTAACAAGTACGCTTACATTGCTTATAGCAAATGAGTAGACAGTCAACATGCTCTATATGTACTGTACATTACTTGTGTTGATGGAGTTGAATTACTAAGGCGCATCATGTGATGCAGTACACAAGTGGATTATGATCTTCTACTCTTAATGTGATCCTGTGTGTGTTTAGTCTCCAGATATCACACCACCACCGTAGCCTATGTCACCAAGTTCTTGAGGCAAGGAGATGTCCGAGGCTTGAAGCACGATGCCCGTGAACTGATAATGGATAAACGGGAAACAAAAGATGGCTACTACACTGTGCTCGCTGCTGATATACAATATTTATGTCTTGTGGTCTGTTCTTCAAATTATATCATAAAACTGATCAATGATTTATCTATCATTAAAGAAAATAAGCTTCATTTTATTTAGTATTATGTGAGGAATATTAAAGTTTGTGTTGAGGATAACTTAAATGTTATGACTTGGCTCGCTAGATCAGTGCTGACATAGTTGTGAAAGTGCACTCGTGGACGCACACACTTTCTTATCATGTGTGAATATGTTGTAAATTACTATAAATATTTATTATAAATTATTGTAAATGTAGGTCTTTTTCAGAATGTTTATGAGTTAACACATCATACTTTTAAAAATTGAGATACTAATTGATATGAAGTTTGCTAGTGTTGTTGTGTAGAAACATGCGGATGACCTTGAATCAAATGACCTCACCAGTTTCTACTTCAAGTCCGGTTACAATGGTTACAGAGTTGTCCCTCTTGCCAAGAAAGACATTCAACCATTGTTTCAATACAAGCTTACTGGCCGTAAGGTAACTTCGTTTCTTCTTTCAATAAAAACATTTCCAATTTTGACAATTATACTCTTGCTAATTGCAAAATCACTGCGTTTCCATTGCTTCGCATTATGTGAATAAATTTTTTATTCGATGTTTGGGAAAAGTTGCATGGAATGAAACTAAAACCATAAGTTGATACAAACCGCAACCACAAATCTATCTGTACGGGCATTCATTCGAATCATGAAAACGCAGTGATAGTTTGATACTATCATACCATCTTAAGATTGAGATTTTGTGTGAAGTGGGGTTATTACTGTAAATACTTCTCAAAGGGTGCTGCAAAGCATAACACAAGAGTATTCGTTCTGCCAGTAACATTGGATTTTAATAAGATAATATATTTGCTATAGTTGGATGTCAGTCCCCAGCGCCGTAATACACGCCAAAATATCATACCATCCACTCCTGCGGTTTCTAAGAAAAGTGGTCCACTTGTTGATTTAACTTCTACTGACAATGAAGAAGGCTCCCGTGAGTTTATTATTCATACATATCTACAAAGATGAATCACCAAATGAGCTAATCAGTTTGGACTCAGTTTGTTGAAACTTTCTCTTCTCTCATGATCATTTACGTGTTTAGTCAAATTTGTGCTCTTGAAACTGCTCATTATTTCATAAAATATGTGTAAAATATTTTTTTAATTTTGTTGTTTTGGTAAAGTTTTAAGGCGTTTTTGATATAATTAGCGTTGCATATTACATTGAATGAATTTGTCATCACTATTTCACACTGTTGATGATATGCGTCCTAAATTATGCATAGAATCAGATGACTTGGATGATATCTTTTCTGAGAGTCTGAGAAGGTCAATGAGGACAGCTTCCAAAAACAAAGGTAATAGTTACCTGAGATGAATTCACCGTGGCAGAAACTTCTAATGGATTTTTTTAGAGTTCAAATCTGCTTCAAATCACTAGACTTTACAAGTAACTAAAGTTGATTTATCTCGAATTTGCTGGTTAGATTTTGTATGTTGAGTAAATGATTAGTTGAAAACACGTTGGTAATAATTTCCTGCTAACAGCATTTTTTATTTTAAAATGAATTACATGTGTGAATTTACTCTACAAATATGTATGTAGGTTAACTATTGAGTTATAATTTTGACATTCTAAGCTTCCAAATTCACCTCCTTTGCTGCCTGCAATACAAGAAAGCAGGTGCCTGCAGGTGCCTGGTAGTTGGAACTAACAGCGTGCCTAGCACTAGTTACAGCAGTGCTTTTGGAGTAGCGTGATATTGCAGAGCTCAACAGTTGAGTTGAAACCCACTCAGCTGTTTGAAGACCATAAAGTTAGCAGCTCAGTGGAGCAGCTAATAGCCTACGATTCTACTGCCAACTCAATGCCATATAATCAGAGGCAAGGGTGGTCAACTCTAAATCTACTTCATCAGAACTGTTAACAGAAGCACTAAAGCTACACTGTGTTTTTTTTTCGAGTATGACACATGTCAACCTTAAACAATGCATTTTTATTGCATTTACTTAAGTTCACTTCCAATGTGATGGTTTAGAATCTTGTAGAGTTACTTACCCTTTAGTCAATACAATATAAGCTTCATTGGATAGTTGATTACATAATTGTATTATATTTATAGATTTATTGAACAGACAATCTGCTGGCTCGCTTCAACACACTCCAAACACTAAGGGGAAAACTAAGAAGTCTTCTGCTAGTGAGTTATCTTCTCCTAATTATTTCATTAGATTGTGAACTGTTCAGTACTGCTGCTTATAGCTGTCAACCACTAAACTTTCTGTTTTAGAAGTCCAACTGATTGACGTAGAGAATTGCACACCTCAATCTGGTCGTAGAAGAGCTTCGTCTGCCAACCCCAATCGCAGCCACCACCGAGAACCGGTGTGCAAGGAGTCCATTGCAAGACGAAGCATTGCTGACAGATTAGAAGCTTCTGGAAGCAAATCTGCTACGAGGTCGAGGCACAAGTCTGCAGCTGCCGCTGACGATAATATAAGTAAGTCAGTGAATTCTAGCTACCAGAAAAAGTTTGATAGAATCAGTAAAAGAAATGGTACAATGTTTGGTATTACTTTAATTGCATACTTTTTGAATTGCATGTGAGTAGATTGAGTAAACTCATGGCTTGTATGACTTACAGAGCAAAGAGGAGTTCAAGCTGATACTAGAACATCACCTCGTAAGAGAATGGCTGACTCAACGGATCCGTACCATTTTAGTAGTGATGAATTGTCTTCCCCAAGAAAGATGCGCTCAAGCGTGAATTCCCGGTAACTACTACTTCTACTGTATCAAGATAGTTTATATTGTATTGGGTTAAATGGTGTAGGGCAGACAATTCTCAAAGTGTTGATGCGCAACTATGTGCAGGTCTGCTAGCATTATTAAAACCTAGGATTTTTTTATTTCATCTAACATATTTTTATACACTGTGAAAGCAGTGCAAGAAGGTAAAATGTCCAAAACGATGTTTTTTAGCCTTATAAACTGCATTAAACTGACACCTCTGCAGTCTCCAATCCCAAAAAGTATATTTCTGTTGCACATCTGTTCATGACTTGTAAATTTAGTTGATCACAAACTTTCCAATAGTATGTTAAAGTGTTACTGGCGGAAGACCTACGCTAATAAGTTCTGTTCATACTTCATAGCATATTTAATAAGGACGTGCTGTTACTCAATTCTTGCCGATTGAAAATTGCTGCATCTTGCAAGTAGCCCAGAATGCTTAAGATAAAAGGCAAACGTCAAAATGATCTTAATTGGTCTCATTCTCATCAACTTGTTATATGAATTTATTCTGGTTTTCATCTTTATGAGCATTCTTATTAATTTATTATTTAAAATTCTTTAAAATCTTTTAATTTTAGTTAGTTATAATCTTTGTAGTCACTCTAGATATTATACACCAAGTAACATATCAGCAATATTATCAATGTTTAGTTTAGCTTTTTTTGTAAGTCAGCCTTTAATAATCTAAAGTTACTTCCTCTATGTGGTAAGTTGTTTTTTAAATTTTCATATTCTCCGTCGACGTGAGTTTTAATACTTCTTTAGCGTTTATCTTATTCTGTGTTTTCGTTGCTCCTTCCAGGATAGAAAACCAACTTAAAATGAAGTCTAACTCAAAAAATTCCTTTGCTGAGAAATTGAAAGCTACAGAAAATCAGCCAGTAGTGCTAATACAGCGCAGTCCAACAGCTGGTGCTCACAGCGTGAATAAAGCCCAGACTTCTGGAGAGGGGAAAACTCCCAACTTGGTGAAACGGAACTTAATAGAATCAGTAGAGTATGGTGGGTGGGCATTCTGTCTATTAACAATTTTCTTGTTTTTTAATACATAATATATTTGAATAGTTGTGCTTGAATACAAGTTTTAGGGTCCATAATTTCCTAGAACCATTTGAAGAAAATTGTGTCTCTTGTAATTTTTTTTGCAATAAAAAATATGTATACGCAATTCATTTTGTTTATCTCAGATTTTGTCGGTTATTCTAATTTATAATAACATCATGTAGCATTCAACATTCTTTGTTTACAGATGAGAAATCACCGAATGATCATTCCAAAGTTGTGACTTCAATAGATGCAGGTTGTGAAGAGACATCCACGCCGAGGAAGTTGAGACCAAACATGCACTCTCGGTACTTTATTATTAACTCACAATCCATACCAATCTCCCCACATTCATTACATCATTTCTTGTAATTAATTTTGTTTATTTTTTAACATCTAGTGCTAAAAACGACACTCAAAATTCAAAGATCTGGCCAAAGGGAAAGCTTGTAGCTTCACCTGTGAAGTCTAATGTGAATCCGTCCACTTCACCCACCCAGTCATCAAAAACTCGAACAAGTATTCGTCTCAAGAATAGGTATGAAGTTCTAGATGGGCTTTGTTATATATAATGTGGTGAATATTCCATGTCGCTTTGTTACAATGTTTCTACTGAAACGAGAAAACTTAGCTGCAACATTAAAGAGAAATAAGGTGCAGTTTTGACATGCTAATAGCACCTATGTGTAATATAGGCTGTATGCAGACAATATTTTCTGATTAAGATGTTTTCATTGATGTGTTCTATGTTATAAACTGGCGTGCTAAGTACCAATAGGGACGCTAATCGGTTCTTTTAATTATTAATCTTCTATCATGACTGCAAGAAATTTCAGTTAAAATGGTAGACTCTGTCTTGTTTGAATTGGAGAATAAATAGCTGCATATGTCATCACCATATTTTATGTTGTGCCTCCCACAGCATGCATAAATTGAAGCCAAGTTATGTATGTAATGTAGTGTAATACAGTGTCTCTCTTAATTTTGAATTTTAGATTTTCAAACTGCAACTTTAGAGTGGTTTTAGTTTTTGTTTTATAAGTTTTAATGGCTGACAAAAGCACACAGCCTAGAAATGCAAATGAAAGTTACTTGTTACAGAATAATATATCATACGGCTCGATAATATTTCAACCTATTGGACATTGGGTGCAGTTGGAGTTTTCAAATAAAAAAATTAAGCATGCGAAAGGAAATTCAGCAGGTTTTGCAAGTGTTTCAGATGTTTAGTCTTGTGTGATGTCTGCATTTTTTTGTATAAATTACCACAGAGTTACATTTACTCATCTGTTCTCTAGGGAAACAGTTACTTCTGGTGGAGAATTCACTGAGATGACTACTAGAGCTAGAAATGAGTCATCATCTGACGCAGAAAGCAAAAATAAGGTAATAATGGTGTTTCTATCTGGCTTTGTGTTGGTCGTCATAGACAACTAGTACTCGCTGGTATTTAGTTTAGTCATGAGTCTAGACTCTAGAATGAGTCTAGACTTTAGAATAGGCTGTAATCTCACTGCGGTGTTATTTTAGCCTCAGCTAACTTTCACATACAACAAAGTTTGAACTAGTTGAAGGAAAACTCCTTTAACCTTTGCATTTCATAATTGAATCCAACTAGCCAATAAAATTACCGCCTGATGAATTTTATACTGATGTCTTAGCCGATTATAATATACTGTGTACCTGTTGTGCAGTGAATTGGTTATAATAGTACTAATCTGTGATGTCCACCTTTTTTTTACCGAAATTTTGGTTAAAGCTTTTTGGCCTTTGGAGGCACACTTGACTTACTTTTCTCATTCTACAATATATATAATATGAGTGGGTTGTGAATTGTTCTGATGTGTTGTGCAGGATGTTGCTAGCCATGGCAACTCTCGCAGGAGACGCCAAGAAAAGGCAGAGAGTTCCGGAACTTCTACTACTCCAAGACACACGAGAGCTTCTCGCTCCAAGAGGTCTAGTACTAGGTAATAAGTTCCCGCAAAATTTCTGGTTTCCTATGATTTTTTAAAGTGATAATTTGTTTATTAGTCTCGCTCAGTTTTGAAAATCATAGCTCTTATGCAAAAGTTGTTTATATCAACTGTGTGCTGTAATGATTGGCACCAAATACACTTCACACAGTTTACCTCCAGACCCTGTTGTTAGAGCTTTGGTAGATCTATGCATGGTAATAACTTTGTATAATATATACTATGTGGTTAGGACTTCGTAAATAATGTGAAGAACTGATGGGTAATGCCTTTGTTTTAGTACTGCGACTGCCTTAACATCTGATCGTTACACACAGCTAAAGTCAGCTAATTTGAATCTCGATGAGGAGCTGAAATCTTCCAGTGTAAAAATCTCTACAGCCGAAACAAATGAAAGGATTACCCGCTCTCAACGTGCCACCAATAATGTTGAAGAAATAAAAGAAGTGAATATAAATGACAGAACTCCTAGTAAAAATGTTAGTCAATATCATGAGACTGGTGACACGGTGTTACGGAGATCAAGCAGGAAAAAGACATTGCGCAGGTAAAATCTTGTAAATTTCCTGTTTTGTATCTGTCTGCATATTTAGGGTTGACGTTGCAGTTTCTGCCGTTCAATGCTGCCTGAGCGTACTCTTGGTCCCATGTTTTTCTTAATTATTTAGCGAATTTAGATTTGCGGATGGTCACAAAAAACCGTGACGGTCCGCAAATCCAAATTAACTAGATAATTGAGAAAAACATAGGAAATCAAGCGAAATTAAAAAGAACCTTAGTTATTTACTTGTATTTGTTAATTTCTTAGTTTTGGGCAAAAACCGGTATACATTAGCAGCTAAATTTTGAAAAATAGTTAAAAACTGAAGATTTCGAATGTGTACCAAATTAAGTAAAGTGACCCATATAGAATGAACATGTGTATATGTTTTACTACACACTAAGGTTGAGTTTTGAATGATGGTTTGTGTTTTCTATAAAGCAAAATCCTGAGAGATGCTAGTCTGAGTGATATGGAGGCTCTCTCTGACAGCGACGAAGACGAGGAGATATTCTCTGGTGATTGTCAGTCCAGCAGTGAAGAGGAGTTCCAACCTGTCCAACATTCTCGGCATTTAGCATTGAGGAGGCAGCAGTCTACGACCTCGAGGTCACCAAGGAGAAAGGTAGCTGCCGTCTACAGTATTTCTCTAAGTAATCAAACAGTGTTACTTCCTGGCATCTAATAAATATAATAGTTTATGGTAGAATTACATGACATCTCTAAATATGGCACGAGGAGAAATGTGTTATACTAAATTGCAAAATATGTGATTGACTTCGTGAGAATGTCATTTCTAAATGATAAATTGAAGTGATATTCATTGAGGCCTTTTCTAAATATTATGTTCTTAAGAATGGTATACTCCCCTGCCTTCATTTTTATGATTTGTAATTATCCCTGCCTCAGTGATTAGAACTGGTGTGCTTATTCCTTCATGGCATGTTTATATTAATATTTTCTCTACTCCCATATATTCTGTATGTTACTTCATCCATTAATTATGTTAATTAAAATACTTCTTCTACTTGTATGAAGTCTGTAGCAACACCAAGTAGAAGAAGCATACTACACGCCTGCACTCCGTCAAGGAGAGAGAGACAAAACCCTGTTAAAGAGTACAGCACGGCTCTAGAGAAAGCGAGGGCGGAGCTACACGTCAGCGCTGTGCCTGATTCGCTGCCTTGTAGAGAGGATGAGTTTGCCAACATCTACAGCTACGTGGAGAGTAAACTGGAGAGTGGCACTGGGGGGTGAGGGGCTTACTAGTATATACTCAGTAAAGTAACGCTAACTTCTTCTAACTGGCTACTATGAGCAATGGTGGAAGTTAAGAGAGAGGCTACTATACAATTAAATAAAATAATTGATGTATAATTAACCAAAAGCAATTAGAAGCTACTCTTTATCAACTCTATTTATTTGTTTGTAAGTACAAGTATTAAGTTTGTAAATGCATTTGAAAAACTAAAAATGTCATTAGCTTTTCTCTTTGCTAAATAATTATGCTCTAATGTTAAGAAGGTTTGAGTTCAAGGAGTTGTCTTCTTTTACACTAGTAACCTGGACAAGAGCTGTGATTTTTTCAGCAATTGCATATAGTCAAGTATGCTATCATTTGTGTCTGTTTGAAGGTGTCTATACATATCTGGCGTATCTGGCACTGGGAAGACTGCCACAGTATACGAGGTGATAAAATGCCTCAACCTCAACAAATCAGATGAAGGCATTCCTGACTTTAAGTTTGTGGAGATCAATGGGATGAGATTGACTCAGCCTCACCAAGCCTTTGTGCAAATATACAAGGTACGGACATATCCGTATGTGTACGTCGGCAACGTGTGTTGAAATTAATTATATGGAATAAACGGTAAAACACAAGTCGATATTGTGCCCGAGTTTTATAAATATTATCTTCCAATGTATGGTTTGACTACTTGTTGGGATATAAAGTTCAAAAGTTGCTAATTATACTAACTTTGTTCCCTTTTTCTTTGTGCGGATATAAAGAGAATCTAAGTGCAAGTTTATCCATCAGTGTTTTGTTTGTAGCAACTTTCAGGAAAGCAAGCTACGGCTGAGCATGCCACATCTCTACTCGATGACATGTTCTCTAAGAGCAGGAGGCAAAACAGAGTCGTGCTTCTTGTTGATGAGGTAAATTACTACATCTCTCCCTCCCTCCCTCCTTGAAGGCACAGTACAATATTTGACTTTTTTAGAGGTGCATCTTCCCAATTAAATTCTTGTCTTCACACAGTTTATGTTAGTTAAAAGTGAAATTTAATTCTAGTAAAAAACCAGGAATATGTTATTTCAACACGGCAAGTCTAGCCTATTAATGCTAAATTTTTAGAAGCATTTGTTTTTGAAAATTATTTCGCTACATGTTTTCTTGTCTGCCGATTGTTTTCTTACTTGACGCTGACTTAACTTGTAGCTAGACCTGCTGTTGACCCGCAAACAAGATGTTCTCTACAACATATTTGATTGGCCGACTAAGCCACACAGCCGACTGATAGTGCTGGCTATAGCCAACACTATGGACCTGCCTGAACGTGTAATGATGAGCAAAATTTCCAGTCGACTAGTGAGTATAGAGTCGTCTCCACAACAGATAATTAGTTGCCTTGCCTTGACTGAAGTATTTCTTTTGCATACAAAAGTCTATGTCTATAAGAAAAATGCCAACTTGTGTAGTATTCGTGGTCAAAGATAAAGCAATTGGCAATCAACTAATGTTTGCAACATCGTAATATCTATGCAACATTTTTAAGCGCTTCTGGCGGCATGATTATAGTTTGTGTTGGCGTTACCTGAAAGCTCAGGTGTAGCAATTTTGAATTAGAATTGAAATTTCTAGGTTAAATTAAACTTCTAGCTCATTGAAATTTTGACTGCTTTTGTGTCAACATAATATATCATTAAAATTAGATAATATATTATTTATAACAAATACTCTAGTGTCATTGATTGTAATATGCTAATTATTTATAATACATGTTGATGTGTGATTATACTGAAACTGAGATCTATTATACTTGTATGTTCTCTTCAACTCAACCACCTCAATGCTTCCTGTTGTACTCTATGTGTCTAATTTCAGGGATTAAATAGAATGACGTTCCTGCCCTATACCTTCCAGCAACTTCAAGAGATAGTGCATTCTAGGCTTAGTGGGATACCAGCGTTTGATGCCGATGCCATTCAGCTTGCATCTCGCAAGGTATATAGATGCGTTATAACTGTTACACTTTCATTAGGTCTGAGCCAACACTAAGACATATTTACACCAATTCAGTGTAGAAGTGTTGTATATTTGTGTAAGAAGGGAACTAAAAGTGAAATTCCTATTTCTGTTGTCAAATAATAACCATAAAAATAGTTGGGAAATTATGAAAGACCGTTGAACTTGGTTGTCTGTACCTTTAAAAATGTTGCACTTATGATTTGATCGCAGGCTTCATATTAATGTCGTAGCAAGCTCACTTTACCACCAGGAATCCACTTTTAATAGCGTTACCTTGCTTGTTCCTGGCTACAATTTTTTAAATGTGACTATATTCTGTAGGCAGCGTCAGCGTCTGGTGATGCCCGAAGAGCTCTCGCTATTTGCCGAAGGTCAGCTGAAGTGGCAGAACAGTCAGGAGCCAAAGTAGTGAATATGCTGCATGTGAACCTAGCTCTGCAGGAGATGTTCAACTCCCCCATGATTACAGCTATTAGGTGAGTGTCATGTGATTTCTCTGCTGCTTGAGCTAAACTAGGTCAGCACAGCTCGTTGTGTGTATTTTAGACATGAGCTCGTGAAGCTGTAGAACAATGTGTGAAAATGTGTCTATCTCTCTTTTTTGCCAGAATAAATTGTTTTCAGAGTTGTCTTTCTAAAAGTGATGTGTAAATAATATCGACCCTTTGTCTACTTTGTATATGATTGGTGCCACTTAAACGTAGTGTTTTATAACCAGGAGTGTTATCTGGGCTGCATGGCGTTATCTTGGAGTTGTCTTTCCTTTTCCTCTCCACAGTGGTGTTGTCTAGCAGTTACATTGTTTACACTTTACACCATACATGCAGTGTATAGTTATATTCTTCTACTCAGTTGCAGCTAAAAACCCTTCCTTTACTTTGAACAGCTAAACAAAGTTGTTTTCAATAGTTAGCTTAGAAGTTGTCTCCCGTTGGACATTTATGAGATAGTCTAGTGTCTCGTGATGCTTTAGGAACTGCTGCTTTTATGAGAAGATAGTATTGAAGGCCATTGCGGCGGAGTTTACTCGCAGCGGTCTGGAGGAGGCCACATTGTATAAAGTGTATCACCTTGTTTCTGACTTGTGTGAGATGGAGAAGATGCCCACTCTGAAGATGATGCAGGTACATGTTTATAGCATACCTGCATGTGTAGAACATACCTGCACTTTCTACTTAGCTATATATACATGATGCTTTAATAACTAGTATACTATAGCATTGTCTAGATGTGTCAATTCATACCTGACACTAGAATGAAAACCAATAATCATGCATTTCGTTGTAAAATGATCTCCACACTGAATTTAAATTCCTAAGGTTTTATTACAATTCATGAAGTGATGTTACGCTATGTTGAACTCAGTGTGTGTAATCGACGCTATGTTTGATAGGAATCAGTCATATATTTTGGTGAGAGTACGGAATGCAATGCTATACAATTTGTTGTGTCTATACGCCATATAATATAGGAATGGAGGCAAGTGGCAGAAATGATATGGTGCTTATTTTAATATTAAATTGAACTATTTCTTCAAAGGGTTTATTGTTGGTTTAATTTTTCAAAGTGGTTAAGTTAAATTTCCTTTGGTTGGGTGACTTGTGTCAGTTGAGGTGTAATAGCAAGCTGAACTCTGAATATGTGACGTGCAGGTTTATGTGAAGGCTAATAGTTAGGGCAGATCTTGCTGTGATATATTTTTACTCCTCCATGAATGCAGGAGTTGGACCATTAGGTGCTTGGCATGCAATACGCTGCACCTAGCTAATACCATATTATTGCAGTGATTATTTTGCAGGTCAATCAAATATGCTGTACATTGAGTAACACAAGGCTGATACTACTAGAGAACAATGGTAACGGAATATATCAACGTCTGCGTCTCAATGTAGCTCAAGATGATCTGCAATATGCACTGCAGCACGAGGAACAGTAAATAGAATTAGTAGGCATGACATTGTTGTGGTACACTTTTTACGGCGGATTATTGCCTCCATCTAAACCACTAAGTAGGAACAATTTTAATCTCGGAAAATATTAATATGAGTTGAAAGACATTTCCTGCTATTTCATGTGAGAATTAATTGCTGAAAAGAGGAATGGGGAAAGAGATGTTTATCTTTTATGGCTGAATTAGAAACTGTTTTCACATTTACTGTAAGTTAGAAGGCTGGTGTATTTAACTGTTTTATTTATAATAGTTTTATTGTAAATGTATATATTAATTAAATAGTAGAAGAAATAAAGTGTACACAGAATAGCATCTCATTTAAATATCAATATTGTATGAAATGCTGATATTTTCACCCAATTGCATTTTGTTACATGTATAGAAGCAATCAAAATTATGTAAATTAAAAGTGCCGTATTTAATTGATTATATTATTACTATTGATATGCAAGTTTTTTTCTCTTATATAATAAATAAAAGCCTGTGTTTTATTATTTGCTAGTTCTATTCCCAGTGTGCTCTATTAGAGGTCAAGGTGAACAATGGAAAGTAAAGAGAACATGCGATGCTGAGAATAATGTAGGCTTTTTGTTGACAGCACCTGTAGGATGACAATGCCGTATTTACCGGTTGAGTTTTTGTTCAACTATAGAACAAGACTTGATGTATCTTATATGTATCTTATACAGGAACAAACGCTTAGCAATGTGTCTTAGGAAAGCCATCTAGTGAGCTTTAGCTGATGGCTATTAGAAGACTTGTGTTGATATTTACAGTGCTGTGAAAAAGTTTAAGGACGCCTCACTGTTTTCCATAATATCAAAGTTCCAAGCTAATTTTAAGACATAACAAAAGCATATCCATAGGCATGATGCCTATCAAAATGATCCTTAAGGTCTCCTTATTTCATTTATATAAATTATTAGTCTCTCTTTTCACTTCATTTCAAAATTTGGGTGAAACAATGAGATACTATGCATATATGGGAATTTTTCGATCTTTTCACAATTTGTGTGTACTGTAGGATATCAGAATATTTTGCTTGAAACATAGAAAAATCTTACATGTGAATTGTTATACACATTATAGCAGCATTGCAACACACAGTGCTTTAAATTTTAGTATCAATGTTTTGTTGGCCTCAATCACAAGTCGGCAGCAACGAGGCATCGACTCGTACAGCTTCTCCAACTCGTTTTCAGTCACCACATAATGCCATGCATGAATTACAGGCTCTATGAGTGTCACCTTAGTTGTTGGTTTCTGCGAAGAGACTATTTTAGCCATTCTTGACCATGAATTTCTTATTGGGTTCAAGTCCCGACTGTGTGCTGGCCAGTTAAGCGTTGAGACCCTCTGTTTTTTCATCCACTCTTTAACAGATTTTGCCCAATGGCATGGTGCATTGTCATTTTCAAATATGTTAATTTCATTTAAAAAGAAATTTTTTATGATTGAAAGAAGTTTAGCATTGAGATTCTCCATATATTTTTGAGCATTAACATCATTCCAGAGCAATTAATGAGTCGACCTACACCTGTTGATGTTATACAACCCCAGAACATAACATCGATAGGGTGCTTAATTGTTCGAAGAATACATTAGGGGTTATATTTCTCATACTGGTATCATCTAACAAAACAGTTTCCAGCATGATTGTTCACATTAAATGTGGATTCATCTGAAATAATCACTTTTTTCTAAGCATTCACTGTCTAACTACCATGCTCCTTGGCCCACCGTAGCCGGTTTTTTGCTACTTCTCGGTTAGTAGAGGCTTCCTTCTTGCTTTGCAACCACGTAGACCATGGCTCAGCAGTCTTCGCCTTATCAGGGATGTCGAAGCTGTTGTTCCTGTTGATTCTGAGCATTCTTTGTCAACTCGGAACTTGTTTTATGACGATCCTTCTTGCTGATCCTAATGAGAACCTTGTCATTTCTGGGTGTGCTTATTTTTGGTCGTCCACTTCCAGGTTGATCTGCTACACTGCCAGTCTCCATAAACTTCTTGATAATTTGATATACAGTTGTCTTTGCTTTGCCAACCTTTTCAGATAATTTCCTAACTGCATAACCTTCGTTTTGCAAGAAAATTATTACAAACCTTACTTTTGAAGTAAGATTTACAGCTCTCATTTTGTCTATGCGCAGCACCTAAGTGGACACCATGTAAAAGCTTACAACTGAATGACAGATTTTAAATTATGGAAGAAAGTCATGCTTTATGATATAATGATGCCATGCACATATAAAATTTCACTGTTTAGTCTTTTGTGGCTATCAGAAGCGATAAACTTTGGAAACATAAAAACACAGGAGTTGCGCTTTCCTAGCTGCTTGTGTAGTTAGCCCGAAAATGGGTAGAAAACAATACAGCAGTAGAAATATATGAGGTGGAACTCATAGTAAACATTCTAAGGATCATTTTGATATATAGAACTTGCAGGAAAATCCTAAAAACTTCCAAGAAATGCCTATTAAACAAGATACATAGAAATTACTGCAAGCGTCCTTAAACTTTTTCACAGCACTGTATATTGACAAATAAGTTGGATCATATTAATCAGTGCCTTGATACAGTAACTTAGCTAGCATATGAGTTGGTATGTGATGAAATATGTGGAATTGCTGAAATATATGACGTGTAAATTGATATGTCAGATTATAAGATTATGGTAGTTTTGAAAATAATTGAGATGAACAAATAATTTTGGTACTGTAAGTTCACACGAGTGCACACACCACACAATTTAGTTTTTATTTTGACTGAAAGCTTTGTTTGATGGTGTTGTGTTGCTTTGTGTTGATGGCAGTATCAATGTTCAAGTTTGGTGTCAGAATTTCCCCTTTAAAAAGCAGTTTTCTGTTCTAAACGGCCACATTTAAAATCATTCTTAGAGATCCAGTTTTCAGGTGTATTATACTTTGCATAAGCAAGTCCTAAGCAAGCAAGTCATGTGGCATTTGATGATACATTATTTTGGTTAAAGAGTGTCAGTTCTTAAATGGTGACAAAAAGACAAGTGTGTACTGGTATTAGGCCTCAAGCCTGAATCAGCATTTCCACTCAGAAAGCAAACATTTGGTAAAACATCAGTATGAGTGGAGCTATTCCTGTTTGACAAGTATAAATTCGATCACTACAGGAGAGAGATAACTTCTTATACACTGCTAGATAGTCTTTCATTCCTCTGAGTCAATGTGGTTCTTTTGCAGTAATTAGTGCTGGGTCAATTATGAAATAATGAACATTTTTATCAGAATAAACATTGAAATTAATTGCATGCTGCAATTTCTCCTAATTTAATTGTTAACAAGGATTGATCCTACTATATCAATACCATCTCTCAAAATACCAACAATAATCATTGCAACTTAAAAATCCAACCCTATCAGGTTGCAAGTAAAATGACATTTAGAATGACAAAACTTAAATTGATAATTGGCCCAGCATTATTAATGCATCTAATATTTACCCGCATTACTAATAATCTTTGCTAGAGCCTCTGCAGGAAATAGTAGCCTCAGAGTAGCAGCAAGTTTACTGATAACTGAGTGATCTGTTAGTCTACTATCCACCTCACATACAACATTGCCTATGTCCCATGCTGTATGTTCTCCCTATTAATTGTGGTGTCAAAATATCTTGAATATTGAGGGCACGTGTTGTTTGCGTTCTGTGGATATTACAGCTTTAAATATGTGTTTACAATGCAAATTTTCTCCTATAGAGTGCTAATCACTTACATGTAAACCCCAATTTGATTTAAGTTATGTTGATTTTTGTAGTAGCTAAGGCTTGACTTCACCTCTAATCAATAAATGTATAGAAGCTAAATGATGTTTTCAAAGGCATCTTAGTACTATTAGCTCTCAGATTTAAGATTTTTATATGAAGGAAAACATTAAAACCTATCTTTGTTCAAGTCCATCTACGTGTCTATACGGTAAGGGTATCTCTGACTTGACATAAAAAGAAAAGCTGATCACTTGTTTTATGTTAGTACTGCGCAGGATATAGCACATCCGAAGCAATTTAAATGCAAGCTCATGTAAAAGATTTAAAGCCAAACTTTATGCTAGCTGATTATAAAAGCTATTTGCGCTCAACTAGCAATAAAAATATTTCCTTATGTGCAATCCAGTATTGAAAATGCTTACATAAGCAGATTTTTAATTTGTTATTTAAATAATACTGGTTTTATAATCATAATCGTAGAAGATACAATACTTATGTTTCAATTCTTTTAAGGTTACCTTTTATCTCTGTAAAGCTAAAATAATGGTGTATTTGTTTATAAGAAATTGTTACAACTTTGCTTGGCGTTTGTTTACAACTAGTAGGGTTAGTGGCATATTTTGTTCTGACAAACACGTCTAGTTATGATCACAGTACAATTGCTGTCCTGCTGCGTTTACTAGATGACAAGCTATTCACTGCCTAACATGCCAGGATAGTTATATAAATGACATGTCAATTTGGTAATAATTCCATTTTCATTATTCATAAATTTAATTTCTCTAACAAGAGTAACTTCAATTTAGTATTTATTGTTTAGTTTGGTCTTTTGATGTATTCAGTAAAGCACAATAGAGCGGTGATTGTACGATTTGTTTTAAAATATCAATTTCCTCTTATCAGTTCACTAACATGCACTGTACACATAAATGTGTAATTTGTAATACAATTTGTATCGTGATAATCAAATATGATATTTGTATATTTGTTGTACGTCAGTTGTTTATTTCAGAGACTGTTGTGAAGGCAGTTGCTATTTTCAACAAACTTAGTTTCCTCCCTCCCACACAAACTCCACCCCTGCCTTGTAAAGGTTAAGACCTCTTAAATGCTAATAAATCTTACTTCGTCTGGCAGTCAGGTTAGTAATCTATGAATTCTATTTTCAACTAGTGTTGACGACAACTCAATTTAGTTATTTATTCTACTGTCATTGGCAAAAGGTAGAAAGGTTATGGGCATTGTAAGGGTTATTCTTTTCATTTATTTTTTAATCTTCTTTCATAAGTTAGGGATCACAAATATTGTTAGCAAAATCTTGTTATCTTATTAATTTTCAAAAGAATATTGTGATAATGATAATTAGTAACTGGCTGTATAACAGTTTTCCATTGAAATACCTTTAAGGTAGTTATGTTTAGCACATTAGCATTTCTTACAAGTATTAAGAGTATGAAATAAGGTTAAATAAAAAATATCTATGCTCAAATACCAAACTCCAGCTGTTGGGCCATCTAAATTTCTGTATTTTTTACTCAATTAAAGAGTCCAGTCTGCCTTACATGGTTGAGTGGCTGATGTTCAGATCTGACTGGAATGCCAAAAGAGTAATTATCTTATCCTAAATCTTTTGCACCCAAGATTTATTGTTTACAGTGGTGCTAATTCCACTTGTCTTGATGGGTAGCTTATTCTCTAAGCAGAAACAGTATATCACTTTACATGTCAAACGGTTCTGAGGCATACAGACCCAACTATTTTGGGCCATTTCTCACTTGGCAAAATAATATATTGACTATACAAATAGTTATGCTCCTTATTGTAAACACTACCTTTGTCATATAAGAAGTAAAAAAACACAAACTTGGTTATTAGCACCTATTCTATGTTTTACAACTACTTGTAAAATCATATCAAATGATAATTTTTATCTGAGTGGCATTTAATTTCACCAGTAGTACAAACATCACCTGGCCGCATGCCCTTGACTTCTATCAGTTTGTTGTTTTTACTTCATTCAATTTTACAATTTATCAATGACTCAACTATTCAGCTGACCAACAGTGTTTGTTAATATTGGATTTCTTTAAAAAGTTGGAAGCCAAACCCCCACCCCCTACCATGGCAATTAACAGTTCTCAAGTTTAGAGTTATTTGCCAGGATGTTGAGGTTGTATGCTACTGGTGAAGGTCGGTTTGCTTTATCATTTTCCAAAGCCAATTTCCAATCTCAGTTGTCACTCTTTGTCTTTTCAAATGAAATCTGCTAGTATTGATCTTGTGGTTTGCCATTTTTAATGCAGCTAATAGTAAGTTGAAGAGTCTGTTGATTATTTGATTTTCTTTCCACACGTTCTGCGGTTTATCAGCAAATATGACAACTTGATATAATACTTACACTAGATTGTATTCAATGACACCGGCTAGCTTTGGTTTCAGTAGGTTTTTTTTTAATTTCAGCACACATCCCCAGTTCAAACATAGCAAATATAACTAATCTCTGTAAACTGTCTATTGAGTAGTAAACAGGTGACCAGGCAGTTCATGATTTTGTCATGTGGTATATCATTAATCTATTAGCTTCTCGGACAATTGAGATGATAACCAATTATCCAATATTTAGTCCTGAAAGTTTTCAGCCAAACTCTATTAACTGATTTCTAAATGTCTATTGCATTTAAATAAAAATATTAACTTTTCTGTTCGTCACAATCACCATTCACATATCTGCTTACAAAATACACATTTTATGAGATTTAATATCTTATATAAATATATTAAAATTCTAGTGGCACATGTCAATAAACAGTCTACAACGTTGAAAGGAAGTCCCAAGTCTGCCATTGATAGTACTATAATATGCTCGTACAAACACAGCGTGAAACAAATGCGTTGCTATTGGCAGAGTCATTAATTTCACAGAATTTGAATGGAGAAAAATCTGACATAAGCATATAATTTAGCACTAAGTGCATAGATTAGATGAACTGGTGTGAATCTTTTCAACATTACAGCTGGCATTGTTATATGAACTTCATGCTCTGAATGGTATAGTGAAACACTTTCACGAATCATTTTCCAGATAAATAAGCTAGGCATTCTATATAACTGTATTTCTCCATTCTTTCAATGAAGCTCTTGCTCTGTGGTGTTTTTAAGAACAATTCCTGCAGCCTATAGTTGCTTAAAATTTTATATTAGCCGTTTGTGCGCATAGATTAATTGCTTCTGTGAATCAGTATGTACAGGAACTGTGGTGGTTAAACAGTAATTTATGAGAGGAAGAGAAATAATATGTAACTGAAAATGAAGTATGGAGAACAAATAGTCTTTCTCTTCCTCTCTTCTATTGTTGGCTAGTTGAAGGCTCACTCTTTAATAATTATCATGAACAATGCAAAACTCATCATATGTGGCACTTGACTACAATAGATAATTACTATCTAATAGAAAATTATTCTATTGACATTATTTTGTCACAAGGTGGGACTACTTTAGTTATTTATTGTCGCATATTTTTGCCGTTTCCTAATCTATTGGGCGGCATTCTCCACAAATATGGACATGATCTACATATTTTTAATTTAAAGTTAAAGCATTTAATCATTTAGCTGAAGGACAATGCTTCTATGCTTACCCTCCTTAGGTCTCTTCTTATGTAAATAAAATATATATGTAATATAATGACATGGTAATGCATGTATTTACCTCTCATACTAGAGAATATTGACTAACTTGTACACATGCTATATATTGACCTGTGTGTACAGTTGTGATATGCTAAAAGCTCCTGATATATTAACATATTTTATGCCACATTTGTTCATAAATGCTACCAAGTGATTTTTAATAATTATTATACTTTGCAAACAATTACTCTTGCATGTTACTTGAGTAAGACTTTGTTGGCTAATATGTGTAATAAGTGATTAAATGAAAATTATACAAACGATGCAATTGATTAGTGATATTAAAATTTTTAAATTTATTAGTTTTCAAAAATATTGAAACCACCACCTACAGGAAGGCTACCATTGCATTATAGTTACTGTAATCTTCATTCAGACTTCCTAGGTACATCTTATTCTAGATTATTCTATTGTTTAGTGTTCCCATGTATCAGCCTTTTATTGTCAGTCTTGATAGCTTGCTATAATCTTCACCGTGTATTCTGCTTGGCTCCTTATTTTCCGGATTATTCTTCGCTTCTCCAACCTGGATCTTTCGATTTGACATAAAGTAGCTGAATACTATCTGCTAAGTTGACTGACCTCCTATTTCACATATATTATGTCCAGTATTACAGTCTTAGCCAATTACTGTCTTCCTTTCCTTATACAGAGTGCCACTATTTCCTGTTACAACACGCAATTGTCAACAAAATAATAACCTCTATCTACACTCTACAGGTAAAATAATAATCTGATTTATTAGTCATATTACTAATAGCTAACTGTCAGAAAAGATCTTTGAATATTTCATCCTGGTCGGAGATTTGCATTAATTTCGACTCCATTCACTGACAGCAACCCGGTTTAATCCCTGTACACTTGCACAGCTCTGCTGCCAATATCATTATAACTAATATAAATATTAGAACTAGTATTCTGTGACTTATTCAATAGGTTGCTGCGAACTCTTGGATAAATTAGATTGGAAATTTTCAGCTGTTTAGTAGTTGTTTCAAGGTTAGTTTCCATGTAAATGTCAGGTTTCACGATAAGGACATTTTATTCATCAAATAAATGCTTCACAGAAAAATGTCTTCGTGCCATCAATGTAAATGTAAATATCTTCTCATGTGTATGAAATCCAAGGATATAAATCTTTGCATAGCTTGAAGTACTATTGTTTAGTGCAGCAATGTTTGGGTTTGCATGTCATCGTTTTGTTTTACAGACAAGATAACTTCTCATGTTACAAATGCCTGCAACTCTGAATGAACATAACTGAAGGCAAATCATAACACCATCACACACAAGGAATATTTTCCTAGCCTTAGCATTAAAATTTATAATCGTTTTTCTGTTTTGTGTGCATATGCTTACATAATTATATAGATTAAATTTATTTTTAAATTCATAATCATTGTATATTGGCAACGGATAGTCATAATGCCCAGCACACACTTGCACACTGATTTTTTCAACTCCCATCTAATATTAATAGGAAAATAATAATTATAATAATGTTAAAAATAGATATGTGAGGGGGATAAATTCATCAGCACAAATAATTATACACAGAAAGAATGACAAGGAATTATACCTCATTTGATTCACATGACTGACTTTACCGCTCGATGCATTCATTCATGAACCACAGACTTGCAAAGATTAAATTAGTTTACTTCTTTGCTTTGCACCATACAGTTGGTTTCCGCAAGCTACTATACTCTCACAATGGACAGTACGCACCCATATCTTCTGCAGACAGTAATGACTAAGAGCAAAGGTCATCGGCATCACAACTCTCACAGGCACCAACACACGGGTGGGCAAATAATTATAGTGAAACTGTTCATTAAGTTCTGCTGCTGTACCATTATTTTATAAAGATTGTTTCGCGTTTGTTTTGAGGTCAAGGTGATAAACAAGGAGCACATGGTGATAAATTATTGTTGTGTTTCTCTATTACTATAATTATTTGTAGAGAATGTAGTCTAATTCATACCTTAGTTTCAAATGACATAGACTGTTATTGTCGTAAAGGTTGTATATTAGACTGTAGATTGCTTGTCAATTGGCACTTATCAATACGCAAGTAGCTTTAGCACGACAGACTTGCCCAGACATACTTGAACACTTAGCTAATGGTATAAAATCTATATTTTCAGCTTCAATAATTTATGTTTAGATTCCGGAGTGGTGAGCGACATGGAGTATGTGAGATCTACCATCTCCTCTTCTGAACCAGAAAGAAGCGCAAGCAGACTCTCGGCTAGCTGGAACACCGGCACTTATAGTTTCTCAGACTCAATGCCAAGCTCTGGCGGCCATGATTACTCTACCCAAGAAAGCTCTCGGTCTGGCAGCAGCACCTCTTCAGTTACAAGCTCACATCTAGACACGCTGTCTACCAGTAGTCAGGACTCTATGCTGCCAGAGCTAACTCAAGTCCCGTGGACAGAAAGCGACATACTATCAACACTTCAGAAAGGAGAATTCAAAGAGTTATGCGGAAATATTTCTATTGAATGCTTACAGAGACTGTCTTACTTGTTACAAAGACCACTCATAAGAATTGCTAGAGAAGCTCTAAGATTAAGTGAGACATATAACAAGTGTTCTAAGCAGGAAATTCGTTCAGCGTGCAAAATAGTGCTATCACCACATTTGTACAGTGAAACAAGTAAACTTGCTTCACAGAACACTTTGCTATATTCAATGTCAACTCAGGATACAAAACTAAGCAAGAACAGCCTGTGTTCACTATCTCTATCGGTTGGTAAACATCATCGGTGGTTATTGGAAGCCCTGCCCGTTGGATATGTTCACGAGCTAGCAGCTATTTACTTGTCATCTGTCATGGAAACACTGATAGAGCAAACTGCTCGGCTAGCATTCTGCACAAATGTCAAAGGTAATTCACCAGCATTAAAAGTACTGAGTATTTCTTTAGCTAAGTTTCTATATAGTGATATTATTACTGGTTCTCTGAAGGTCTTCATATTTGATGTAATTTGTGTGTTTATTCAACAGCAGGTGGCAGCACTGTTATCACTACAGAAATGCTTGAATCTGGCATATTCAAGTCTCCTCACTTGCACAGTATTTACCACCCATCTAGCCACCTTATAAGCTATAACTATGCAGGTTTGTCAAATAATATGACATTGTGTTCCTATGCCATAAGCTGTAATGCTTATTTTGATTGTCTTGCAAATTCATTTTTTCAATGGTTTTATGTTATATTTTGCAGAATATGTATCTTACTATATGTTTGTTCACACATATATGCTTACAGTATGTTTTTATAAAGTTTGCAGCTTGAACACTTTTGTGTTTGCAAAATAATTTTTGCAAAACCATATGCTGTATTCAAAATGTAATTTGTGCATACATATTATATTTTAGTGTGTGTTTTATATAGTACAGTATGTGTGGTCTTTATGTACATAAAATCATATAAATGTTATCTATAAGCATATTATGCTTATATATTCTGTCTTTAGATACTTCACCAGTACACATGCAGTTGCCAACAAAGCAGAAACAGATAGAAAGAAGCTTTTTGACACCATCATGTGTATCTTCAATACCTGAGTTGACTGACATTGTATCACAAGCAATGCATTATTGGTAAGTATGATTTCAGGCAATGCTCTCTAAGAGGTTGTACATGCATTAATTAAAAATAATTCTCATTACATCTTTCATACACCACTTTACAATAATCAATTTAATAGTATTCTGATTTATTTCTGATCAGCAATCCAGCAACGGTAAAGGCAATCATACAATATTAGATCTTGTTATAATTTGTACAATAAGTGTAATCCAATCTCACATTTGTCACTGTAATGTGTTCTAGGTGCCCTAAAATTATAAAAAGTTCTCAACTTAAATGGACATCTTCAGCAATAACCACTTTATACTACTTCATCAAGTGCTCGCAACCTGGTTGCTGTGAGTCCAGGTGCTCCTCCATCTCTCTGACAACTGACAGGTGAGTCTTTCAGGCCTGAATCCACGCATTTAAAATCTCACTTTAATAATTATTACTTGAGATTTTTTATTAACACTTGTGACTTATTACACCTATATATTTAAGTATCCTCTTAGGCTGTTTTATAGCAAAATTACTATATTTTAGGCCGTATTCAAGTCTTCCACCTGTCATTGAATGGGTTAGAATTGCAACTGCATTTGCTGAACATAGAAATGACCAGGTTATTGACTGTGATGACGTCAAGCAAACAGCTCGAGTTTTGCTACTGAATGCTGATTGCACTGCCCGTCCTACGAGGTATGGTGACTTAGGCTAGAGTGTGTCCTGTTTTACCTAACATTTAGTTTTGTTCTTTATATTTAATCTCTCAATGCACACTGGCTTAACTGGCAAGTTTATTTTTACTTTGCATTTTTTGTGTACAGAAAGAAAAAAGTATTTTGTTTTGCATGTTTATCCTTTCAATCGTACAGCAAGATGAAATCTAATTGGTGGCTGTTGATATGTGATGGGTTTCTTTGCTATTTGTGATTGTAGTTCATATCCTGCCACTTATGAAAGCTTATCGGCTGCTGAAGCGCAAAAAGAGTTTGCTCTCTCCCTATTGGCTAGTGGCATACCAGAGTTGCAGAAACACGCGAGCAAGCTGCTTACAAAGTCAGACATAGACTGCATTAATGGACAGGTATGATAACAAGACTGAATATATGTAATCGTATTATGTTATCTTACACTACCTCTTTTCCCTAATCCTGTTGTAATCTAATTCTTGTCTTTTGCACAAAAGATTAGTTTGCTATCAATTGTGAGAAACTACTTAGCTTCATTATTCTATAGAAAGGCATTAATTAATTTAATTATTGTGGTAATTGTAATGCAGTAGAACATTGCTATTTACCATACATGCACTTACTAGTTACCAGATAAACTTGCATAGCAAATTATATAAGATTAAAATAAGAGTAAATTATATTTGTGCTAAATTTATCTGCAAAAACTAAAGCAAATGACTTTTTTAATGTTTTCTAATTGTTTTAAGTGTAAAAAGATTTGAATCTTGGTACAAATGACAGATCATTGAGATTTTTTTTTTTTTCGCAGGGCATGACTCCGTTGATGAATGCGTGTAATAGAGGTGAAGACGCAACTGCACTTGCTTTGCTCAGACTGGGAGCCTCTGTTGACATCTGTGTGCCATCAACTCACCGACTTAACGCCGGGTGGACAGCCTTGTGCTTTGCTGTTTCTCAGGGTCATCTATCAATGACCAAGGTATATGATGTCAGTGTGTGCTGTAGTGCCAAGCTAGCTAATAGATTTACTCAAAAACCATTACAATTGAAGTGTGTAATAATTGAATTGTTTATATCGCAGAAAAGTTTCATTAGCTTTAAATCTTCTATAATGAATCCATTTATCTACCTCAGGGATCACTTGAAAAAGTCAAATCAATACATTTTTAAATTGTATTCTATTATTACCGATCAGATATTATGCTATTAATATTACAATAAATCTTTGCTAAACCGTTATTTTCATGTCACAGATGCTGTTAGAACATGGTTGCTCAGTGGACGGATCAGCAATTCAATGTGGAAATTGTTCAGAAACGCCTCTGCAGTTGGCTTGTGCCGGTGGCCAGTTGGAAATTGTGAATCTACTACTTAAATATGGTGCAGATCCTTATCAGCAGACTTTGCTATTGCCAGGTGTTGAAATTAAAAACAGTTTCAACTCCTTTACTTTAGCTGCCAGCCATGGTCATAGGTAAGTTATAATAGCTAAGAAGTTTGCCTGCTGAATTTTAAATACTTTCGTCTGATATTTTAAATAGTTTTATTTCTGAACATTACTGCAAAATGTTTTAATTGGTTTTGCTTTCATTGCCTGATGATTATTTTAATGGGTTGTAGGGAAGTTCTCCGAAGGTTGTTTGCGGAAACCCTCAAGTTGAAAAGCTCTGAGAAGCTAACTTTAGCAGAAATGCTCAATGAAACTGCCAATGATGTTTCTTCAAGAACGCCATTGAAATGTGACCAGCAATCAAACACCGAAGAGGTAAATTTCTTGACTGTTAGTTATTATGTCTGGCATTTTTTGCTACATGCTAATTATACTTGGTTATTTTACTAAGGTCCCAACCCTTACACACCCAGACGTTCATCATTTATATCTACACTTCAAAATTATTGGACAATCCATATTTAATCCTATACAGTAAATTGCTTGAAAAGTGATAACAGACAATAAAGAATATCATAGTGTCAAAGACTAATGGTTCAACTTAATATTGTGGATTAATATTCAAAACATGATTATCTTAAAAAATGTAGGCAAGGCACATACTTTAAGTGATTAATTCTGTGAGAATGACTTTGTATAATGAATGAACTTAATTCTAGCCACGACTTTATGAGTAGCTTCAGTGAGACACAAGACTTGACTTTAATAAAAAAAGGGCAAATTGTACTTCTTCTATGTTTAATAATTCACAAAGCGTATCATGCAGTGCAAGGGTTCTCACCCGCTAATAATAATTATTATCATAGTGACAAGCGCTGTATTGTCTGTTTGGGGTTAGATTGACGTTATTGAATGGTGTACACTTTACAATCTGAGAGATTACATGCAAATTGTGGTCTTTTTAGCAAATGATCAGCTGATTTAGTTCTCTTGCTAGAATATATCCGTATCTCTATAGTTATGTACATGCATGAATAGTGAAGTAATAGTGTTCTTGGTGAGAGGGCAGTCACGCACCACTCCTCCTGCAACAGGATGGCACAGGAACACCGCCATGGGCTTTTCTTAACTGGTGCTTGTAGATTTGTGATTAACCTGTAGTCCCAAGGTGTAATGTTTAGCACAGTTGCTTGCAAGCCAGAGGTCTCGGGTGCAAATCCCAGTAGGCGCAATTATTTTTTAATGCTCTATGTCACTGCATATACTTTGAACTTGAAAGAAATGTAGTTTTTGCTAGCTAAAGATGTTATCAGTATCTGCAGTATATAACAACCTATTTCAGGAGAACGATTATATGGTGATTGAGAATGATTACTTTACTATTGAAGACATTTATTCTGTTGGTCAGTTTTCTCAGCTCAAAGAAAGACTTTCTTCTTCTTGCATTAGTACATTGCAGGTGAATACTTCTAGCATTTCTACTTCTGCTAAACTCTTAGTTTAACATAATATTCTATTAGTTTACTATTGTAGAATTCTATAGAGTGATGTAGCGAATTGTGTGCGGCATCAATATTGTCATGGTTGCATTTCTTCCTTCATAACACACGCTGATCTTTTTTTTCAGGAATCACTGTATCACGCAGCTGAAAATGGATATTTAGATATGGCACTTGAGATTCACGGAGCCGGTTAGTTTTAAAGCTGTTTTACAATTCAATAATAATTTTTAGAATTTACTTTCCACCTTTTTTATTTTACTCGTTACTTGTAAGGTTTCACTAGGCATTCCACTTAAGAACAAAACCTATTTGGTCACAGATTAAAAGTCTGTAATATTAAAAGCTTTTAAAAACTGCTTTATGAAAGACTTTTTTGTTGGAACTATCTTTAAGCAATTACAGTATTTCACCTAATTTATTTCCCCTCCTTATTCAATTACTAGCTATTCCTTGTATGACTAATCATAAACTACAACTTTGCTTCAAGTTAATAAGATTTTCTGTTATAAATTACAATTTTATAATCTTTTAATATAAAAAAGTGGCAATTGAGAACTGATTTATGCAGTTTTTTTACCTTGCACAGCATAGAAAAATTTTATAATTAGCTTTTTGCTGTAGTAGTTTTCCAGGCTAATGTCGTAAGAATCTATAAATACAGTAGCTTTTCAGTTCATTTAATTATTTACTTGTTGATGATGATATATGTGTACGTGTATGCAGTAATACCCTAATTTATGTCTTTTCTTACGTTTAAAGGACTGCCTTGGACTATTTATACCTGGTACATGACTCTGAATGCTGCACACATTACGCACAGGAAACCAATTGCACAATCACTGCTAAAGGAGTTCAATACTATCAATCTAGTTGATAATTTGAAGCTGTTTACTGAGTGTTGTCTTCCCCTGATGTTTGACATATTCAGAGAAAGCAAAGTAAGCCAATTATAATATTATACTAATTCATATTATAGCGCAATGACATTAAAGACCCTGGAATATTTGATGGCTTCAAGATTTTAACTTGTACCCCTTCCCCACCAAATCTTCAGCTATAAAAACTTCAGTTGAGATTCATCTTCATGCGTTGACAAACTATATTGTAGATCAGGCAATAAATGTTATAACTGGTAAAATTAGAGCAACATTTTTGTTATCAATTTCCAGAGTTTTACTTGATGACAATATTTGCATAAAAGTAAATAAATTTTGAGTAAATATGATGCCCTGCAAAGCTATTATAAATTTGCAAACTTAATTGTGCTAAATAGTGTGGGCCACTCATGTGTCTTGGTCTAGCACATTGGTAAGATTTTAAAGCAGTTTATTTCTGCTTTAATCCTAACTTAATGTTTTACTCCAATTCATGTGGTCATTAGGATTTCAAGTCTCTTATTTTCTTTTTGTCCAAAATACCAAAATTTAATTAAATGTACTAGATTACCATAAAAGCAATCATGCTAGACTATAAACTACATCTAATGTGCCAGTAAAATGCATTCCATTGCCGATAAAAATAACACTTTAATTTTAAATGCAAATTATATTTGAATAGCTTTGTTCTTTGTAGAATGAGATGAGTAGTAGGCAATTGGCTGCAATATTCTCGTTACTTTATGGCCTACAGCCATTACCATTGCTGAAAGACGTACGATCACACCCTTCACTCATTATAGACTCAAGCTACGTTAATTCACCAGAACATGCTGATGTCTGCTTTTTGGTTGAAAATGAAACATTTTATGCTCATAAAATAGTCCTCTCTAGTGCATCGCCTACATTCAAAAGTATGTTTGCCAACTTCAAAAATGTTTCCATGCCTAAGATAGAAATCAGAGATATGGACTACCAGGTTTTTGAGGTGAGCTATCTTGCATAAATAAATGTAACTTAATTGCTGAGTAATTTGGTATCTTATTGTGCCATTAAATGGCAAGGACACCCAGGTATGTTTTGGTAAAATAATTAACAAAGTTCATAGAGTAATGTAAAGTAACCTTAGTCTGACAAAGTATCAGTTTTTTAAACAAACATTTTATATAGATGCATTAAAAAGGAAGATTGTTATATCATTGTTGTCAACATATGCAATTTAAAGCTGCAATATTTGAGACTTATTAAAAACCAAACCAATTTATCTAAATTTGCTTTTTGTGTTTTTAATATTATATGGCATACAATTGACTGTTTATTGCATAATTTTATATGACATATGCAATACATTTGCAGGGAGTAATGAGATATGTGTACGAAGGGTATGACTGCACTCAATTGACTCAACAAACAGATGTCAAAGGAATAAAACATTTACTTGGTGCTGCTCACTACTTTCAAATAGATGGCCTAAAAAGAAAATGTGAAATCTTTCTCTCTAAAAACTTGTCACTGGATGACTGCATTTCAGTGTATAAAACAGCAAAGGTGAGTAACATGTGTCATTTTGATTAGACAATATTCGATTCACTTAAGCACTTGGGTTATAAATAATAAGTTCAGACAGGAGATGTGTAAGATAGATTTTATAATTATAAAAGTGTTAGAAGTGATACATACTGCTCTGAATTTCTTCTATAATTAACTTTCAACCTGTTTTATAACATACATGTATAATTTAATAGATAGAAAAGTAATTTATTGCAAATGCTCTTGTTGCTCCCCTTTATCTTTTCATTTCCTTTTGACCATTTAATCTACATTCGCTTTATTTTAGGGAAGTTTTATATAATTAGCTGCCAATTTTATGTTTTATGCTGCATGTGATTATAAACTTGACAAGACTAGCAACATTAGCGTGTTTCTTGGCTATAATATAGGTCTTTTCACTTATTTTTCATAAGGTCACTTGAGGATACTGTGCCCTTGAATTCCATTTAGTTATTTATTGTGTTTTATAAGTGCATATTTCTTATCTTTGTAGTTATACGCATGCCCTGATCTAGTAGAAGTATGTGAAACCTATTTCCTTCAAAACCTCAGCCAGCTGTTGAGCAAAAGCGAAACATTTAAGCGAATGCTGTACAGCGTGAAAACCCACAACAGAGAGCTTCTCAACAGGCTATACTGTATACTCAGTGCAAGGCTTATGTCAAAATCGTGTGCAGCATGTTAAAAATAATACGCATATGCATCCATATTTATAATGCAAGTACTAACGATACCTACAAAGAAATTTGTATTTGTTTGCTGATGCACTAAACATTTTATGATGCCATCTTTGTTTATTGATGCTGGCCAACATTTATATCTTTATTTTTATTTAGAAACTAGTTTTTGAAATTTATTGTGCTAGCCAACCGCTAAAATAATTATTTATAGTTGATTTGACTAAAGGAGAGTATTAAAATTGTAGCTTATGCTACTCTTATTGTCTACTAGTAACTATAATTGTGTACAAAGTAAATATTTTTGTTGTGTATATCATAGAAAGCTTATTTATTTGTTATTTATTTTACATTAAACATCAGCTTAGTATACATTTTTGGAACTTTTTAATTGTTAGATTATGCTTACAAGTCATCATTCAGACATGACAATCCGTGCAAGCTATCATGTGTTTCTAGCTTTGTGCTGTGTATTAATATTAGTGTTTATGCCTTATATTTGGTGACTTTTTAACTGATCATCATTACTTGATAAATAAATGGAAATTAATATTTTTAAAATATTATAATCATTATATCAGTGTATATAGATTGTAATGCATCAGTACACACAAGTAAATTCAACATTTATTTTCCTAAATATTATGTTGCAATATTGCAAACATCCCATATGCCTTGATTTTAATTTAAACCAAAGTTTTACAGTTAATTCAATATAAAAGTATATTTTTTAGAAAAAGGTTTGCAGCTTACCTAAAGTTGTAGATCTTCCAATTCTGAGTAAGCAGGCACGTAATTGAACGAATCTATTATTATAACAGAAAAAATATGATCATCCCCTTACTATTTATAAAAGATAAACACGAAAGTTTAACATATGTGTAATATAAGTAGCATATTCTTATAATATTTTTTGTAATATTTTTGAAAAATCTCTAATCCTAAACCATTATGCTATGAAGTATCTCTGCATGTCAATCAAAGCAATACTCCATGTTTCTATAACTTATGTTCTTTGATGTGCATTGTGCAACATGTACACTATATAGCCATAACAATCTCAATCACTCGTACAATATTATGATACTAATGGAGGCAAGTTAGAATATGGGATTGGTGTAGGCCACGACTAAACAGTTGGGTGGCCTTATTTGATATGCCAGACACAATAAATTATATAACAGAAAGTTGCCTGCTCAATACAAATACTATTGTAATAACGCATAGCTATGCTTATAGTTATGGATTGGAAAGTGTAATATTTGCCTACAAAATGTTCATTATTTACTCCTGCATTTCTCATACAAAAGAAAAGATAACTCTCTATATTATTTATGTAATTATGAGCGAGTAGACGTTTTTAAAGCTATCAGATATATTTTTGGGCTAAGCTCGATGGGAATTGAGTGGGAAGAAAAATTGCCAAGTTGAACTATAAATTCACTTCACCAGTCCATCACCCCGGGGTCCACGCGGTTGCTGTGAAGGTAAAAGTAAAGTTATCTGTGACTTTGAGTGTAAAACTAGTGTAGTTCAGCCTTACTACCGTGGTAGATTAAACTCCTACCTCTCTGATTCTGAAACTCTGACTAAAATTCTGAGACTGAGACTCCAGACTCATCACTCATGAAATTGAACAGTGAACTTGAAATTGAACTGAGTGAAATTTAATTTAGATTTCAACTTCATTGCCACTTTTTATTTTAAATTTGTCAACCTTTTTGTAATGATCATCATGCTTATAATCACTTTATGATGTTGATAATGATAATCTAGCAATACTAATAGTAATACTAGTAATACTAATAGTAAGAGTCAATGTAAATATCATAGTCACTGATAGTCACTATTAGTATTACTATTAGTATTACTATTAGTATTACTATTACTATTAATATTTATTATCATAATCATTATCAGTAGCACTATGATACTGATACTGATAGTGCTATTGATAATTATCAATATTATAGTTATACTATTAAAATGATCATTGTGATTGTCAAATTCAATATCATTATCGATATGATAACCATTATGATCATATTAATGATGGTTATAATTTATAAGGTTATACTTAAATATTGAAATTAATATTAATTATTAATTGTTAGTGTTACTGTCAAGTAATCGATCAACTAAAAATAAGATTAAATACCAACAGTAAGACTATGAATAACTGTAAGTCTAAGAGTATGACTAACAGTAATATTATTATTAATAAATGATAGTTATTACTATATTATTCACTTTCAGCCTTCAGGTTTCAGTGTCAGTGTAAGTCAAAGTGTAACTAATAACTATAAATATCAAACTCATTACGATAACGATTATCATAATAATAATCATATAATGTTAATAATATTTAATATTTTATAATTAAAATACAAATGATAATCATATTCATATGTCAATATGATTATTTCAATAAGAATATCAATACTAGTATTAATAATTATAATTTAACATTAATTGTAAATGCTATTTCCATTATTGTTTCACTCATGTATTCATTCATGTTCAATATTCATACCAAATTTGATATTGTTTTTGGACCTACCATTCAAATATAGCTATGCCTTACGCATATTCATATTGATATTTATATTGATATAGATTATGGATACTCTTTAGTTTTTACTTGTGGTATATTTTAGGTTTATTGTGTACTATAGCTATAAGTGTGAATAAATATATAAATTTCTTAATTTAGCATTCTAGTAATAGTGATACTTATGCTATTACTATTAGTATAATTATTACTAATATAATACCAACAGTTTAATGTTAATAACTATTTTTTCACCAATGGCCTATGGATATGGGATAACTTTTTAAAAAAACCAATATTAGTATGTAATATATTTTACAATGAAAGCTGTACATGTGCTTAGTGAAGGCTATATTCTTGCAAAACATTTTACTATGACCACAAAGAATATCTCAATATTTTTAATTAATCACAGGCTTTTGCAATTTATTTGCAAAACCTCAGAAAAATAAGTTACTCGTGTTTTATTACTAATGCATTAGTTGCTATCAAACAAATTTTAAACAAAACATATAATGTTTCAAGTAGTATTAATCACTAATTTTGATGTGTCAGAGAAACTTATATATACTTAAAGTGTATTTTATAATGAAATTATGTGCTGAAATTGATATTTTTGAACAGCTAATATGTAATGAGATACTTGAGGTATTATATGTGAAGCAATTTAGGCATTGAATATTTTGGTATATATTTCAAACCTATAAGGATTATAATTGAAAGATCAATCATTTGGAATATATACACTTGCAATTTGGAATAAGGATGTTATATCATGCAAATTCTGTTAGAATTCACGGCTCACTATTTCACTAATCAACTCCACATTTACAGCTAATTATTTTTAGAGTATAGTTTGTAAAATTTGCATAAGTATGCATAATAGTCATCATCTATAATTTAAGCTCTTACTAGAATAAATTATATGTACATTTTTGTAATGTATAAAAGTTTAGATTCAAACTGCCCACTGCACGTTTGTACAAAATATGCGTTTTATGTGTACATGGAAATAAATCTCTGTTGAAGAGAAGATTATTTACTCCTTCAAATTTTAACTTTTATGAGTCCAGGCCGGCCAGGTAACTGCATCCTTTGAAATATCATCTTTTGTCTAATTATAGTAGATATTGGTTTTGATGCAGTAGACAATGAATATTTTTCCATTAAAGCCAATGTTTTTTATATTGGTCGTATCTACTCGTACAATATTTTAAAAATTAGGCACAAATTAAGAGCAAATATCTATTAGTTGCAGCTTTGGCAAGAATTTGCTTCAGATATTTTATTTATTTTGCACATTTACCACGCATTGATGAAAGTTCTACAAAAGGCATTTTATGGGACTACAAAAATTGTAAATACATTCTCGGATAAAGCCAAATTTTTAATTTGGGATTAGAGCTATAATTCCCAGTTATCTTACATTTAGCTATAACTATAATTTATTGAGCACTGTATGAACTGGCCACTACCATTGAGACAGTTTATTTAAGTAGTTAATAGCTTCAGTCTTCCAGCTATTGGATCATATATTTCAGTTTTGATCATTCAATATACTATATTAATAACTATACTGGATAACTTGTGTTAAAATTTAGCTTTTTGTGGTTTCCAAGACTTATATAAAAATTTAAACTTAGGGCTCAGTGATAGGCTGGAAAGTTTGAGTTTTTCTCCTATCTTTGTGACCTGAAACTGTTATGTCGATACAGTAACCTCAAATGCACTGGAAATAGTAAGATAATACAAGGACACCAAGCATCGTGAAGAGCTTGTTACTGATTGTAGTTATCCAAATGCCAAGATATTTACCTCACTTATGTAAAGGTGATTCCCATCACTTTGACTAGCTGCAGCTGGTGTACAATCATTCTTTTTTGAAATGACATCTAATAAAAGTAAATGCCAGTTGGTGATTCACTGTTCAATGAATGAGTATATACTGCTGTACTGACAAGTTATGTATACAACAGACTGCTATGCATTGCAATAGTCTAAGTTGCTGGGACAGCGTATAATGTTTCATCAATGTTGTCTCAACTGCAAACAATGTTTATATGTATATATATATATATATATATATATATATATATATATATATATATATATATATATATATATATATATATATATAATCTTCACTAGTAAATCTACGTCTGTTAGGACTTGTATGCATGACACAAAATATGCATGGAAATGTTCTTACATGCTGGTAACAATATACTAGCTATGCAGTATAAAACATCACCTATAAGACGTGTGACTTTTATTTTTTCTATCTTTAAAGTGAAGGCAAAATCAGTCCAGTGAATTTATCACAAGCTGCTATTTTTAAGTTTTACATAATGTCTCATGGAAGTTATATGGTATTGTAGAGGGTTTAGTTGATGTAATGAACTAAAGAATATGGCTGAGACAGATGACACTAAGTTGATGCTAGGACTTGAATCTGTAGATGATGACACCACATCTCCAACACCAGAGACTACCCAGGTATGTGCTATATTCTTTGTAATACTGTGCATACTCAACAGCCATATGCACTCTCCCATACATTACGACTAGTAGTGCATGTCCACTGGCCATTGCAAAGCATGTTTTGGCTCCACTTTGCAACCATCACTGTGAAGCCTACTTGGCTTTGAAACATTGAAAAACGTGAGTTTTATCTTAGCTACAGGAGGAAGAAAAGTAATTTTTCCATGCCGAAAATAGTCAAACTTTGCATACTTCATCTCATTTGTATAATTCATTGATTACTGTAACATCAGCTAACATAAATTGAAAAACTCATGTCAAGGAACTAAATTTACAAAAACTACTTGAAAATACTAGTTGGTAAGCCACTACACTCATCAAAGGGAGTGGATGCTCAACATTTCTATGGTCACTCAATCATAGATACAGATACTGGACAGTTTAGTAAATATGTAGCATTGGAAATAATCCAACAAATCATGGAGAAATGCAAATGAAATTTGCATAGAGTAAAAGGAGCTTTTTCCTGTGTGAAATTTACATGCAACCACTGATATTTCTTAGTCAGTTATCTAGATTGTAACTTATCCTACTTCACCCAGTGCACTCAACTGATAAAATTTTCCACTCGCCATCAGTTGCAGAGCTGTACAAATGGTATTATCTTTTCTACTTACTCTTTTGTTAAAGAAAGTTTCAGTTCTGTAGTACACAATGGATTACTAAACCAGTCTATACACTCAACAATAGGACTGAAAGTTGTCTTTTGGCTCAACAAATTTGAAGTATCTTGGCACAGTTTGATTTCATTTACATAAAAACACCTATGCATGCAGGGTACATACTTTACACACCATGTATGGAGTGTTCCTAGCAAAATTTATTACTAGACTATTATTATGTAAAACGAGTGCAGGCCTATGAATATAAACTCTCCACTCCTGTTGATTAATATAGTTATTGTTCATATCAGCATCCCACAGATGGTGTGCCAGTAGTCACTGTTGTGCCTCCCCAAGACAGTGACCAGATGGAGGATGGCCAGAATCTGGTCCCTGAGCAACCAGCCTCCCCACAACCCGAGTCTAAGGAAGTCACTGACGACCAATCAGAGCCAGGGTCTCATGGTGCAGACAGTCATGTAAGCAGGTCTAACTCTACACTTTCCACCGGTCCAACAGGCCCCAAGGTACTAGCTTAGAGTAGTGTTTGCTCCGGTGGTGGCTGTAAGCTGTGGTAGTGGCTACTTCTGCTGGTACTTGGGTCAGGGTAACTTCTCTGCTTCTCATTCTTTCCTTATTTGCCATAATCTTTTTGACTTTGTATGTAAATATTTGGAAATAGGTTAGCTCTAAATGATAAGCAATGTGAGACTGCAAATGCACAGCTCGTTGCATACTAATCTACTAATCGCTGCTAGACGTGCATGTAAACCAGTATATGGCTTAACAAGTCATGCTAAAAACTGCTCAGGTGAAGAATTCATCAAAGGTGTCTAAATTATTAGTGTGAATATGAGATAGTACCTCTTCATTACTGCCGCGGTTGCTAAACATTTCGTGATACATTTGTATTACACTTCACAGTAGTTATGTGCTGCATTTCCCAGCTAGACTCATTTCCATAGCTTAGGTATTAAGTTCTTGAATTTTACAGCATGATAACAATAACAATGTACAGACTAGAGGCTTTTATGCAATAAGTTATTTTATTTAGACTAGCTCAAAATTGGCAGTTTTCAAAGCTTGTCAAATGGAAAACTAGCAGATAATGGAGTGGAATAATGAATTAGATATTGAAATTCATATTATTTTGACAGTCAAGTTATATACTGCACATGTAGCAATGCTGTAATTTTTTCAAAATAGTTTTAACTCATTTGAGGTCTTCTTTTGAAACTGAATTACTACACAGCGAGAGCATAAATGCTGATTATGCCATGTGATTTACCTGCAAAATCTTGCATAGCTTCAAGTCAATTTTCTTGCCTGTGTTGTTTTGTATAACAATCCTGTTATTGCCTTTTGATGTCTACTTCTGCAATACTCTTACATAAACATACAATTGTATAAGCTATGGGGTGTAAGTGTTAACAAACTGTAATCTACACCCTCTTGGTATTTCTAGAAGATTGTCTGACATAAACTGGGCTATAAATTATAGTCCCAACCAACTTATTTTTGCTCTTGGCTATCGAAGAATATAATAATTAGTTTTAATGGCTTAGATTTCTCAAGATTTTTATGGACAGTTAAATGACAGATTAAGAAACATCTTATTATGTTGTATTGAATCTTAAAATTGTTTCATGAAATGTTTTGGATAGCCTGTGAAACCCCCAAGACTAAAATCTATGCGGTCTAAAGAAGGACCTCCCCTTCTAACTTCTCGTTCTGAAGACTCGGCTGATGTAGAGGCAGCGTTGCCAGCTCCAGAAAGTGGTGATGCTTCTATAGAGTTTAAACCTTCTGAACCAGAACCCTTGTTGAGTCAGTCCGACCAAGGCCAGCAAGCTGATGAAATAGAACATAAGCCTTATGGTGCAACGACAGCCCCCCTGCTGCCTGCACAACAGAGCACTGCAACGGTGCGTTGCTTGTCCACCTTCTTGTTATGTCGCGTTGAAGGTTGTCTAAGTTGTTTGAGTGTAATTTGAACGATTTACTTTACTTGAAGTGCTTAATTTTTGGTATGAAATATCGATGGATATAATATACTGTGATACTCCATATAATATACTGTAGTACTCCATATAATATACTGTAGTACTTCATATAATATACTGCAGTATAATAATGTGCTATAATACTTGTTATATGTATTACTTAATTTATTGTACTGTATTACTTCATATGTTATACTATATTATTGCTTGCTGTGCTAATCTTTAACTGTTTTCTAAGTCAACAATAGCAATGGTTCAAGGAACTAATGGTATTGTATTGTTTTCGTAATTTCTGAAGTGCAGGGTCTTGTAAATTGTAATTAATGAATGTCACAGTGCTACTAGTTGCCCAAGTCAGGTATTAGCTAACTATTGTAATTTATATCTTACAGCATTGCCCTTTCATTTTGAACTTTAATTATTATTTAAAACAAAAGCAACTTTGTTAAAATTTCTTTTCTAGGAGTGCATACTTTTGTTTAGTTAACAATTAAGACAGCTTTATGTATTTAGTGTAATTTTCTATATTAGTTCTAGTTAGTTAGTTACTAGCGCAGCAATAATAAAACTACAGCATGTTTTGTATTCATATGTTTTTTAGCAAGTTTTTTACCAAGATTTTAAATTATAATATACACAGGAGATTTCTTATTGTCCTCAATCATATGACAGTTATCCTGATATTGCCCTGAATTGCTGAGAAATTATTTTACTATATCTTGCTTTTGTTTTGTTTTAGCCCAAAAATAAATTTGGACTGGATTACATTATGAATAAAAAGTGGATACTGCTAGGTGTAATTGCCATAGTGTTGGTGATTCTCATTATAATCATAGTCAGCGTGTCAGTGAAGAGACGCGCTGCACCCCTCCCACCTGAACCAACTTCATATGTTGAGGCTTTTGCTGCTAATCTAAAATGTGGTACAGTGTATGGTAGCTGGGCACTGAAGAACAAAACGTGGACTCCCAACCATTCAGTTGCCATTTTTAAGGTGAGGTGTTGGCTTCAGTATCAAGTACAGATAGACTAAGCTACGCTGTGTTTATTGCAATGTAACTCACACCAGGTGCTCCTATCAATGAGTAGTCCTAGTAACCTATGACAAATATGGAAGGTTTTCTTAAGTTTTTGGCATGGCTAAGAAGCACCAATTAGTAGCGCAGCTCGTGAAAAATTGCAATTTCCTTTCAGCATTTGGGTTTGCCTATGCTAGACTAGATATTCTGCTAAACTAAATCTCATAGTCTCCACAAATGTAGTTTTGTCTTCAATATAACACAAATATACGCACTATAAATTTATTATTTGTAGGGTATTCCTTATGCACCACCACCAATAGGTAACAATCGCTGGTCATACAACCCAACCATAGAAACTGTTGACAACTGTCCAGACATAGAGAAAACCTCTGCATTTAGAGGACCTTGTTTTCAGCTGAATGAGGTTCCTGGTACTAACCAGACCTATCTTGGCTCAGAAGACTGTCTCTACATGAATGTGTGGACTCCCAATCTGGGCCCCGACTCTATTCCGTATGTATCCGTTCTTGTAATAATTGTAATTGTATTTGAATTTTTTTTATAATATAATTAATATAATGCAGATCTCTTATTATTAATATAACTGACCTTCGAGTTTAGAACTCTGATTACTAACGAAATCAGGAAAATAGCCATATGGGTCCATAATTTAGTGATCTTATGGGTGTAAGAGTTTGCAAAACGAATTCCTGCCAGAGTCAATTTTTGTGCCTAATGGCACACAAGTAAATGGCTGCATTGTTATCTAGTCTGATATATACAATTTATGGATGGGTCATTTTAGGGCTGGAAGAATAACACGCTAGAATGACTAGAATCTAGATAATAAGATTGATATAGGTTTTTACTCTCGTCAAATTATGAGCTGCTGCTTTCATTTGGATAACTTCTAAGTTCAAGGTTGCTAGAATTGGATTTTTTTTGATTAGCAACTGCTTTGCTAATAGGGTCATTAGCAAAGAATAGCCACAAAATAATCATCATTCTGTTTATCATTATTGTTCAGTGCATAATGTAGCCATTCCACGATTTATTTTCAACATTACGCCCAACTAAGTCAAAAATATTTTGTTTATTTATGGATCCTTTACACTTTCAAGCTATTTTGCAGATAATTTTTAATACTAACTGCACTGTTTTTCTTTCTTTAAAGAAGCGACAGCCTAAAATTTGCTAACAGAAAAACTTACTGAAATTCTAAATTCGCACAGGCTTCCTATATAGCTAGTTAATTGTTCTGAAAATATTATCTTGTAAGTTGTAAGTTTTATTCTACAGGCAAGATGAGGAAGGGCTGCCAGTTTTGGTGTACATACATGGTGGGTTCCTTCATTTTGGATCTGGACATGAAGAGCTATTTGCTGAATCTGCACATTTGCTGGCACTAGAATTAAATGCTGTTATAGTCAGCTTCAACTACAGACTCAATATATTTGGATGGTTGGCATTAAAGGTTGTTATATTGCTACCAAAATAATTTTATGACTACGTAGAGTTATTTTCTCAGAAGCTAATGATCAGTGTATATTCAGTGTAATATTGATACTGTATAGGCTACAATTTTTGCTTTCACTTTCTGTAAAATGTCTTGCACAATAGATGTTCACTATCTTCAATAATTTCACTGTATTTTGTGAAATTGTTGTGAGGTTAAAGTTTGGCCATTAATACCAGTTTGCTTATAGTAATTTATCTTTACTCATCCATTTTGAACTAGATGCTGAGCAATTACATTGATTGTATGGCAATGTTTTTGTAGGAGTTAGAAACTGATAACAGCTTATCTGGAAATTATGGGCTATCTGATCAAATTGCTGCTTTAACCTACGTGAATGAATACATAGCTACTTTTGGTGGTAATCCAAATAAGGTAAGCTTATTTAAGAATTAGGTAGTGCTCAATTTTGACGTTTAGTACTCGTTATGCATATATTTTTGAGGTGTAGAGGGGCCATAAATTTTGCCTTTAAGGAGTTGTTCCTATCTAATTTAGTACAGCTCAACTCACGTAACAGCTATTTACATAAAAAGTGATATAGGAGCACCATTTTGCCTACTAAACACCAACCAACTTCTAAAAATGGGTTTTTATAATTGTGTGGTATTTTATATTTACATAAAATGTGTTTGTTTTGAACTGAAAAATTGTAGGGTTATTAGATCTCATTACAGATTGAAAAAAGCCTAATAGTCTTTTTTTATACTTTGTTTCATTGCTGTGAATAAATCTATTTTGTCCTCTTAAATTATAGCTGCAAAAATTAGCCAACATAGCATATATTATATATTTAAAGTTTGCACTAGTTGAATTGGTAACTAAGTTCTTAGGGTAATTATGTAACATTATGCAAATTATTAAATATATTTTGTTATACGGTATAATTTACTTTTATCAATTTTCAACTGTAACAGGTTACCATAGCTGGCTTAAGCTCAGGTGGAACGAGTGCTCTGGCATTACTTTCTAGTCCTAATGCTAGAAATCTGTTCCACAGAGTATGGGTCAGTGGAGCTTCATCTAAATTTGATGGTGACAAAACTGAAACTTACGATGCAAATGCCAAAACCTTTTTAAGGTATTGTTCTTTAATATAATTATTGTTTAAAAGCACTTGCAAGCTAAAATATAATTTATAATTATGTGGAATTGTCAGCTGTTCTGCATCTATACAAAATTTACTCACTGCTATATAATTACAGACTGCTTCATGTTTGATTATGTATCTTTATTTTGATGACTTTTCAACTAAATGCAATGTTGTACAGTTGTTGTATATCGGTATCACTACAGAAATTCGGGTTGTAAAGATGAAGCTAATGTAAGAGCCTGTCTTCTATCCAAAACAAAAGAAGAACTTGTTGATGCCATTCCTTGGAAACAATATCCTTCCTGGGAAGCAACAGCCCTTATTTTACCCCCTCTATTGGATGAATTTATTGGTGCAGTACTTATAAATGATGGTAAATAGTTTAGTTTAGTCCTAATAGTTATCAACAGTAATCAGTGATGTTTCAAGTCTCAAATTGTTATTTTTGTGGTAAAATGTTTATTTGAAGTGAAGTATTATATGTAGAAACGTGTAGCCATATTTCTCTGTTTCTAGGAACACTTTTAGCAGAATCACCAGCTGATTTTCTTTCAAAAGCTGAAGATCTTGGGATTCCCATTTTAATAGGTAAATATCACTTTTATTCCCACTATTTATCATTATCTGTTGCACATTTTTTCAATATTATCACTGAATTTGATGCCCAATAAATAATTGATTTTTTGAGATACATTATGCAAGAATTGAACCAATCCTAATTTTTCTCATGGAGATAATGATGAACAAGTTATGTGCATCTTTTCTAAAAACTCATTGGTTTATATAATTTGTAAAATAACTCAAGTTGCTACATTTAATAGTCCAGAAAGGTTTTTGGGCCCAATTTTTTAATATATAGGTTTCAAGTTTAAATTTCATTTGAAATAATTTTTTTACTTATAATTGAAGTAATGTTTGTCAGAATGATGAGTATTTCTTGTAATTGTTCTTGGTGATTGATGAGTAAAGCTATAGATTGCAGTATTGGTAAGGTATAGATATTTTCCTTTTATGTGATAACAGGTAATAATGAATACGAAAGTGATAGATATCAAGTTGTACCAGTATCTTCATGGACATGGGGAGTGTACTCTGACTACATAAGATCTCGCCTAGACACTTTCAACACCAGTTACTCTGATTACATTCTTGGTGATTTTGCACCAGAACATGTAAGAAACAGTTTATTTGAAAACTTCACTGAACACTTTGACCAAACATTTTTTTAAATTGTATTATCATCCTAAAAGCACATATGGCTTTCTTGTTGGCACTATTTGACATTGGCACATTGCAATGTTTGTTGTTAATATCTCTTTCTATATAATCAATGCATCATGCTTTATGTCCTACCGTTTTAGAGAAACAACCCTCGTTTACATATGGCAAAACTTATTTCTGATCTACGAAGCATATGCCCTCAGACATTCATTGCTGAAGAGTTGAAGAATAATCAATCAGCTTCAACTGTCTACAGGTTTATGATATGAAAATTATTGATTTTTTCTTTTAAAGTGTTATTTTTGACATGAAAATCACTCACACAACAAATATAAACTGAGTATTTAAAATTCCACATTTTGAAAATCTAAAACTATATTTGTTACATGAGAGATGATTTAATTTAATGTGCAAACTTTATTTGTGATTTATAGTTATCTATTACATACAGTATAAATTTTTTGCATTTAGATATGTGATGACCGCTAAAACACCTCAAGCCTTATCTGATAAATATTTGGGTGGCAGTGAAGAAGCAACGCATGGGACAGACTTTGCAATGCTTTTCCACTATTCAGCTGATGACCGTAAAGGATATAAGAAAACTAAAACAGACTTTAGACAAGTGATCAAAGATTTCATTTACAATGGTACTATATCTGACTGGCAACAATTTCCCACCACCTATAATATAAGTAGTAACAAAGTAGAGCCTACATCTCGGTGGACAGTTAGTGATTGTGAAAAGTGGAGGTCATTTTATCCCGACTATTCATGGATGAATTAATAATACAATGCATTTTTTCCATCTATTCAAGTCACTAAATCAAATAATCTATAGCTGTACGTCTTCCAACATTTTTATAACTTGGTGTTAAAGTTTAAAAGGATTTTTGCCAAACAAATTATCTTTACTTAATATAAAATACCTAGTACTTCTATACAAGAGGGATCAAGTTCATCCCTGAATCTCAGCATTAGAAGTTGAGTATAACATTAAGGACATCTTGTGATTTCTGCTTAGTTTGGTTTAGACTGATCGTTTTAGACAAAAATTTAGATTCAGACACTTTAGTAATATTATATATTAATTAGATACTTTCAATTTTATTACACATACCTGCCATATATAAAACATTTATTGTCTACATTTTTATCACATTCTATTTCAATTGGTAAACTTACATATTCTAAAATTATTACCTTTATGTTTTTGGACTTAGCAGATAAAAATATATTATAACTCTGAAAACTAGTATCATCATCGAAACATTTATTTTCACAAATAGTTTCACATGTGTGTTTAGTGTGACTATAGTATATTACACAGTCACCAGGTGAATAAATATTCCTCCTAAAAAATTAACACTCACACCAAAAGTTATATAATGTGCTATTCAAGGTGCTTTGCTACCTAGTGTTTTTCATGAATTATAACATCTAAAAGCTGACAAATTTATCTAGCATACAAAATATATATATAATATATAATATAAATGCTAAAATAAAAAAAATTGTCCTTTACAACGTAATATAATATCAATAAATATAATTTTATTATTTCATAATTATACTTATACCGAGTCTGATACCCATAGCCCATGCCCCATTACCATAAGCATACTGATACTCATAGTCATACTCATGGACTGGATATTGCAGAGTCTTATGTCTATGACTATCACTATCAGTATCACTAAGACCAAGGGTAAGTGACTATGATATTTAATCCACTACTGCGGACTGCCTATTACTTATTAGTCTTAGTATTAGTATTAGTATTAATATTTTAGCATATTTACTTATAAGATTAGAAGTAAGGCTCTAAAAGCAACTATCTTTATATGATTTCTTAAAGCGTTTTCTGCAATCGTTTAAAACAGTAAAACTCAATCAGTACCAGCAAATGGTAAATTTTGGATACCCAGGTTTGCTTTGGAGATCAACTTTTGTGTGTAGTCTGAAACGGGCAACCGCACAACAACAAATTATATATAAATTAGCGCATGTCCGGCTAAACACCGTACGCTAAGCTGTTGCTATATAGTGCATAGAATTGTGGGATAGTAACGCCATCATTCATGGCTATTATAAGTATTAGTAAAATGTCCTAAAAACTACCTGGTGTTCCCTCCTTATTTTTTAAAAAGGGCATATGCTAGCATCAGCTTACTTTTAGTCTAGCTCGTTCTACTTTTCTTTACACCGGTTATTAATGCGATTGTAATTAGCTATGGCTACAAACGAACACAAAAAAGCACACAAAAAGAGAGCAAGAAAAGGAAAGCAAACCCAAAAGCCTCTAACCCAATTTCTCTCTCTTTATGAACATGATAAAGCACCTGGTGATAAAACGAATGGAAACTCGACTGTAATTTCTTTGGTGCAAGAAAACCACTCACCAGCAACTGCCTCAAAGACGGATACCAATACCAAAATGGTAATAAACGTAGAGTCGACAGAAAATCAAAATGACAATGTTAATGTAAGTCAAAGTGCATGCGACTTCAAGTTCAGAGTGAACTGATTCAGATTGTAACTGAAACAAGTACAACTATTACTAAGTTGAAGTTGAGTAATTCAGAGAATATTTATATTGTGGTTGCTTTTAGAGTTGCTAAAACTACTAATTAGGTATTCTTTATTAATAGTAATACTTATAGTTATAGTTATACTTATAGTAAGGCAGTTGATGTTATAGTTATTATTTATAGTTATACTATAAGTATAACTATTAGTATTACTATTACTGTTAGTCTGTTGGTGTTACATTACTATTAGTATTACATTTAGTTATTTACTAATGCTATAATTACAGTTGCACTGTAAGTGTAAGTATAATCATTATGATTATGAATATCACATCGATAGTCATAGTGATAGTGATACTGATAGGCTGATAATAAACAAATGTTCTACTAGACCTAATTATAATACTAATAGTAGTATTAGTACTTCTAAGTTCTATGAACTTCCATTTAACTGGTGGCTGTGAGACTCAGGCTCGAGAATGAGTAGTGGCAATCGCAATCACTATCACTCTATCAGTATCAGTATGAGTATTACTATTAGTATAAGATTAAGTGTTATTAAAATACCATGGCTAACTTATAGTTGTGGACTAGTGTTTTAGTTTAGCATTTAATCTAACATTGTCTAATTTCTAATACTAACAGCTAATGAGTTGATGTTAGGAAGTCATTCCATGAAATAATTATATTTTATTATTTATACTGCTGGTTTGTCTGGTATTGCTATTTGTATTTTTGCAACTGTAATTGCCCAACTACAGTGCATCTCTAACCCACCCTCTTCTTCTGGGTTTTTCTTGAAATATATCCCGTAGAAGTCGAAGTAAATATTCATAACACTCAGCAATGCTAGTAGTAACCTACTGGTGATCGAAGTCAATCGGTTTTTACTTTTATTTGCTACCAATAATCTGAAAGCATCATTTTAACATTTTCTCATCTTCAGTCCCAAATAACTGGAAGTAAATTTTCTATTTTAAAACACTATGCATTGCATTATGTCATTTTTTATTGCTAAAGATGTCATGTGCAAGCTCGAATAGTTATCTATACATAAGCTTTTTTACAATGCTGTTGGAAAAGATTTTAAGATAATAAATTAAAATAATGTAGTGTTGATGCATATGTTCTTTTACTAGTTTTATAGTTGTAGTCCTGCTCAACCTATAACTTAATGATAAATTTATCATCTTTTTTTTAGTACATACTTTATTTTTCTAAATTCCTACGCAATTGCAGTTCATATCAAAGTTTTATTTTGCATGGGAAGCTTTCAGTTTTTATTATTGCTTATAAAATACTGTAAATAAAATGAAATGTCTACTAATACCAATTTTCTGGTTGTTATAGTCTAATGAAAAAGGCTTACTCGGAAATAGTTATCTCCCCCATTCAGCCAGCCCTGAGCCAGAAGCCCTGGCTAGCAACCCCTACTTAAACCGAGAGAAGTGCTTACTCTGTCAGAGAAATAGAACTGTGGATGATGAATCCGACAGTGAAGGTTATTATTGATATAATGTAGCACTCACTGAATGCCGATTTTCTTTCATTACAAGGCAATTCTCTGAAATTTGAGTCTTTCAGTTTTGTGTCATAATAGTTTCATGCTGTAATGCCCTAACTAACTAATGTATATACCAGCCTTAACTAACTAATGTATGTAACAGCCCTAACTAACTTAAGTGTTGATGTATATTTTAAGATGAAGAGTTGAAGATTGGACCTCACAACTATGCACTTTCTAAGGTAAGTTATATAACTCTGTGTTTTCATCAGCATATGCTAAATTTTGCTGAAAGCTCTGCAGAATTTACTTTGTAATGTAAAAACTAAGGCAGATTCTAGAACTGCTTAGACATGTCTTAATTCACCTGATTTTTTATCTTCTCAGATAATTCTTAAAACTGTTGATGCTATTTCTGCACAGTTGTTAGGTATTACGTGTTTATAATGTGCTCACGATGTTGCAATATTGTGTAGATGTCGCTGTGGGTGTGTTCCAAGTGCAAGACAACTCTTGAAGAAGAGGAGAAAAAAGGAGAATCGGAACCTGTGTTTTTTGTTAGTAAATTCTGTCAATATCTAGCAAGTGATTTACTTAATTTTTTTGGTTGAAGTATAGGATATGGAGCAAACACACTCTGCTCTGATACCCTCATGCAACTATAAGTGGATGTGCTGGACAATTTTATCAGATGTTGCCTGCATTATTTGGATGTACAGCTAATAACAATGGCTATGCTAGCAAGTTATCAACAAGTAATAAACAATACAACCCCACTTGCACTTAAAGTATGCATACTATAGTATGTTTTAAGGAGATAGTCGCTCACAACCTCATAGAAAAGTGTTCTGTAAAGTTATTACTGTTGAATCTACTAGTTATGACACTGACTTTCAGTTAGCTGTTTTACTGATAATAACCCACACTATTAGTAGCTAAATTTAATCAAACTTTGCCCTATGTATTTTTATTTTACTTTGGTTTTTGTGTTGATTTTCTACTATTTTCATTTTCACTGCAGAATGATGAGGAATCTGCAAAGCTGCTGTCAGGAGTTACGCTGCCTTCTAACGGTTTCGGTGAAGTGGAGCAGAAGCTATGCGAGTGTGAAGCATGCAAAGACAGAAGGTAAGGCTATTTTTGCTCTGTTCATGTTGATGTTTTAACTTCTTGTAGCCACCTATTTTTGAATATTGGGAATTTGGGGGAGATCAGTGTTTTGGACATTTAGGAGCAGTAGTGGAGAAATTGAGATAGCCCAAGTTCTTTTATTTTTTTATTAAATTTTGGATTGGCTAATGCTACATTTCTAATCTAGAACACAGGCTTTTCTCAATTTCTGCATTACTGCTCCTAACTCATTTTGGAATACATTTATATTATTGCCCGTTTAGTTATTAAAATTCAAGCTGTCCGAATTACTCCTTGCAGTGTTTAACTTGCAAAACATAGAGTGATTTATAATATGCAGAAAGTCAGTGGGAGTTCTCTTAGCTACTTTAACATTTATTTTTGCCAATTAAATGAGATGTCCAAGTTTAAATTGTGATACTTGGCTATCATTTATTCTAAATATAACCAGCTGATTAATTTAGCACAAAATTAATTTCTATCCTAGACAAATAGAGCAAGAGCAGGATGATGAGAACAGTTTACTACAGTTGTGCTGGACAGATCTCCTCCATGCTATCAGATGTGTCTATAGAGAAAGCAATAAATGTCTCATGGAAAATGGAGGCACAGTTGATCGTGACAAATGCAAGCAGCACGTTGCCAGGTAACGACAGCCCTTTTAACTTCACTTCAGTTTGTCTTTCATGTTGTGGGGAGGCAGCTAAATATTTTGGTGTTGAAATTCTGTGATTGTGACTGTTATTTTATTCATTATACTTGCTGGGAATTGTATTGCGTCCTTTTTTTGCAGACTGTGTTCCAGGGACTCACATCAACTGTTTCAGCGTCTGGAGTCCCATTCTATAGACTATATTCTAGAGTTGAAGGTGAAGGTATTGCAGCAACTCACTGCAGATCACCGCACAACTCCGGAAAAAGCCAAGGCTGTGATTGGTACAATGCTAGATGAGTATTACTCACTCTGTTCTTCTGCGAAGATCCTCTCCGATATATTCAAACAGCTCGTAAGTCTTTTCACTGTGAACATAGACTCCTTGCTGTGTGCCATTCATACAAGACCAAATGCAGTTCAAGACCCCTCAAAATAGCCTTTAGTAGTTTGCTAAATAAGCCAGTCAACTGAAAGGCAATGAATAAATATAAAATAAATATTTTTTTTATTTGAGAATGTCTGTAAAGGTAATTGATGATAACTACTTGTAGGAGATTCACCACCTGAAAAGATTTGTCTTCACGTGGGAACTGCATGACAAGCACCTGTTCAGAAACATAGTGTATGCTGACTCTGTGATAGAGAATGCACTGCCTATGCTTGTCACACAGCTCAGGTAAATATTGGCCCTCACTTCGCTGGGCTATCTGGCTCTTGAAACATGGAAAATTGTATTTTGTAGCTGAATTATTGTGTAGTGTTTATGATTAGCACAAAGTATTGAATACAGTGCTCCCTCCATATCTCACTAAGCTAAGGGTCCCGAAACCTCAATTCGAGACAATAGAATACCAGATTTCACTCATGGATTCTGCCATTTTGTCCCTGTGGACACATATATAAGCCACAAAGCGGGAGTCCAAGCTCTTGTGACCTATAGAATTTCGTGAGAAACAGAGGAAGCACTGTAGTTTCCTGAATAAAGGCTCAGAAAGTACTTGTTTATAGCCAGTATTGATGATTCAGGCTCTACTTAGTGATATTCTGCAGATCTATTTGTTTATCTGCTAAGGATCCTTTTTAGGTAAAGTATTGGGTCACATGAACGGATTCATTGCATTAACTAGGGACTGATTTACATCTGTTAGTCCATAGTCTTCAGTATTTAGTAAAATGTTCTGTCAACTACAGTTCTCAGTATGTATATACTGTGTGTGCTGACAGGCTGGGTGCATCGTCCAAGGAGTTGAAGTCAGAGGACTGTTTCCCAAGCTTGCTGAGTAAGTATATGAAGTTTGAAGACGACATGTCCGTGGTGAACGCAGTCTGGAGGGATTGTCAGATGCGCCTCGATCAGTGAGTTATTGCTGCCTTTCCTCCCGTCTCCTGATTATTTTAGTTTCTTCGGATATTCCAACTCTTTTGACCTTCATATCTGGCTGGTTATTAGAGTTGAATGCTAATAATAGTCACCCGTTATTTGGGAGTTGATACTAATTAAAATGAAGCAATATTTAATATTTGCTACTGTAAGTTCACTGATGGTTATTATTAGAGTAGTGAGCTAAAGTAGTCAGCAATCCTCTACTTGGTACCGGAAGGGAATTAGTTACTATACATCGGATTATGCTCACATTTTAAGGATTGGTATTGATATATGCAGCCTATGCAGTGCTCATGTTTGTCTACTGTGGTTTATAAACCCAGCACGTGGAGAGGATGAGGGGCTCACCCTTTAGCCTTACCACATGCTGATAACGAGTACAGTGTTTGACAGGACGCTAGATGCATTGGTCTTGTTTAACCTGTCCTTTTCACAAACTGCTGTTGTAAACATAACTGCATTTATTGGCAGTTTCTGGTTTCTTTAGTCATAGATGTGCATATATCATGCTGAGTATTTGCTCATATGCATTACTTTTATCTTTTTTAATAAAATTTTGTTGAAAAATAGCTAGATGACTTCAATGTTGCCATATGATCACATTCCTGATATTTTTACTAGCTCAAGGCACTAATCGCATCAACCACTAACATATTGTAGTAGTAGGTGTTTTAACCTGAGTCAAAACTACAGTGTCTACGGATCAAATGTTTATCTCATAAAGTAACCCTATGTTGGGGCTGCTATAAGGGAGAGAGTGTTAATTCATGTGCTTCCTCTAGGTATGCGGACGAACAGGCAGCAATACAAGCCAAACAGCGAATGCTGCGAGAGGACTGGGAATTCTTTAGTGCTCAGAGGAAAATCCTAAAAGATCAAATAATGAAAAATCACGAACAGTTAGCCACCAGACCTTTGAAACCATCAGATATTGAGTCGCCTATTCCTTCTCCCCCTCCATTGCGAACGAGTTTAAACTCTCTGGCTACCAGCATGGCACCTGGCAGTCACAAGTGGTATGTTGAGTTGTACTATAGCTGTTGGTGTGACATGACGTTTCGAATGGTATGTCAGGTATTGGTATTGTCTATACAGGCTGACTAACTGGTCATATCATTGTGTATGCCTCATAATAATTGTGCAACTACTGCTAGTGTTCAGGCACATGCTTTACAACTTCTCATATAAGCTGTTCTAGTCTACCATTTGATAATAAATGGAATTTTGTAAGCTATGCCTCATTTGTTGGAATAGGTTTTGGTTTCTAAGCTATTTCTAATAGTCATACAAAATTTCAAGTTGGCACATGAAATGTGTGTTATGTTTGAACAAACCGGTTTTGCTAATTATCACTTTTGTCGGGAATTATTATATTATTTAGACTTTCAAAATTTTTTTTTCTAGCATCGAGTCTCAGTTTTCTGATGCAATGAGGTCATTGCTGGAGGAGAGTGCAACCAGACAGGAGCCGTTTACTTGTCCCAACTGCTATAAGCAGAGATGTCCTTGTCACGAGTGCTCTATAAGTCATCTCATCACCTGCGGCATACTCGCTCCCGAGCTACAGGTCAGCTTGTCCATCCATCTCTGTTTGATCTGTGCCTGGCTTGTGTGCCTCGACCAGCTACAGTGATGTTGAATTATAGAACCTTGCCAACAATATTTTCTGTTTTAATTTTTTTTTCCTTGAATTTATATTGAATGAAACGGAAATAGAGGCCTTCGTGTTGTGAAAATTAAGCAAGTTTTGCACCGTAAGTGCTTTTTTGCATCAATGCTTTGCCCGCCCCCCCCCCCCCCCCATTAGCTCAACTTTGAACACTTATATGTAGTTTAGAGTTGTCTACCCATGTAAGTGCATATGTTCATTAGTAGTATGGAGTTATGCTCTCTTGGTAATGGGTTCAGGGTACGGAAGTGATGGTGTCATTTCTTATCAGCTGATAAAGAAGTAATATATACTCTAGTGTTGCAAGAAAAACTGTATTTTTAATCAATAAAGGCTCACTAGATAATGTGCTGTCTGGCAGTATGTATTAATATATTTGTGAAAATTATGTCAATTTTCTTAGTTGATTTGTCTTTAAAATATATTCCAAATCTTTTGAATACATTTTTATGGAATTTAAGTCAAGTATGGTTAATATTGGTACTAATCAAAAAATTTTAAGGTTCTTTTGTTTGCCTAATAATTAAATATAAATCACAGCGAATGCTTGTAAGAAGAAATTAGCTTCTAATATCAATTAAAATAAATCCTAAGTTTGCATGTTATCTTATACTTTGCAGCTAAAGGTGAAGTCAACATTTGTAAACAACTGAAATTGTCTCTTTAGGATTTTAATTGTCAAAACAGTTTTATTAGAAAGTTTTTTTTTATTTGAGCTTGTACTGTGGTATTCAGTCTATCCCCTGTATCAGAACAAGTTCCTGGTTCCTTTGGTGCTGTACAATAGTGTTTCTCACACTAGTAGTGTTTTCAGTACTGTGTCACATGTTACTCAGATTGTACAAAGCTTGTTCTAGTGCTGAGGGAACACATTTACCAGTTATATAATGCACTGAAAGTATAAAGTACCGAGAATGACAACAAAACAGAACACCAGTAGCTGAAAATTTACAAAAATTATTAAGTTTCTCAACCTCCAAGTCAAACCTATACTTGCATATATGTAGAGTTTTTCATGTACATATAATTGTTTCACCTAAAATGTATATATAGCAGATAATTGACCTTGTTTTGATATGGAAAAAACTTGGAGATAAGAGTAATTAGTAATGAATAGTACATAGTAAGCACGTGATTGGGAAGTAATAAATAGTATGTGTGGAGTATCAAGCTATATATAATATATACATAAGCTACCTGTAGATGCGTATACGTGTGTAGTATGGTATATAGTAATATGAATGCCGTAGTATAGAGTAGAGTATTCATAGACAGCATTGCTAAGGTGTTATGTAATATCTACGCACTATTATAGTTGCTACATCAATGAGCTGAGTGATTGGATGTATGCTGCAGACTTTCATATCGTAATTTTATTACAAGCTCAGTCTGCCTACTCAATCAATAGTAGCGTCTGCTAGTAGCTAGTAGTACTAGGCGCGTGTCTTCTCAACTCTCACTCACTAATTACACAGCATATTGCGCTGCAACTGTAGCTTGTAGGCAAGCCTCACTTTCATATTTACCTGGCTCTTTAGGACACTCTGCTGCCAATGGGTACTGACGGTAACTGCAGCGCCAGCACTAATCCCTTCTCCATCACTCCCACGTCTACGGGCTTTGACATGTCGGTGAAACCTCCGTCATTCTCCTCCTCGTATTCCAGCAGCGATGCTGGCAGCGATGAGCTGGGTAGTGATTGTGATTCACCAGATTCCTGGGAGGAGAAACTCAGAAGGTACAGAATAGCAGACGTTCTGCAAGCTTTTTACTCTGTCATGTTAATACAGACACTATTGCTCTTCTTTTTTAGTTTGTAATAATCTCGCGACTGTGGGTGCAAGTTTCTCTTGCAAATTCTTATTGCGTATTTTTTATTATTATTCCTATTGTAAATTCTTACTGCTATAACTCTAGAATAAACTAAACGGATTATCTTTAAAATTCAAAACTCTCTAAAGATACTTGGAACTTAAGAACACACAAAGTTGTCATTGCTGCTCCTGTAACTATTATCATGTCTGTTCTCATTGCAAAGCTCCTCACAGGGAGGTGAATATTACTGCTGATTCATAATTTGACAACTAAACATTTTAGCAAGTCTGTTTGTTCGTAAAATATGTATCATAAAAGTTATACTCCCATGGCAGTTGATTTTATCCAAAATGTGTATAGAAAATAATGTACTTGGACTAACAAAATTTCCCCAGTATATATACATACAAACGAAGCTAACTAACAGTAATATTATGGTAGGGACCCGCAACTAAACCTCTTTGAGCACTTCCTGGAGGAGCAGGAGAAAGCCAAGTTGAAGGCGGAAGCAGCTAAAGCCCAGTTGCAGGATGCAGCTCCAAACAATCTCTCAGACCCCTCCTCCTGCCAGTGCCACGAGTGCAAGCGACCGGCAGCCTGTCTTCACAATATCCCCGCTGCCAGCCCTGTCTCAAACTCTGCTACACCTGCTACCACTGTCATCACTACTGGTCACTCTTCTGCCTTCTCAGCCAACGTAAGTCAGCGAAACATTGGATTACCTGCTTGTAATAGTATCCCTTCTTCTCAACACGTGGGTGCAGAATACGGGAATAGGTTTGAGTTATTTATGTTTGCCTCCTCATCGGAAACATGCAGCATTGTGCTGCCGTTCTCTACCATATAGCTGTACCATGATGTCATGTGTGTTCAGGTGGACAACGATTTTGGTCCAATAGGTTTCAGTGGAAAGTTGACTGATGAAAAACCTCAACCATTTGAGTCTGTCACCTCCGCCAACCAATTTATTAAAATCATTCATTGCCTACCTGGATTGGCCATAACAGTTGAGGATTTGCATGCAGTTTGACACTTGCTAGTTGATATTCACACCACATTGTTTTATTGACAAAAATTGACCACTACTCTATCAATTATGTTGCGGATTTGTTCTTATACTCTCATAAACTGATGTTAGTCCAATCTCCTTTACATTTCCTCTAAAACCACTCATCAAAATAGGAATTATAGTACAGTGTTCCCGCTGTATCTCACAGTTACCTTCCTTTTGAAATTCCATAAGTCACTAGAAGGGCTTGGACCCCCGTTTTGTGGCTTATGTATGTGTGTATAGAGACAAAATGGCTGAATTTAAAGAATCCACGAGTTGAATCCGGTATTCTACTATGTTTTGAATTGAGGTTAGTGAGATACGGAGGGAGCACTGTATTGCCAGGACTTTAGTTGGATTAAATTGTCTTCCAAGAGCAACCTTATCTGTTTGAAATAGTTTGTGTGTTGCTATGCTGCTAGTATAACTCGGCTTGTGTATATTTGTCAGTTGTGTTCTCACTTGTATCCAACCTAATGAAAGCTAATCAAAACAAATAGGTCAACAAAGCAACAAAAGACAGGCCCTTTTATTTGAATACTGACTCTGCTAATAGCCTTTATTGTCTCATATCATCAATTGATCTAACAAACTCCCTTCATTTGTTAACCGCCTCTGTTAGTGCTATGCTTATGCTCAGTGACTGCTCAGTGTTGACATGGCTCTACTATGTTCACTACTTGACTGTAAGGTATTCTCTTCCCAGGTTCCTGTATCTCATATACCAAAACCTGCAGCTCTCCACCTTTACCCACACATACACGGGTCCCGAGTAGGGGGCATGGATCCGGCCCGCCTAGGAGCAGCAAGATTGTCCTCGGCTCAATCACTCATACAACCACACCTCTACAACTTACATAATCAGAACCCAGAACTTGTCAAACAGCTAGAAAAGGTGTGTCTCGCTACTAAATATCAGCATAGTAAACTCAATAGCCTATACATCTATTTTGTGTTGAATGATTATTTATTTCGATTTAATAAACATATTAGTGTCTACTCTCTTGACATCTCATTGTTGAACCCAATCAACTGTAACCTATATAATTAGCTGATGATATCTTTTAAGTGTGCCGGATTGTTGCAACAATAATTTGTACAATTATTCAGTTGAAACAGAAAAGAAGCAACTCTGCCTTCAACCCACCATTCAGCGACAGCTCGCCCGTCTCTCCGCCGTGTCTCAGAGATCAGATTAAAACATCTCGCAGCTGCTCTTCGAGCGATTCGTCCGCTTCTACCTTCTCATCTCTGAGTAAGTCTGACAAGCCACCAGAACTATACTAATCTACTTCTGCATCTCCACATCATTTACTTACCTTGTATTTAGTATTAGCTGCTGTGATGTTTGATCAACTTTGATATGTGAAGGACAACTCCTGCAACTTAGTGTATACACGCTTGATGTTTATAGTAGTGTGGAACCTGCTGGAATATTCCGAGTTTTATATTCTATTACTATATAGATTTAGTTTGCAATACTCTCTAATCAGCTGATGCTGTCATCTGTGATGTACATGCCTCGCTATTGTCCAGAGCAGCATATAATATGTAAATACACTGATATACTAAATATTCGCATCTTCTTAGACGGCGTTAATATTGGCCAGTCATTTCCTGCCTGCACCAGCTTCTCCAACTACAGCACAACCCGAGTCAACCAGTCAGACCTCCTTCTGGCTCCCCCACCACCCGTCTTCAACCCAAGTGGTGAGTGCTAGAGATACATACTCTGTATTAACTGTCACTATGGTTGAATTAATTTAGTTTCTTAGAGTTGTGTGGCATCTACATGGGTATTCTATGTCAGCTAACATAGCAAAACACGATTAAACCTGCGGCAAAGGTAGACATTTTGAGGGTGCTGAAAACTAGAGGCATGATAAAATAGATAAGCTAACAGGCAACACTCCTGAATACAAATTTAGTTGGAAAACATGTTGAAATAGAAACGTTTGTTAAACCAATAAACTGACTTGTCACAATCAATGTTGCACGTGATACACTCAGCTCTGTATCTGTAGCATTCTCATTCGATCCCATGGTTACTGCTAACGTGCCTCTGATAAGCAACCTGGCATCTCGCGCCTCCACCCTCCACCCCTGGCAGCTGATGAAACAGCAAGTGCACCCCTCCTGTCGCCAGGCTTATCCTCACGTCACAGACTCCGACACGCCGCATGAACACACTGAGGAGTGCTTTAAGAACCTGCCCGGCCCCTTCAACCACTTGAAAACAAGATCTCAGTCTACGGTCAAGTCGGAGCTAGTGAGTGAATTTACTGGTCAAATTTCCTGTCTTCAGTTACTGTTAACACTTGGTGTAGTCTTACCTATTATTTCAATAACTGTGATTGCTGTGTACTTCAGCCATATCTAGTTGCGTGGTATCACAGCTTCTTGTAGATATATATGTTGTTACTGCAATAAACTAGTAAATTCTACATTCTACCATTCCATGAGCATGTAGGGTCTAATAATATATTCTCTGATATTAACTTTAGGAGTTATCTCCTATCAAGTCACTGCCACAGGTTTAGATGAAGTGAACACTTTGTATCATGTTTGTTCTCTGTGATATTGTATGATTGGTTTTCAGGCTGATAGAATTGTTCAATCAGAATCCACCACCAAAACTTCTACCTCGGCCTCTGCAGCTCACCTTTCTGGTACGGAGCGTATGTGTGTGCCCCCGCAACCTACCCTGTACCCAGTTACCAACTGTGGCACTAATTCAATACAACAACAGGTAGCCCGCTACTCTGTGTAGATATTATAAGGTTTTACGGATTGCACAACTTTCAAAACTCTTAGAAAATAAAATTGTTAATATATATTGCCTAGTGTTTCTCATCTTACATTATGTTATAATACTAGCGATATGCACCTAGCTTATATTCCGTACATGTAACCTGTACTCTTCATTCTATACACACATCTTTTGTTATGTAAATGTCACTTTAACTCTAGTTTATAATACACTTTAGCCCGTGAGCACACTGATTAACAATGCCAAGGTCAAAACTTCTTGTCACCACACAACTCCCCAGAAAACTAAGACCACTGCCACTGCTAACAACATCAACTCGACTAAACCTACCAACAAATCCGCTCATCAAACAGTTTTGCCTGTCAGGTTTGTTAATGTCTCTTTTATTCAACTTTAGTAACTTTAGGAGAGTTTTTTAGTTGTTTTAGTATGTTTTAAAACTAAAGTGCCTCGCTACCAGTTTTACAGAGTTACACACCACGTGTCAAGGTTATCATTTGTAGCCCTGCATAGGTACATAGTAGTGACAGTACCACATACTATGTAGTATGTACTATGCAGTAGTGATAGTAGTATATACTATTTACTATACAGTAGTGACGGTAGTATATTCTATTTATCTTGTTAAACAGTCAACAATCAGGAGAGACGGATGGTGGTGGTTGTTTGGCTCATTCGGAGGACGAGGATGGTGATAGTTGTTCAGGTCAAAGTTCATCCACTTCCACGTCCAATCAAAAAGACAGTAAATACTGCGACTGCTGCTACTGTGAATTCTTTGGACATGGCCAGGTAAGGGCTCAGTATATGTGTAACTGGTGGACTTTAGTGAAACGTAGACATTGTGGTTGACTTTGTACTCACGATTTTGACGGCATTATTAAAAAGGATTGTCAACGCGTAAGGTTTTAATTAGAGTCACTGTTTTTGGTGAGTTGGAGAACAAATGCTCTAAAGTCTAGTTTACAGTCCTAATAATGTTGGCAAATATTGGTCACTTGTTGTAGAGTCGTTGCTGGGTATCATTATAATGGCATTTCAAACTAGTTTTTTACCTGTCTCACAGCTGTATGTACTACTGATGTACGATTTCTAATTTGTTTGCTTATGCGACTTGCAACATTATAATATGAAGTGATATGTATGCTTTCAGTTGTCACTGCCTAAGGTAACTTAGTGCGCCGTGTTGCTGCCTTTTAACCTGTTTTACATTTTGTTCTGATTTGTTGATAACAGTGGCTGTTACCTTCTGTACTGCATTGTTCCTGAAACAGGAAGTGGTTGCTAATATAACTCCACCCGCATAACTTAGTATTTAGACACATGAGTTTCTTAGCTAGAGCTAATTGCATAATTTTGTTGAGTCTTGCATTGAATGCACAATAGTCGCTGCTCCACTTCTCTCTTGTGTCTCACTGTACGGTGTGTTCTGGTAGCCCACCCCTTTGCCCACCAGTAAGAACTACGCCGAGATTAGGGAGAGGTTGAGGTCGCGCCTGAAAAAGAAGAATCAGAAGTTGACTCCCTGTTCGAAAGGTCATGACCTGGTGCCAATCAGTACGCTTGAAGCGGTAACAGCTGCCGCAACGCCAAGTCTAAAGTCAGCGGCCATATTGGCTGCTTCCCCCAGTCTGCCAGTCAACACAAATAAGGTTTGCCATTTACAGCATTGCTAGTTGTGACATTATGTAATGACTACTTTGAGTACAGCTACTCGCTGCCTCTGTATAGCCAGCTAATGTTTTACTTCCTGTTATGTTTAGTCATCCGCGTCAGCCACCACTCAACCAGCTGAAGGGACCATAGGAAACCGAGATCTCAGCGAACTGCTCAAATACATCACCGGGGAGGAAATCAACACCTGGGACTCGCAAAAGCTGGATAAAAAGCAGAGAAGAAAGCTGAAAAAGGTTTATTTCTCACTCATAGCTCATTGTGTTGTGTTTCAGAGTTGTCATCTCTTCAGAATTCTTGGTTAAAGTTGTTAAAAGAAATTTAAATGGCTTAAGAATTTGGAATGATTCTAAATTGGCGGCGTTATGACACTGTGGCATATGTTGGCATGTTTGGATCTCTTTAAATGTGATTTTATGCAGGCGGAGAGGAAAGCGAGGCGTATGCAGCAGGTGAAGCAGCTGCCCAGAGTGGACAGCAAGTCAGCTGCCAACTCAGATAGTGATGCCGACAGCGACTCTGAGAAGATAACAGCTCAGACGCAGAACATGTCCTCCCGGCACCAGACGTCTGCTAAAACCGAGAATGCAGCAGACAGACACAACTCTCAGCAGCGCCAGTCCAAGAAACAGCCAAATGCCAAGTATGTTTACTTTGTCGAGTTTTTCTTTACTGATCTGATCAGTTTGACCTATGCTTGCATCTTCTCATATTTTAGTGATTGTCACTTGAGAAGTTTTTGAATTTGAAGCGAGTTGTACTGTAAGCAGTAGAATTTGTATGTCACGTTTCTGTGGATGTCAGCGAGTTAATACTCATCACTCTGGGCAGGTATAATCTGTGCCAACAGCTGGCAAAGATTTCTGAAAGTATAAGTCTAAACAAAGCAGGTTATTTCTACAAATTGCAAGCGATGAAAATGTTGATTATTTGCATATTTTCTATGGGATGAAAGAATTTTACATGTTTAGTGGGCTGTGTTGTCTAAAAAAACTTCAGTAATGAATAACTTATAAAATGATAACAAAAAAGCTTGCTATGGATTTATTTTACAATGTCATAAAAATTTAACGAAACAGTTTCATTGATCAGTCTGAAATATTGCATTTCTTCCAGCTTTTTTCACTATTCTATCATTAATGCTTTTACATCAGCCTTGACATATTTTTCCAGACTTTCAAAACTTCTCCAACCTATTTATTAGCTGAGGTTTGCAAGACGTAACAGCTTTTCTTTGTACCATAATTTTCTCTTCTAACAGCTTTTCTTATTGGTTTACAGAAAGGATAATCAAAAGCGTGTCACGTCATCATCTCCAGACAATGAAAGAGCTAAATCCGCGCAGGCCTCACTACCAAAAACTCAGCCGAATGACGCGTTGAAGTCATCCAAGTCCATATCCAACATCAGCAGTCACAGCGAGCCCGCCCATCGTAACACGTTACCCAACAATGCTAAGTCAAGTCAGGCCAGGACAGGCAACTCTGGCTGCAACCAAAATCTCACGCAGAATGACCAGAGCACAGGTGGTGCAGGATATAACACACTGCAAGACTCGCATCTGTCTCGTTGTAGCAACAACAGGTAATATGTGACACAATAACTAACAATGCCATCACTATACCAGTGTCTATTTAGATCAGTTGTAAGGCTTACATTTGCTATATTTTTCATGTATACGCATAAAGTAACACATTTTTTTCTTTCAACTAAATTTTGCTCACTACGGTGATTTACTCATTAAAGACTGCAAAGAAATGGTAAAATTTGAGAGATGAAAATTTTCTTTTCTTTCATGAAACTTTGCTACATGAACATCAACATTTGGCCTCTTTTTAAAAACATGTATTGTACAAAATTAGAATAATAACCTGAAGTTTTTCACAGCCATTATAAAGTGTGCTACTCTGTTAATATGTGCAGTTTTCAAGAGATGAAATTTTTTTCTGATAAAGTGAACAACTCCAATAAAAGTTATATAATAACTACCAATTATTAGTAGCATCCAATCATGGAATTTGTTGTGATAATTTGTCCTAAATTTGCTATAAGTGTTAATACTAGGTATGCTAAATAGTTCATAATATATACTATGTTTCTGAAATCTTGCTATCGATAATATCATTACTTTCATAATATCTACAATATAGTATCTACAATATAGTAGCTACAATATAATATCTACAATATAATATGCTATGAATATTCAGATATCCTGCAAACACAAAAAAGCAACTGAATGTCTCTGATAAAAGGAAAAGGCTGATTGAGAACGTCTCCCCTACACTAGCCACCAGTATTGATGATAGAAAACTTAATCACGCTATTAGCAAGGTACTGCATTAATTTATTAAATTGTGGGTCAAGAAATCTTATGAATAGTTGAATAACCACACAGTGTTTATCTGTAGAGGTTTAGTGCTTCCTGTAAAAGTTGTGTCATAACATGTTACAGGCTCCTGCTAAACGTGCACCAAACTCTCAGAGACTACAACCAGAAGGTCAGGAGTCTACGCCATCCCAGCAGTCCTCTCACACCCACAATGGTGATGTATACAATGTCACGTGTGGCCGTGGTCAAAGGAATCATTCAATCCGGTCTCATCAGGTATAATCAGCTGTTTATTTGTATCAAATGCAGAACCATGTTCTTCAGATATGTTTTATGTTATGTTTTATTGCTGTAAATATGAATCAATATTATTGTTCAGATATTTTCCTTCAGTGAGTTTTGTTTACAAGTAACTAATGTTGTGCTACAGGAGCAGCAGATGGGAAGGAAGAAATCTGGGAAGAAGGAAAAGTTTGAGGATGATATATTCTTACCCATGGATGATGAAGAGGTTGAGGAGCATGATCAGTTTGCTAAAGAGCTCAATGACTTTAAAAGGTATTGCAGCTTTTCTTTGTAGTATGTAATCAGCAAGATCTAGTAAATTTGAGCTGTGTACGCAAAGGGTTGGCAACTCCGCAAAGTGTAGTGCAAACAATTGTGTTGGGTGAAACAAAGCACTTTATATAATCTTTGTTGAGATGTCAATATTAATCAGGTTAAATGCAAGAAATTCTCTTTTTCAAACTTATGCATGTAATCATATATTAGAGATAACATTTGTATCGTATTTCGGTGTTGGAACTAAAAATACTTGATATGAAATTAGCCAGTGTGCTAGTATTTGGTACAGCAGGTTTCATTTCATTTTGATGCCGTAAACATTATATAATTTTGGCGTTGGCTCGCATCAATCAATTTTATGCATGCATCTTGTGGTGTTTGTCAGGTTTGTCATGACCGAACCGGCTCCTGAAGCTCCTAAGATATCTGTTAACCTGAACATGAAGGATGTGCAGGTAGTGAAGAGGAAAGGACTAACTTGCTGATGGAACAATATTAATGTGTGATGTTGGGGATTATCTTCTCAACACTCGCGTCTAGCAGTGCCGTTTACAAGCTGTCACTGTGGAACTACTGATTTTCTATCTCATTACTTTTATACTACCATTAAATTAATGGTACTATTATTATGGACTTTAAAACCTGTGGCTTTAGTATTACATGAGATCCACTATTGTGTTGTTATTTTATCTCATAATCTTGTGAAGATTTTGGGCTGACTTGTACTTGCTTTTTTATTAAGTTATTACTGATATTGATGGAATATATTTTTCTTGTGGCTGTTAAAATGACTATATTGTGTTTCAACAATAGGCAGCAATGCTGTGTTATGACTTTACTATATATCAGTGTTATCTGTTTAGGGCATAAGTTATATTGATTGAAATATTCTTTGGGCATTCAGTTGAGCTAAATAAAACCTTGATTAGATAATAATTTAACTTACTTGAAATTTAATCATTAAATGCATGGCATGCTCTTATTTGAATACTGGAAAAGTTAGTATCTGATGTCAATGATGCTTTTGTTGTCGTACCAAAGTTCAAGAAAGTTAGCTCTAATCTTGCAAGCTCACTCACCATGCAAGTTATATTGCTGCTGGTACCAAAGAAACTTTGAAATCTCAATCAAGATGAATTTTGTCGGTGCATTGTAATTAGAACTTCAGCTGTTCCAAGTAAATTACCAATAGTGCTAATGGCTGTTGTACTTTAAATTTTATTTATTTTTTTGCTGAAAATGAGTCAAATTAATAATACAGTAATATAATTGTTGATGGGTAGGTTTTAAAGCTATTTTGTAGTAAATGTTAGCGACATGAAATATTAATTAACCGAATCCCTTGTAAGGGTCAACATCTTGAAGGTTGGTATATCCGTGACGAATCATTTTCTGGAATGCTTTGCCAAACTTCTCCATAAACAGTTCATTGTCTGCCGCAAACTTCTTCACCCACACGGCTGTGTTGGACTCGCCTGGGGTGACAGTCTTGCATGTTTTATAGGTACAACCTCTCACCTCTCCGTATTTTGACACATCTGTCAAATTCTTGAGCATGCTCATGTCACAGTTTAGCATCATTGTTCCTCTCCGCTCATCATTATTTTCCTGTGTGCATTCAAGATAAATGGTGTTAGTTAGATATTGGATCTTTAAAGTAGTTACACCTGCACAGACCTTATATCTCTGTCACATATAAAGTATTCAAATTACTACTTGTTAACTGACGTCATTGCTTTAAACTATTTACAGACCTAATATACAAGCATGCACAATATATCATGAACATTCCAATTTATTAGAATGCAGTAAAATAGCCTTCTTACCCATTGCCATTTTTGAGGCTGGCGAGGTCTCCGTCTCACACTGACCTGAGTCCACTGCTTCTTCAACAGTGCCTTGTAGTAATCATTGTTGAATCTGTTCTTCTGCGGTACCCATGGCCGGCTGAACCCTGAGGCTGATGGGTGAGCTTGGCCCAGGGTATGAGCGCCTGAAATTTTAGTACTTATTTTAATTTGTCAAAGATGAAAACTGACAAGTTAAGCCATTAAGTTTTTTTTAAAAAATCTCTTATTAAAACTGAAACCGCAGGCTATGAATTTATAATTTTGCTAGACTGAAATATATAACTGAACTACATTTCCTTTATATGATAACACAAATTAACACTGAAACTGACACAGTATTAGTATTTTGAGATATCACAGCCTAGTCGTTTATGTGCAAAAGAAGCTGTCTACATCCTAGCTCAAGTTTTTAACTGTTGGCTTGGATTTTAGGTTACAGGACTTTTATTTTATAGGACACAGACTATTGTACACATTTTTTATGTTGCTACGGCTTATTATGACAGGCTTTACTGCATAAGATATATGAGCTAATTATATAAATATTTTCATTGAAATGAAAACATTTATAAGCATATACATATATATATATACTAGATATACTATATATATACTAGATATACTATATATATACTATATATATATTATATATATATTATATATATATATATATATATATATATATATATATATATATATATATATATATATATATATATATATATATATATATATATATATATTATAGCACTGTACATTTATGACAATGTATCTAATCTTGGTGAAAGAGTTAAAACCACTTTGGGAACAGGATAATTTTACCTAAAATAGCAACAGTCTCCATGTCTCCAAAATCAAACATTTTCTTAAAATACGATGTTGTATCTTTAGTTGTCCCAAGAGGGTCTGGGAACTCGTGCCAATCATTTGTCCAGGGAGATCCTTTTGGGCTTCCTGCACAGTCTTTACGGCCAGTTTTCATCCTGTGATGTTATAATAGATATTTGTGTAATTTCATAACAAAGCTGTAGACATTTCATAGCTAATGCATCCTGGGTAAAACATGATCAATGTCATTTGAAGACCTGGTTTCTAAATAGCAATTGTCTTAAGTCTCTAGGTGTTAGTCCAATCTGTTTAGATTAGAGTAACAAAGCAAGTTTTAAGAATTTGCAGATTCCAAACTTTTTGAATGCAGAAAAATGACTGTGGAATAATAGAATTGTATAGTAAGTTTGTAATCTCCAAACACCTGAATACTTACTTGATAACTGGACCTACTCTCTTGCATCTTCTGCATGTGGCACGGTCTACTGCAAAGTCAATGGCTTCTAAAGCGGCGAGGGCCCAGAAGTCTGCTCTTGATATTTTGGGTGTTACAGTATTTTTGACTTTCTGGTACAACTTTTCAGTCTTCTCAATGTAGAACTCAAGACCTAATGGGCAGGTTCATCGTTTAACATTATAAATCAGACATTATTTGATGTAGCAATAATAGATGCTGACTAGGATAAGTTCTAAGTCAAGTCCAAGACTCTGCTTATAGTTGAAAAATTCAAAAATATTAGGCAAGTAAAGGTTTTGAAAACCAATACGACAAAACAATTCCACTTCCTTCACAGTCCTAAAATATATATATATATATATATATATATATATATATATATATATATATATATATATATATATATATATATGTATGATAATGCTAGATCTGTTTATTAGAAGCATCTAACCTGCATTTTCTGGGTTCTTCTTATTAATACAGCCATCACACTTTTTCCCAACACAATCATGGAAGGCTAATCTCACCAGCCCAGCCACCATCTTAAGCTCCATGGGTCCTCCGCCACCAGGGGTCAGTTCCGGAATGTCACCATCTTCGGTTATCATTTTTCTTATTTTTCCTCTCAAGTCATATTCCTCTGCTTTGTTCAAAGCTTGCTATGAAGCAGTAGTATAAATTACTTTGCAGAGACATCTGAACTAAACTAAGTAAACTAACATTTTTATTCTACTATACAGAAAAGTTACGAATTTTAAACTTATTATTTTTGTTAAATGAAAACTCTAAGTTTAAGTTTATAGAAAATGCTTTTGCTATGAAAACTTTTAAATTAGTAGTAGGTGTGGTTACATATCGCATTATTTATGTTGATCCATATTTAATATAAACACAAACTGTATTTCAACAAAGATGCTTGCTGCTGAAATGCCAGCTTTAAGAGAACTTGGACAAATTAAGCATAAATTTGAAACCAGATTTGTTATAATTACCGTATTAACTATGAAAAGTATTAATATTGCTGTCACAAGCAACTTTGCAGCAGCCACCATCCTGAATTGCTAGGCTACTTGGACCCTTAAGCAACTAATCTGAAACGTAGCCTTATGTATGGTTCTATTATCGTCTTGGTAGTAGCATGTGCTCCACAAATTGTAGTCTATTTTGCAGAGGATATATCAATGTATTTCCCAATTGGCTTCACAATTATCTTCTACAAGCACCAAACTTTTTGCTATCTGCAAATGCAAGTTTTCAAAACAATCATATCTATTCAAATAGGGAGATAAACAGATGATAAATTATCCTTATCTTTACTCGTTACAATAACCTGGCCTAGTAAAGGACCTTCCGAAAAGACAGTTGATCCATATCTGCATAACATCAGCCAGTATATCTGATTAGTAAGTGCTGATAAAATTTACACGTTTAACCTTAATGATGTAACAACACTCAATATACCTTAGCAGTCAATCATGTATCACTTGCAGTGTTTTTTAAACATCCACCTGCTAAATTCTTATACTCCTCATACGGTATGATGCTATTTTTTTTGTTTGAGCAGACTATTTGCTCTGTTTCAAATTATCTTTGAAATATTATATGACTAGTGAATTAGCTTGAATTGTCAATAATGTAACAAAATATTTCCAGTATAGATGTGCAGAATCTGAAACTTAAAATAAGCTTCATGTAACTTCAAAATCTGCAATAAAACTTCCTGCATAATATTTATTATAAAGTTTGTATTATATGCATTCAAATGATTAGTACTACCATTTCTAGTTCATTTATTATGTCTTACATATTTGATGCACCAATTTTTTTAAAAATATTAAATTTAAGGGTTATTGTAACAGAGTTTATGCACTTTTGCCATAAAAACATAATAAGTATCGCAAATCTAGCATTTCATGCTTTGTTTGAGCTAAAATCAAAACACAGCACGTCTGACATATTTCTGCTTTTATTTTCTCATATAACAAATTATTATGATTTACAGGCAGTTGAATTATTCTAGACATTCAGGATATTTTTTCATGATTAAAAAATTTTATGGCCCGCCATTTTCTACAACTTTCTAATAGCTTAAAAGATCCTAAAAACTTGAAAATTCTAACTAGCATATGTCAACAATACCAATTTTAAACATGGATATAAGCTACAGAGTAAACGTCATTAAAAATGAATTGTAATGGACAGTTTCAACATAGTTACCCAAAACATTAAACAAGCTTAAAAAATCTAGCAGCAGTAACACAGATAAACTACTATATAAAGATAATAGTACGCACAACTACAAATAATAAGAACATGGAAGAAATAGAAAATAAAAAGTAATACAACATTATGCAGATAATTTGTGTAAAGAACGACACATGAGTTAAACTAAAGCGACCAGCGAGTTTAAAAGCATGTGTGTGATTGCCTGCAACAGGTGACTAGATGTGAAAATAAAAATACTATGTAGTGCAGCATATTAGAGAATGTTACTGGTGTCCAGCACGCCTTTCATATCGCTACTAGGATATTACAAAGGCAAGTGTTTTAAAAATAAAACTGTGTAATTTACAGCATGAATTAACTAGACACGAAAAAGAAAATAGATACATTAAATGTACAAGTAATAGATAATATATTAAGATAATACTACTTTATATATATATATATATATATATATATATATATATATATATATATATATATATATATATATATATATATATATATATATATATTAAAACATTTGCTTTGAAACAGGGAAGAAAAGTAGGAGGGAAACAAGTAGGCTATTTTAGACCACAGCCACCAAGATAAAATAACAGAACACAGGCTATAAAATAATTCTATAAATATCACTGTATCTATATTTAGAAGATACATCATTTGAACTAGTTAAATATCAATCAACCGTATGAGGGGGAGGTAGAGCAGCGGCCCCGTCATCCATTGATAATAGATTTGGCTCCGTATCTCTTCTTTTAACTTTATTCTTAGCCTTCTTCATCATAGTTGCCTGTGAGCACATAAATGCATACATTATATTACTAGTATTCCTCTAGTAACTAGCATATATACAGTAGTATTAACGTAAAAGGCACATGTTCAAAATTTGTTATACTGAATATAGATATAAGAAGTAAGTGTATATATAAACCATAGTAAACACTGTACGACAGCAGAGCCAGTACGATGCCGACATTACCTTAAGGGCTGACTTTATGATGGTACAGGAGCCTTTGGGTTGATTCCAGGGTTCGCCGTCTATATGTATAGGCACCGTGTCTAACAGAGTCAACTTTATCTATCAAACAACAACAGTTATATTAACTTTGCAGGGTGATATTTGATGCCAAGTTTTAATAAGTCGAAAGCATTTTTTTCACAGACAAGCAACGGAAACTTTAATTGTTTGGAACTACTAACTTTTTATGAGACAATAGCAACAGAAAGGAAGAATTTTTGAATGAAAGAAAATATAAAAGATGAGCAACAAAACTTAAAAAAAAATATTTAAAGACAACACAGAATTAATATACCATGACCTACTAAAAAATGGGTTTGACGAATGAAATCCAAAAGTAAAATGAAGAAAATTATAGCTATGTTTTTGAGGCTATTTTTTCAGATAAAAGACACAAAAATCTGCTTAGTTTTGCTTATTTATTATTTCTACAATATAACTGAACTTTTTTAGTTTCTTCCAAATGTTGGGAAATCGTGTTACATACAAAATCTAGCTCAGCTAAGCTCTTATCTTAAAATATTCACTCCAGATAGCAGAGGTGCTACTAACACATCAACTTAGACAGTCAGCCTTGTTGAGATAAATTCTTTTTCAGTGCACTTTTATATCTAAATTGGAAGAAGCTACACAGATAAATAAAACCATTCCCTTCTTTGCATTTCATCACTAAAAAATGGCTCAAAATATGATTGTGAACCTTTTAGTTTCAACTTTTAATCATGCCTGATACAACCAGCTGGTCACTCATTAAATTTAAAGCAATAAGAGTTAACTCTAGTAAGATATAAGAAGTGGTAACAGCACATTTACACGTGACTGACTCACATGCGCTCCTTGAGCCAAGCGCTTAGCATTACTCAGTCCCCCTGTAATCTTCCCCATATGAACCACTCCAGTCACACCAACGACCTCCAGCAGACCGTCCCAATGGTTTGGGGTACTAAACACGGGATCCTTCTCAATACCCCAGGGGTGTGAGCCAGAACCCCAGCTGTTTAACATACACCATAGTAACAATACAGTTATGTAATGCAACGTGAGCTATACTGTGCATTACATAAAACTATTACAAATAAAACATAGAGTGAGCCTTAATCATTTCTATAAATTCAAATTAACAGCTCTGCAACATGAAAGAAACTGTTCAGAATTTAGCAAACTATATGGCAAATTATACAACCAAATATAATAATACATTAGTAAGTTTTCGTTATAAAATGGTAAGCAAGAAAACATGAATATGCAATTTTACAACAACGGGAGAATCTTTACCTAAGAATGTTGAGAACTATAAGGCCCTCTAATGGAGGAAGGTCTACAACCCGCCCATCAACTTCTAGAATAACAATATTGTTGAGTAGTCTATTCTCTCTATTGGTCATCTTTTTCAAACTAACTTTAAAGTAAACACCTTTATTATGTATCCTGTAAAAAAACAATAAATATAAATATACATTTGTTAGCAAAACAAATTAAAACATATCTGCCTCTAGCATAATTGAGATGAAATTTTAACTGCAGTAGAATGGCAGATAACTAGAATAAAGTCAATGTGTAAAGACTACAACTAGAACACCAGTGCATACACACTTGTATAGTCATAAATACTGGAACTCTAAATTCAAATAATTGAAAATATATGAATTATTATTGAGTTTTTCCGTTATAAGTTTCAAATTGTTTTAACAGTCGATTATTTAAATGAAAAAATAATTTTTTTCTTTCTAAACAGAAACATTAAGAGAAAACTCATTTTAACTCTAGGAAACTGCCATTTGAAAAAAACTTGAGGTGCTAATATAAAAAAACTGATCTAGAATAAACAATGCCAGATTTCATGAACTGAAGAAAATGCAGCAAAATACAGGACTGATAGGTACAAACCTGCTGTTGAATTTATCTGGGTTTTTCTGTCTGGCATTATGAAAGCTAAGGGATAGTTCAGCGTCAATACCAACACCCATGTAGTTGTTCATAACATACATCTGTGTGTTCTCTTCATTCGTGTCTGCTATCTGACAATCGCTGTCGAGAATAGCTGCCGGGTCATCGGGCTCTTTATCACAGTAGAAGATCACCGTCCACCTGTCCACCCACAACAAATGTAGAACCATGGTTATACGCAGCTCTGAGCAGCAACAGCCAGTATAAATGGTGGCCTGTCGAGCACTCCAGAGTAACAATGATAATTTTGGTTTTAGTTATCAAAAAGAACACTCAATAGTAACTGATAAAAGTTTCAGTAAGAAGCAATTTAGTGAGCAGTCAAGTGTGAAAAGTGTCAGCATGAATCAGATAATATATGTAAGAAGGAAGCTTAGAATGGTATAAAATGTTAAATATTTTACTATAATATAATTATATTTGCTAGTCTAGCTAAGCTTCAGTTTCTCTCTGACCTGTCTAACTGAATATCTTCTGCCACGATTATATCATTCAGCAGTGCAGTCAAATCTTCCGTGCCACCCGTGAAACCTGGACCCCACCTCAAAACTCTAGCCAAGTCGTTACCTGATTACAAACCCAGGAAACAATCAATAAACACAAAACAAAACTTTACACAATGGTGAAGAGGTTCACTTTATTGTATGCTGATAGCCATATAACAAACAAGTGAACAGCTCATAATTTAATACAACAAAATCAACTTGAAAAAAATAAATTTCTTAACATAATACAAGAATAAATGTCACAAAATCTATAAACAGTCAGTAAAGATAAGTATTTAAGCCTGGATTGTAATAAATGTATTATTTTTACAGTCTGCCTACTAACGATTTTTCAATAAAACTTATGTTGTTACATATTCTACTAACCAGTTCCTAAGGGAAATATAGCAATTGGCGGGGCGTCACACACAGCATCTTGACCAACATTGTCCAAACATTGAAGAACCCAGCCTATTGTCCCATCACCACCACAAACAAGCATCTTGTAATTCTTGATATTACGGAACACATACAAGCTGAAACATATGAGCATCCAGTCATAATTGCTCCTGTGCCACAAATGAATAAGTTCTTAGCCCGCTTAAAAAACTTTTTCACCAGGGGCTCTCACAGGGATGGCGACTATAAACTTGTGCGAGTTTTATATAAGACAAGTATAGCCACATACTTTATTATGCAACTGTTTAAAGTCTAAATTTGCAACAAAAAGCTATGTGGTTTACGTAAAATGAAGTTCAAATAACTTCAAAAAAACACAAAACACGAGGTGAAGAAAAAAAAACCCTCTAGCGCGGTTTCAGAAGGTGTTGAGAGTGAGAGAACACACTTAGGCCCCTATTAGTTGTGAAAAGTTTTGTGAGTTGCTAAGCAACTTAGAAAGTTTTACAAATGTATAACTTTCCAATTTTTACAGCCAACAACTTTACAACTCTAGGCACGCAGAGTAGACTGAGCCATAATCACAGAAAGAACAAATGTGTAATAAGTTCCGGTTACCCCCCCCCCCCCTCCCCACTAACTAGATACCGGGGTTCAGTTGATGAATGAAGTATTTCATATAATTTAAAGTTTATAAGCTGGCAGTAGAGAGAGGCATGGAGCAGAGAGGCTCAACAACATTTAACACAAGGCTATTTATAAGTGTTTCATGATTTCACCACCAGGCCTCCATACTTTCTTAGAAATGTAACGGTTTTATTTTAATAATAACTAAATAACCGTAGCAAAAAGGCGGGAGTACTTGAAGAAATTATTTTGTTACACAAGCCTTTTGTTAAACAATGCTATTATACATGACATCATTTCTACAATATAATTCACCAATACAGACAGGTAAAAATGGGTGGGTGGGAGAGAGGGGGATTGCATGTGGCCTGCAATTAGGCAATTTTGTTTCAACGTTATTATTTTATTGTCTATTCGGAGTTGTCTTCTTTTTGATGCCAAAGTACACAGAACAGCAAGTGGAAAATATTCATAATCCCATAAAACACAGATGTTTAATGTAAAAAATGTTAGATAAATAATGATGAGCAAATTTTTGTCAAATATTTCAAATTGGCTCATATAAACATTTTAACTCAGCATAACTGCTGATTAAAAGTGTTAAACAAATTTTGTAGAAACTTTTTGAAAATTAACATGTATTTTATTCTTTATGATAATTTCAAGCTATATACTTTTGTTGTGCTTCCAAGTTTTAAAATCCCAAAAAGAAGACAAATCCTTTCAGTTTTAGGAGTTCGCTATTAGACATATCTCAAAGTAAGCTTAACTGCCAGTCAATATGGCAGACAGTATGAAAGAAGTGATATTGACTATATGAGCACATGACTCACCCAGGCAATGGTCCACCATTACTGAGATCAAATACTTGATGAGGGTTGAGAACTTTCCGGAATCCTGTAATAAGTTGTCCTCCCTGACAACCGCCACTCCGAGTGTTCACAAACACCAGAAGTGGTGTCTCTTTATCAGAGAGCATATGTGGCTGCAGTCAACACAAAATAAAGGTGTTAATACAAATAACAGCAATACATAGACATAAAATCATATATAGTTTTATGCCAATAACACAACTAGTTGTTAAAATATTTTGTAATCTGATAATTTATGAACAAAAGTAACACTACGTATAGATAACATATATACTTAAAGACGTGATTAGAAAGTGATGTAAACAATATAACTTATAGTAACTTGAATCTATTCATATGAAAACAAAATTTACAACAATCCAGCTTCACATTGTAAATACTCATTTATTAACTTGCACGACCTACTAGTAGCTAACTTTTTTACTAGTGAAAAGTCATACAGTGTTGAATGTTGACCCAGAAAATGACTCTTACATCAACTTATGGAGACTGAAGTTAAAATTTAATGACCATAAAATTTGATGTTACAGCTGAATGAACATAGCGCATACTAAAGACTGCATGCCGGGTAACTATGCTTCTATATCTCCCTGCTCATATATGTGTATGTGTATAATTTGCTAGTAATTATACTGCATAATCACATCACAATACTACCTGTATATTGGGTAAGAGCATAACGTAGAGTGATTTGTCATCATAAGATGCGTTCTGCAGTAACTTAAACACGCGAGTAGCAGTCTCCCGGGAGTTGTAGATGATTACTAAAGACCCGTATTCGTAGTATATAACCTCCAATAGAGTCCATAAATTCTCTGTATAAATATTATATGTGCGTGTACAGCATAGCTACAGCAACAATCTAAATCCTATTATATTCTAACACTGTAAGAACACATTGGATGAAATTTTATTAAATGAAAACAAAAATAGAGTATTGTGACACCTATATTATATTAAAACATCAAAGCCTCAAATAGTTCTAGCAAATATAAGTAACTAAAGTGCTTAACTTTCAACTGCAAGTAGTTTTAACAGTTTTGAAGTTTCGAGACTAAAATAGAGATTGAGTGAAACTTTGTTTATTCAATAATTGGCTCATTGTAATAGAACCAATATACCAGCATATTTAAAGTTAAAACTGCCTATGGACACGTTGCATGTAGCATGCAATCACGTTGCCATTTTTCAATTTTCAAATTAAATCAATTCGTATGCATACAAGTAATAACAGCTTAACAGATACAAATTTGAAAACGCATATTATGGACTAACCTGGTCCAATGATGTCTAAAAGTATCTTCTTGTACTGACGCTGTGATACATATGTGGGTAAATTTCCAACAAATAAAGAAATCATTGAGCCATGTGGATCGTTTTTGAGCTGTATGTAAAACCTAGTCATTCTTGCTCGACACAGAGATTCCTGGAAGTTAAAAGTACATCCAATCCATCCAATAGAATTATTACCGTCTTACATACATTTAGCAAAGAGTATATGCATTTGCACAATTTTTTTCATATAACAGAATTAGGACTCGTAAACTTATGTAATCTACATTTGTGAGAGTGGTGTGATGGATAATATGATTTCAATGTGGCCAAGTGCACATATTTATTCTATAAAGCTGCTAAGTGAACATGGGTTATAAATTATAGTGTTCAATGTTGTTTAGAAAAAAAAAAATATCCCAACTACCACTTCATAAATATATACATACATAGCTGTTGTTTACTTTGAGTATTACAATACATTTTCCAGTTGTTTCATAAAAAATGTTTGACTACCCAATTATACAAGGTATTGCAAAATTGTGCCATTTATTTTGCCAAGTTCTACCATATACAACAGGGGAATTATGGCCGTTGCTAGCGAACAAAAGTGTTGACAATGTTTAAAATGATGACCCTTGGCATTATTGCACAATAATTTTTTCCTAAAAAACCTAATCTACAAAGTACAATCTAAATTAGTAACAACCTATGCAACCAGAAGGTGAGAATGTGTGACTTAAATCATGAAAAGTATGACAACTGATAACAAACCTTTGCAAGCGTTTGAATTATGCTAAATGGACATTCAGTAGGCTGGAGTTTTCTGTGTATCACTGCTTTGTCCATCAGTACAGTAATCATAACGTAGTCATCAATATCTTCAGGGTTCAAGTCAAACTTGGTAAGAGCTGCCTTCATACAGTCGTGTACCAGAGTCTCCCTCGTCACTGCAATGTCTTCACAATTACTTACAGATGTTCTGGCCGATGCTCGCACGGGCCTGGAAACACAGAGCATTTAGTTTAACAATAGAAAATGAATTATTTGTGGTTTTGCATGTACACACAACATTTTTCAAATGAGCGTCTGCAATAGCCATTGAGATTTATCTTATTATAGTTCAGGGACTACTGCATAAAATTATTTACAAAGATCTAAAATAACTAAATTATTACAAATAATGTAGCAAAACATATAAAAGTTCAATGGTTTTATAAAGTCTACAAAAAATTTAACTTTAAAAACTTTGACCAACAACATGAATTCTTACAAAGGTTTCTGATGAATGATTTAAAAGTGTTAATCAAACATAGTTACTGATCAAAAATTTTCATGTTATTAACCATGTGCTACATTATGTTAAAATGTTAAAAAAGCAAAAAAAACACTAAATTATTTGCTAAAAATAAATATAAATGAAAGTTGCCCTTTGTGATCCCATCATCAAATAACCTCATCAAATTTCTGGTACAAAAACAAATCTATAACAAATTTCAACACAACCTAATCCAAAAGTATTAAATAAGTTGTCCGTAGCTGAACACAACGTTATCACAAGAAACATTTTTTTTAACCATAATATTAACAGTTGATGTGTCTTTAGCTTTTTAGCACTGTAGGTTATATCTGCAGATTGTTCATGTCAAAACATTTTATTCTTTATCGAGCTAGAAGATGGGATTGGCAAGTTTTCTACTTACAGCAGACTATCTATATATATCGTGAGCTCTCCCCGTTCCTTTTCTTTACCTCTCAGATATAAACTCGGTATTGTGTCAAATATTTGAATTTTAGTATCCAACTGATGCCTAATTGGATAACGTTCATCAAGTCTAATTTCCTCTAAAATTTGCAAAAAATGTATGGACATAAGTTCTATAGTTTCTTTTCAGAACAAATAGTTTTGTTACAGTATTTTAATATTTCCAGGATAATTTTCCTCTTAATTACATAGCAGCAGTGAGACATATTTAACAAATTAAAATCATTTTACACCAAATTTTCTAGCAACCTAAAAATTTTTTGTCCTTGCCTGGCTTAAGTAAATCAATAGCAATAAAAAAGTTTCTTTAAATAAAATTTCCACAATCAATCGCCGAGTATTTATATATCTAGCATGACTTAATTAAAGAAAGATAAATTGGTATCCAGATCCTACATTCACTATACATTGAAGCAGAAGTATACAATTGTCAGGTTAAACCAATCTATATGCAGATATGGGTACAACTGCACTGCCCTATAATCATTGGTGTACAATACTTTAATGTGAGCTAACAAGTACCAAAGCTAAATAGCCTAAGTGCCTATCTACAAGCAGCAAAAAAGTTACCTGCATTATTTGTTATGAAAGAGAGATAGAATTTGTGAGGTTCAGGTGGCATGTAGAACACTCTAAGAACTTCTTCCTGAAACCAACAATAAAGTTTGATACAAAAAGTAGTGGATTTGATTATTAGATACAGTAAATATTCAGTACAACACAAAACAAACTAGCTGCTAATGTATATTTTTTGAAGAATAATTTATTCACCAGTTATTGCTCTATAATAGATACCCATATATATAATCATATAATCATATATAATAATATAATATATATATATAATATATAGACAGCAATCACAGTACAGCTTCAAAAGTAAGCCATAGAATATAACGTATTTCCAAAACCTTTGATTTTTAGACCAACACTTTAACCCCTGCGCAGAGCATTGCAGAAAAACATTTAATCCTAAAATGCCTGTTGCTATATGATACATTTACCAACTCACTAGAATAACTCCCACTGTAGCGTTCTTAGCTGCTATGACTACTCGATATAGTCCATCCCGGTAGGCAACATCACCATCGTACACAAACACTTTACCTGCAGTCAACATGCATATAACAAGATTTTGCTAACAGTTTAAATACATAATTATATTCATCATGGCAACATTATTGAACCACTTAATGTTTACAGCTCAGTAACACATAACGTAGTGCAGACTGTGGCTGAAATGAAAGTCCTTATACATCTATCACCAGCTGCATTCACACACACACACACACACACACACATATACATATATATATTGCAATAGTTGTTAAGTCCAAACCAGTGACTGCTTACTTTTTTCGTCTTTGTCATTTTTGTCTTTGCTGAGCTTAGAGGAAGGATAAGTTGGTAGAGTGGTTGGACTCGTGACGGGTGGGGAAGTGGGAGAGCTGTACGAAGTAGAGGGACTTGATCTATTGGAGGCCCCGGCAGCAACCATAAGAGAAGACTGACCCACCAGGTTATTCTCTTCGTCTTGTTTGGAGTCACCGCTAGACCACTCATCAGATATACTCCTTGCTGCAGAATACAGTGTGACTGACAACAAGCCTAGTCCCACCTGTAGCCTAGCTACAACCAACCCTCAACATTTCATTATTACACATTTTCAACTTTTCACATTTGTCTTGAGTTAAACTGGGAGTCTTAAATTTTAAAAGACATGAAAAATAAATAGATTGGTCTTAGAATAAGCGGAGAGGTAAACAATGACTACTATAACACATTTACTTCAACATCTTTATCTATAACAGCTGTGAGGGATACTGACGGAGAATAAACAAGTTACCACAACAACTCTACCACTAGTCACTCAGCCTACCAGGAGCGGAGGTTTTAGTGAAGCTCAGCACAGTCTCTATGGTGAAGTCGAGTCTTGGCACTGTGACACAGTATGGTGGAAGGAAGATCTGTTTCAAGTCTCCAAAAGAGCATTCAGCGGAGAGCATCTTCTGGCAGTATGAATGAGCCTACATTAAACACACACTGCAGATAATATGACTAGTATATAGCCATAGTATGACTAGTATATAGCTATAGTATGACTAGTATGTAGCTATAGTATGACTAGTATATAGCCATAGTATGACTAGTATATAGCTATAGTATGACTAGTATGTAGCTATAGTATGACTAGTATGTAGCTATAGTATGACTAGTATATAGCTATAGTATGACTAGTATAAAGCTATAGTATGACTAGTATATAGCTATAGTATGACTAGTATATAGCCATAGTATGACTAGTATATAGCTATAGTATGACTAGTATATAGCTATAGTATGACTAGTATATAGCTATAGTATGACTAGTATATAGCTATAATATGACTAGTATATAGCTATAGTATGACTAGTATATAGCTTTAGTATGACTAGTATATAGCTATAGTATGACTAGTATATAGCTATAGTATGACTAGTATATAGCTATAGTATGACTAGTATATAGCCATAGTATGACTAGTATATAGCTATAGTATGACTAGTATATAGCTATAGTATGACTAGTATACAGCTATAGTATGACTAGTATATAGCTATAGTATGACTAGTATATAGCTATAGTATGACTAGTATATAGCTATAATATGACTAGTATATAGCTATAGTATGACTAGTATATAGCTTTAGTATGACTAGTATATAGCTATAGTATGACTAGTATATAGCTATAGTATGACTAGTATATAGCTATAGTATGACTAGTATATAGCTATAGTATGACTAGTATATAGCTATAATATGACTAGTATGTAGCTTTAGTATGACTAGTATATAGGCTCACATATTATGCGGTAATGTTGGTATAAAAACCAATGATTCTTTAAGAAGTATGATGCTCAAGAAGCTGTTGAAACTTACAAATGACTATGAAAGAACAAGGTTAAAAATATCTGCTATAAGGTATAGCAACTGCTCTAGTTTACTACTTCTGACTTAACTACATTTCAGATTTACTTTACAAATCTACGCAATTTTTATTTACAATCTACTGAAATAAGGTACAAGCAGGAAATTGTAGCATTTGTAAAGCACATTAAAATGAAAGACAGAATTTTGCTGAGTAAACATTGAGTAACAATAAAGGCAAATAAATATGAATAGCCTTTTATGCAAAGACCATTCAAAATCACAGCGCATTAATTTAAAAATATTCAAAGTATGCAAGTGACAAAAATTCCTTCTTCCTGCTTCTGAAAAAATGGAGCTCAGTCTAAAACATGAAAACACCTGCTATGTCCCACCAGTAATATCCTGAAAACTCTTAAGCTAAATACCTAACAATTTGCAAATGTTGATGCAACAATCATTGCTGCTAAGTATGCATAATTGTGTGTATAAAGAAAGAGAAGGGGTCCACATAACCCCAGGTAGCTAATTGGAAAGCAGTAATGAAGCAACGCTCATTTCATTGACCACAAAGCATGCGGTTGTAATGCAGGAATGCAATCAAACCTTTAAAAATAACTCCCAGCCATTAACATGGATTTCCATGTAACACATTGTTGAAATATATAAATTAATAACAATTACGCAGTAATAATTGCTAACTGGACTCCTTATCTATAATCATGTGTGCTTCCCATCAGCCCAGGCTAATTATGTCCATATCAGGGCTGCAGCCCGATAGATTGGAGGCAGCAGCGGCAGCATGTAGCCAAACTGACTCTAAATGATAACACTGCTATCTGCCTTTTACTCTTCACTCTTCAGTTACATTTAATTGAAAATGCAAAATATTGGTTTATTTATGAATGATACTGAGCTTAAGGATATATAGTTATAGCAACGGCTCGAAAATTTACAATCTTCTTTAGACTATACCTTGCAATATATATTTCATGGAAATGTTTTACTACAATTATTGAAGTGAAGAATTTACAGGTAATTTTGGAGGTTATGTAGTCAAGAAAACGTTATTATTGAGCCTCGCAAGGTATTTTAAGCAGCAGCTCGGCAGCAGTTTTGCTAAAAAAGTGAAACATTTTATAGAGGGGTATAAATACTGATAAATCAGGAGTTGCCTACACCACTTGATGGTGCTTCCAGTATAAAGTAAGGACTGCATTAGAGTTGGAAAGAAGAACAATAAAACTGTAGTGTAGCAGACTTACAGTGACTCCACACCATTCACATCTGTACCCTGTAAGACAGTCACCCGACCAGCAGGTCTTCTTGCATACTGAACACTTGGAGCTACTCGGTAAGTTGCCTTCCCGCCAGTGGTGTAAGTGAACAACAGTATTCTGAAGTATTGCAATAACCAGGTTATGAACTAAAGCATCTATACTAGTAACAAGTTCCTTGATAGCAAGTACAACCTACAAGGACATTGCTAGTAGTCTCTCTAGATATTTATATTATTGATCAAACAGCAAACTATATTCTACCAGCTATCTGCAAGTAGGTGCAAATCAGGCTATTTTTTAGCAAAAAGTTGCTGGGTAAGAAATTAATTGCTCAAAAACAAAAGGTTTCTTGTCAGAACTTGTTAGAAAAACCTAAGCTAAAGCATCATTTTCTAGATACGCAATGAAGTAGAGTAGTCCTTCAGTACAGAGCATGCAGAACTGAGGCTATGCTCTATTGTGATAAATAACATACTAAATGCAATCATCACGTTACAACATACAGCAGTAGAAGGAAGTACTTAACTAACCTGATCTATATTGGGAGTGTAAGTGGCACACTGCTTGCAGTTGCTCACTACGAAGTCTTTGCACTCCACGTGTGTATAATACTCGCAGACTAAAATACAATATCTCAATAGAAAGAAGGTACATAGACGGTCACATAAACATTAACTTTCCATCTCAATGGTTTACTAAAATGGGCTGCAGCATTTTCAATATCTACAAATTTTAGAGCTTCAAAATTTTTTCTGCAAGATGATGAAAAAACCAAGTCAATAGTGTTCTACCATAACAATGCCACGGAGAGCAGCCCATATGACTAAATGTGAAATGTAATCATATAAGCATATTGTAGGCATCAAGTAAAGTAGTTTTTAACAGCCAAACAGGGTTGTCTTCGCTGAAAATACTTTCAACCCCAGAGCAGCCTGAGTTAATTATTTACTTGCATCTTGAAGTTACATACATTGAGTACTATTTTAATGTCTACACAAAGCTGTTTATTGCTATAAACTATTGCAGCTATAGCAACAGTTGCAAGTTGATACTATGCTGTTTTCATGGTCATGTGACTGCTAAGCAGTAGTACAAATATTATTTAGTAGTATTGCAACTTATTTGATCTATATTTCGAGTGATTCAAAAATTATTTTTAAATTTTCAACCAGACAAGAACATGTATTGCTGCTAGGTTAGCAAAGGTTACATAAAAAGACCAGCTCGAATTCAGATTCTTTTAGATGACAAGAAAAAATTGAAAATTAAAAATATTTTTAGCAACTCCATTGAAGAAAATTCTTTGTGAGCAATCAATAAACTGCTTCGATATCAATTATAACTTCAGGAATTTACTAGAAAAATCCAGTCATATAAATTACCTAACCTTGCAAAACATAGTGTAACAATTTACCACAAAATAAATACCAGGCAGCATGACCACATAACTCAAGAAGTTAAAATGTCAATGCAAGTCTCACGCTGTCCCCAGTTAACATACATGAACCATGGCATACTCTGGAGACTGCAATTTTCTTCACTTTCAGACACTCTAACTAATAAGCTTTTAATTTTCAAATAATGCTGTATGTGGTACCAGAAGAACACTAATTTGCCCATTACTTGCTACTTGTTTCCAAAACTGCCAGCAGAATACAGATAATATCTGGTTTTATCTGGCAAAGTTGACTTTCTTCCCAAAACTAGCGTATAAAAATAATAGCCTGAAACTGCATCTACTCCATGGGTTCTTGGACTATAAATAGTATCCACAGGTTTGTATTATAAATAGACCTAAAAACAGCCAGCATAATAGTATCATATTAGTTCCATAGATTAAAACTATTCAAACTACAAGTCAGTATCTCAATGAATATCTGATATAAACATATTAGACAATATAGCATAGAGTTTGACTACTTCTTAAGTATAGTAAAACTAGGTTAAGATATGTGTGTGCTTAGCGATGACTCTGGAGATAATCCGAGTAACTTTACATTGCCTAAGGGTTGCTGCCATCTTGCTGCCTGACAATATGGCCATGAGTGGGTTATTTAAAGTTTTACACTTAATAAACTGATGGGTCCAATTATATAAATGGAGAGCTAATTGCACTTTAGTAAAACACTAATCACAGGCCATTTAGACTGCTAGACACAAAGTTCACTAAACTAACACTAAACTAACTAAAAATCAATATCTAACATTACTAATCATGCCTGCCTGCTAAATGTTTGCTAAATCGAATTATAACAACTACAGAGACCAGAGAAAGTATGGGTAAGCTGTTACTATGCAAACTGTGACACCAAACTCATGTTTCCTAGTATATTTCGACACACTGGAACATACTTTAAACTTGTCACTCTAGAATGTTTATACAATTTTTATTACTTTACTTCTAGAGGTGAAACACAATCTTGGTACAGAGCTCTTTAATAAATCAAAGATCCAGGAACAGATTACTGTTGCAGAAATGATGGACAACAACATGACACAGCAAGAGTGGAATGAATCAACTGGGAACTGATTGATATCAATATCTATCTCTATATACCTATACGTCCTAGTATTATCAATCAAAGAACAACTCTAAATAAAAATACATAAACTAGGCTAGCTATAAACTATATACTATGGAACAAGGTACAGACAAGATGTCCTATGTAAAAACTTCTGCCTCTACAGGGAGTTGAACCTTGACTTCTAACTTGCAAGCCAGTGTGCTACCCCATACACTATAGGGGCTACTGGAAAATCTCACGGGTTTTATGTTAGATAACAGTGCATCTTTTAATACAAAACCATAACTTGGTGAAAAAATAACAAACTTATATTTTTTGTTTTGAAGACTTTGTACCATCAGTCAGCTAGTGAGTCAGTCAGTCAGCTAGTGAGTCACTCAGCTAGTGACTCAGTCAGTCAACCAGTCAAGTCAGTCACTTAAGTCAGTCAGTTAGTGAGTCAGTCAGCTAGTGAGTCAGTCAGCCAGTTAGTGAGTCAGTCAGCCAGTTAGTGAGTGAGTGAGTGAGTCAGTTAGTGAGTGAGTGAGTCAGTTAGTCAGTCAGCTAGTGGGTCAGTCAGCCAGTTAGTGAGTCAGTCAGCCAGTTAGTGAGTGAGTGAGTGAGTGAGTCAGTTAGTGAGTGAGTGAGTGAGTCAGTCAGCTAGTCAGCAAATAAATGAATGCATTATAGTCAGACGTTGCTGCAAATTGATCTGAACAGGCCAAAATTTATTATAGTTTATTCTTGTAGCTAGAAATCAATGCTGTATAGCATCTATTGCTTCGAGTTGAATGGCGTTCTGACAGTCAATATTCTAACAAGTAGAGTCTGCAACAGCTTGCAATTGTTTAATGAGTTTCCATTAGTTGCTAGATATAAGGACCGCAGCTGGATGACTCAATATGTAGAAATTTGCTAAAATGCACAAAACCTGCAGAAAATAATTCGTATCACAATTATTTTATTAAATACAGCTAATTGGCTCAACTAGACCTCAGGAGCAAGTGCGTTGATTACAATTATCTAATTTCATATACACACTTCCTATTTTTAGTTATTTTATCATTTTCAAGAATTCATATATATATATATATATATATTTGGTACTGATACAATTTTGGATATAAAAATAAACTTATATATTCATTTTATCGATAAAATGAATATATAAGTTTATTTTTATATCCAAAATTGATTCATTTTTTAATTATAGAAACTATATATATATATATATATATATATATATAAATGATAAGGCATCTAGATATTCAACACTTAGACCTCTGTAGTGGTTCAATCACATGTACTCTACAAGTATGAGCATTTATTCAGAGGTATAGGTTATACACTTCCTTTTCCGATCTCTTTTAACTCTTTTTTGTGGCAGATAATTCTTACCAAAAAAACTAGAAGCAAATAAATGGTCTACCTTCGCATCGGAATGCCTGGGAATCCTCTAGTTTCCTGCGACACACATTACAGAATTTCTTCTTGTATGTCTTTCTATCTGACCAGCAGTGCGCACTTGGGTTCTAAAGACACATGGACATATTTCAAGGGCTACATCAGCGATCTCCTAAGTCCAACACTAGGAAGTAACTCATTGCAAACTGCATAGTATAACAGAGCTAGTGAATGACATGCAATCTAGAAGAAAGTGCTAGCTTTCTCTCACATGTTTGTAATCGGCATCAATACCTTTCTAAGACATGCATATGGCATGATCGAGTATGCTGAGCATGAGTTATCTAGAGAAAAGTGTCACGATTAAGCAGCTGCGTATGACAAACCTATTTGCAAGTAGCAACTTAGTTTTCCCAGTTGATTACAGTAATTATAATAAACATTGTATAGTTTAATTGGATATACGCATAGCATACAGTGAGTATTGCAGGCTGATTGTTTGAGGCATAGTGTATGAAGCAGGGAGGTGAATAGCCAGCTGTATATACAGAACATACACAACACTGTTGTATATTGTTTAATATAAGTATACAAGATGATAAACAAGCTGAATGTATAAACTCAGTGTTGATGTTCCTGTTAATAGTAGATTATGTAAACTAGACTGGTACCCCAGGGAACTGTCTGTTACTAAGTAGGCATATCCAGACCTGCAACTGGGCAATGAGCTGTAGCTAGTTCTACTGCGCACATAACACTGTGTGAAACTGAGCATTTGAGAGACGCAATACGTAAGCATTGTGGTGTATTATTGAAGGTACGAGAAATACAAGTGAAAGAGTATATGCACCTTTATGTGGTCGGTGAGGTAGCTGGTACATGGGGTTGATACTTGCTTCAAACACCTTTCATGTATGACGTATCTACATACTACAAAATACAATAATTTATAACTACAAGTAACAGTATATATACTGCAGCTATTTTTAAACCTCATAATCTAAAAACCAATTGACATTTTCAAGCAAACAGTGTTTTACAATATTGGCATTCAGGTAAGTGTAGGCTGCCATATAATTAAAATGGCTTTTATAGGACTTAAAAATATTGGCTGGGTTGAGTATTGATTGTTGAGCTGTTGGCTTATGAAGTGCAGAAACTAATTAAATACTATTTGTATATAAAACTAACTTAAAATTTTAAGCAGACAAGCGCAGACCACCTACGCAAAATGCCCTGACATGACATAGCATGCAATTAATATACAAATCAAATTATACTACAGCATCTTTCTCCTTACTTTTTCAAGTACAAATAGTTATAAATAATTCAAAATTAAATAGCAAAACTGCTATTGTAACTTGAACTATTTTAAAATGAAAGTAAACCCAGCAAATTACTCCATAACAAAACTGTTTCAGGAAAATTAAAAAGATATCGATGAATATATTTATACTGTGATCGAATCTTGTGCTTTAAAGAAGCGACTCGGTATTAATTGTGGAGTTTACAAGCTAACCTTTGCATGCAAGTCCATGACCAATGATTCCCCACAATATATCTGTACAATGGTGACAGTAAGTTAGCTTGTGACAGTTCTTCTTAGTAAAATAATGGCCATGATGAACCACCTGGGTGCTCTCATTTGCCATCAGTACCTTGCTAATGCAATACTTCACAATAGATGCATCAAAGTTGACCGGCCATTACTCCCCTAGATCAATGTACCAGACACATCTACAAGCAGAACACCTTAGTAACTTAGTTTACTCAGGTCAAGCATAAACTCATCATGGTTGAAATTATTATTATTCAATACTATATAGTTAACTCTCTAGTAATATTGTAGTTCAATTTTTATGTGCAGTAACTGTCTTATTTACCGTTGCAAAATATAAAAGAGCTGACTCAATGTTTCTTAGCTTGTACTGTTATTTTTAGTACATTTGCAAGTTACAGCAAGCTATTCAACGTTCAGCTAAAACCTTAAACAGATGTATTAATAATATTTATATTAATTATTGTGCTAATGGATGTTAAACAGATTATAACTATACTATGCAAGTTCGGCTTTTGCTGGGGGCAAGTTCTTTTCTAATTACATAATAGAAGATTACCATGTAATAGTGCCAGGAGCTATCACTTTAAACACTATTAACAGTTTTATTAGCTAAAGATGGGCATAACTTCTTTTGGTATATGATAAGAATTTGTGTAAAGCTGGTGTACAATAGATTGCTAATGAATAATCTCAGTGTGAAGATAAATAAAATCAACAGAGAAATTTTACAATATCTTCTATGATTTGAAACCATATTGTAATATGTAAACAACAACTTAAACATGTTCTACGAGTTCACAATGCCATGTATATAGTAGTGGAGTGGTAGTGAAGATATAAAAATAGATTTTTTTGTTAAAGAACATCGAGTGCTATAATTTGTAACTAATGTTCACACAACAGCTTTAGAAAATAATAGTAAGCACTCACAACATTGAATATTCAAAATATTTTATTACTTATCATACTATCTTCAGATAGAAACACTGCTAACACACAGTTTCAACAGGCATCTGTAGATAAAGCACCGTTTCTTAAATAAAGATTTTGTAAATTTCTTCAAAACTAAAGCCCAAGAGAATTTATTACATGCCATATTCTAATCAAATGTAATAAATTACATACCTTAAACATAAAATAGACAATACAGAAAAATAAAACAGTTTTACAATAAAATCATTCCATCTATATAATTAATTTGTGATCAAATAAAAAATTTATACCACTATCTACGTGCTTTGGTTACAGACACAGTTGATTTTAAAGCAAAAGCATTTGCACATATAACACTAATTGTGATAGCAACAAGTTAAAAAATAAGTTTAAAATATTCAAAATACTATTTGCAGAAAATTTAAAAACCATTATTAGTATACTTTGAATTAAGGAAATTTACTGTTGAAGTATATAAAACTAAAACTTTACATACAACATTTATTTGGAAAAAACAACACTTTTGATATCAGTTAGATAAAACTCTGTAATAAAAATTAAATCATACCACTTGGTGTTATCGCATAACTAATAAAGCATAAACAATAACAAACCATAAAGTAATCACAACACGATGTCAAAATTTCTCAACTCATTTATATACAAATACAATAAAAACAAAATCTGTCTGATATAGTTATACTAATACTAGTTAATGTAATAACCAATTAGGGTGAAATGTAATAATTACTATATGCATTTCAGATTAGTCATATGGCACATATGATATATAATTATTGAGTTTTAGTAAAAATCAAAACAGTTTAGTTGGCATAAATAATGCACTGTTACTATGAATATGATTGTGAACCTGTCATATTGATATTCATACTTATATTGACATTGTGATTAAACAGGAATATCTACAATTAACATTTTGATTTAAAGGCAAAGTTAATAAATAACTAAATAAAATTGAAAACAACAAATGAACATATGAATATGAACATGATGATCTTTTTAATTTTTCAATTTTTAATTAGTTCCACTGTCACGCTTTGGGCTTTATTTTAACCAACTACTCAGGTAAGTTTAGTAGTAGTACGGGTACCTGTACAGATACTAACTTTAGGTAAAATTAATAGTAACTAGTATAACAATTTCATCATTTGCAAAAAGTATAAATATAAATATAAAAAAAAGAAATAAGCAATTGCAACCACAAATTATAATATCAATATCAATATAATTTTGTTTTGTTATGAATTACTTCTGTTTTCCACTGACACTCGTTTACTGCCAGTGCGGCTCACTCTGACTCTCAAACTGCGAGTGTCTACTAGTAGACGTATTAATACTACTACTACTACTAGAGTACAGCTGCGTTTGCTAGCCATTACTATAACTATTACTTATTAGTATTAATATTACTAATAGTAATAGTAATACAGAATGAGAATACTATTACTATTAGTATTACTATTACTATTAGTATTACTATTAGACTTGGTATAACTATTACTAACGTTGATAAAATTCTTGTCTATTTAAATATTATTTCATTCTAAAAAGAAACTCACAATACCATGGTAACAATAGATTACTTAGTCTACAAAAAAATTAAAATTATGCTTTGAAAATAACAGCCCTACCTAGAATCGAAAAGACACGGCCAGTCACTGACTAACTAGCACCATTGGCTTGGATCTTTTCACTTATACAAACCTTGAAGAGTTGTTTCAGATGCGACAAGTTAAAAAACTGTTTAGCGCAGAATCTGCAAGTTTTACAAAAAAAGTGATAAGCAGTTACTAGTCTCGACACTTACTAAAGAGCTGAAGCTTATGAGGAGACCAATGGTGGTCTGCAATTTTCTGCGCAAGCCTCAGTTCCCAATATAAAAGTTTTTTTATCACACATTATCGGCTAGTGGCGGATAATTTAGCTATCGGTTATTGTAAACTACTAACTGCTATAGCCATACCATTTTATCTTTGTTTCGCTAACTTCTCGTGAGCATATCCAAAATAAAGTTACGCTTTGCAGTCTTCAGTCAGATTATGTCTGTCAGTCACAGATGACAGAGGTGTATGGGTAAAAATTATCAACATGTACTCTGGGAGAAAAAGGTAAAACAGTTAGCCCGCCTAGCAGATTGCTTGGGTAGGTGCAAGAGGGTCGGCAGAGCGCCCTCCTGCGACAAGTTTTCTGATTGCAACCTGAAAGTGAAACTTAAAGTTAAACAAGTCTAAAAGTAAACTTAATACCTTCGAATACCTTTGAAGACATAGAACACTTGAAAACACTCAAAATTATAAATTTGATTTGACTTTGCAGCAAGCATGAAGCACGTCTAAAATTTACATTATCATTGACAGTATAATAGTAATAACACTGGATCCGTTTATGAATGCTATTCACGGAGTTTTCAAATTAAAAAAGTCAACTAACTCTAAGTAAATTACAAAAATTATCAACCGTACCAAACACATTATTTATCTTTAAATAAATTATTAGTATGTATTAATTATTGCTATTAGTATATGCTGATTTGAATTAAAATTGTCACGAGAACTTTTAAAACCGAAACTTATTTTGTTTGAAAAATTAACAAAAATTAGAAGCCACATATATCAGATCAGGTAGAATTACCCGGTGTTGAGGCGAACTACGGACTCTGCCAGTCGTTAATTGGTTTATTCTGATCACATTCGATTGATAGACCCGTTAGACACAGAGAATGCCTGTTGTATTGTATGCTATCAGTATCACCTTTCGATAACTAGATGCTCTGTGATTTGTAAGGAAGTGAGTTGGTGACTGTTAGTTCCATTTTATGTCTTTTACAAACACATTTTTATTTGAGGAAAGTCTTGCGGGATTTCTCGGACAGTGGTAAATTGGTTGAATTTCATGTTTTGTTTGTAGCTGTGCTCCCTCTTCGCAATAATGTCTGAGCCAAGTGTTGCTGGTACCAGAATAGACAGTATGGTAAATACTATTGTTCAAAATTTTCTCACCATAAATAGCTTGGCAGTTGAGTTTCCATTTTTAATGGCGTGCTATGATATGGCAATAGATCTTTGGCGTGTACACTGCCTTCAATTTCACACTAGCTAATCACGATCTAACCACTTGGGAGAAATGACAGTCCAAAGCAAACTCTTGAAACTCTTGTGCAGCTTACTGAGATTGATTGTTGCTTGTCAGCATTCTGGGACACTGTGGCAGCAAAAAATAGATTTCATTATGATCATAGCGCTGTTGGTAAAAGAAGTGAGCTTGAAGATTTCAACATACTGGGTGTAATAATGTACAATGAGTAAGTGGTGATAGTTTGTATAGTGGACCAGGTTTGAAGCTAGATGTTGCCATGGATACTCTGAAAGTTGTGAAAGCAGTAATGGCTTATAGAAGTCAACTTGATTTGTCTGACAGGTCTTGTATAGTCTAACAACAGCTTAGGCATGTTTTGATGCCTCAACTGGTCTACCAATTTGTGCTGGAAAATCTAACCAACTAAATCAAAATTTCCCTTTTCTTCAATGACTTTTTAATTGGCCAGCCTCAAAATATATACCCTCGAATGTGGGTAGGAGTAACTGTGGAAATTACTTTTAATTGAGCATTGCTGTTGTTTCTTGAGTCATGGGTCCTATTACTGCAGCCACCTTCAACAGTGCACCTCTTGTAGCCTCTGATTTTGCTGCTAGAACCTCTCGTGCTCTTCTTCATGTCTTCCATTATTACAAATGGGTTTCTAGTTTTATTCTAGATTTATTTTACTGCTGCCATCAGTGAAGAAAAAACTTTGGAGTTAATGTCATAACTATATTTGCTATTACTGCATATCTTCAATAACCAACAAGAATTAGTTTGTTAATCAGCAAAGTTTATTTAATAGAGATTACTCTATTCCACACAAGGCAATAGTAGGCTGATTTGTCACAGAAAACAGGGTTAAAAATTTATGTTTGCAACGTGAGCGTCTTGGAGATACTCACAATTATTGACAAATTAAAAAAGACACGTTTGTGAAATACAGTGGATTTTGATTGATAACCTTTTGTTGGTTACAATCTACTCTACTTAACAGCATTTTTTGAATTGCTATATTCTCTCCTCTTTATTATTGCAATACATTTTTCAACAGCACAGCCTTTTAAGTGATACTTGCCTTTGCATATTTTTATAACTACTTTGGAATACGCTCATCAATATGTATTTTAAAGGTTAAAATTAAGACTATTGAATATGATTTTAGCTCTAACTAGTGATCACAAGATGAGTCAACATAAATCTGTGCCTCAACCTCAAACTTCACCTCCAACTCCACCTCCAGAGAAATCCGTGATAAGTTAGTAAAATATAAAAATACTTCAACCAGTAACTATAGAAATTATATGAGTGAACCTTGATCTGATACTTTTAGAGACTGGTTTCCCATGTCCCTTATACTTATTTTATAATTAGGAGTTGTATTCCATTAGCAGGTATAGCCTTTGACCTAATCATATAGAAATAGTTCATTAACATCTCAAAATTTTACTGCTGCTTAAAATCCAAACTATGCTATGAAATTCTTATTCTAGGAGAGATATATTTTGGTAGTAGCACATGTATTTGTGTTTCAGTAATTTTTTTAAAAACATTTCCTCATAGTAAACTTTGGAAAAAAGAAACTTGAAGACACTTTTATGACTAGTCATGTATGTTATGTTTGATGCAATCGCTTAGTTGTATTTGTATGTTCTGGTAATTGTATATTGAAGCTTTGGTGCTACATTTCTTGGCTATGAATGTTTTACAGCTTTACATAGATAGCTCTATGCTTCTGCTAAAAGTACTATCTTTCAAGCTGCATGTACGTAGGCTGATTTTGCAACAAAATCTGCCGAAAAACTGTCGGCCAAATTTGTTAGGTCACAAGATTTATTGGCCGATTTTGCTTTTTGCTGAATTTTCGCCCGATTTTCACAATTGAGCATGGTCAATTTCTCCCCAATATTCGGCTGAACCAGCCAATCAAAAGGCAGCAAAGATCACGACAGTGAGCGTGATTAACACCACTTAGTACCGTTGTCACTTCTAACCAATCTATTAATTTTTATGTTATGTGTGTATGACACAAGATAAAAGTCTTAAAGAAAGGCATCATAGGGTGTTGTGGTTTAGTATCAGCGAGCTAGCTGTTGAATTGCTTGTTTTTCAATAGGGTCTAGCTCTAGTAAATATCTGTGGAATAGGAAATATAGATACTTTCCTTAGAGTTGTGTTCTGACTACAGCTATTGGTTGTATTACATATTTGTTAGTGCTTGTTATGTTATATCATAGTGACCGACATTATAATAAAATCATTATACTGACATACATTATAATGTATTATATAATGTTATATTATTGTACTTGCCTATATTATATTGCAATATAGTTGTTCTACCCATCTATATTATATTATTTTGTGTTATATTATCACACTGACCTATATTGTAATATATATTATTATTGTTTTGCCTAATATTTTGTAATACAACACATTCTGTACAGAATTATGAACAACATGGCTACCCTCTCAGCTGCTGTAGTATGCTACTGCTGCACCAGTTACAAGGTTGAGTCATGCTGCTAGGTTATACATAGTTTGACAAAGTGGATAAAATCTGAAAATACACTCAAATATGTCACAGGATTTCAATTTGTTCAACAATTTATTCTTAAGTATTTACAACATAAAAAGTAGCATAACTTTTAGAAAATTATTACTATTATGTTATAGTTTACCACTTCCATCATAGATAAAGCTAATACTGTATATAGTGTTAAAAATTCTGTTATAGGTTATCAAAATTGTTATTTTTAAACTGGTACATATTATTTTGTAGAGAAGTTCAGGATGTGGTTCAACACGTCCAGTATAGATGAAGCTGACGAGGGTGAGTGGATGGAGAATGACACTAGGCACTACACTATAGAAGAGATCAATGATATAAGTAGACATCATACAGTTACTCATGTTATACTGAAGTACGACATTCCTCCAAATATCAACACTCTGTTTCCCCACCTGACACATCTAAGACTATATGAAGTAGACAGTAAAGCTGACTGGGCCAGGTATAATGTTGTTATATTGCAAAGCAAAACTTTGTAACCAAAGATATAACAGATAAAATGTACTCAAGAAAGTTAACAAAGTAATAAACTAATAAACAAAAGCATGTTGAGAGCGATAAAAAGCAGAAAGTCCCAAAATGTACATCACACAGTTTTGTTGGTTTGGTATGGGTATTGGTTGCTAATTAGCAGGAGAAGCATGTGTGACCTTATTTACCACAGAGGTGTGATGAATCTATGTGGGTTGTGGCTGGATTTTTTCTGTTGGAAAGTAACTAAATTGTTGGTTTTCTATCAATCTGTGTCTTGCTCTATTGTCTACAAGCAACATCAATCCAAGGGTGTCTCAGCACCCTTAAAGCCTCTCAAATTAAAACAGGGGAGGGCATGCCACGGGTGGTACCAGTTTACATGTATACTTACCGATAGCAGGAACAGAACTGGTCTTGACTTGACCAGTTGTAATATAAAGCTATAATCATAGAAGGTGCTATTAGTATTAGATGGAATGTAATGTCATCTCCCTTCACAATAACACTAGCTTTAGTAACAAATGTGTTATTTATCTGATTCATTGTATTTTAATTTACGATCAATTTAATTTCAAGTTGATTAATCTCCTTCAACCAAAATAATATTTGGTAATTAAATTGATTACAATTATTTTATACCTGTATGTTATATGTTGGTTGCAGCATCTTCTCTCTGGAGAATCTTGCGATATTGAATATATCAGAGAATAACCTATCTGAAGGTCTACCTGACAATATATTCACATCTTTACCATCATTGATAGAGTTGCACATGCAGGATTGTCAACTCTTAACTCTACCAAACAGGCGTGTGTTATATTATAGTGTAGAATGATAAATATATACTATAAAGCTCTAAAAGTATTAATTTTTATGTTGTATTACAGCATATCTTCGCTGAAGAATCTTGAAGTATTGGATATATCGGGAAATGACCTCTGCTGGAAACCGCTTGACAATATATTCGCATCATTATTATCTCTAAAAAAGTTGGACATGGAAAACTGTAAACTGGTAACTTTACCAAACAGGTGTGTATTGTATTAAATTGTAGAACAAGGGTGTCCAGCCTTTTCAGAACGAGGGTCACTGAAATGGATTAGTTCAGTGGCAAGGGCCCCTTTAATTTAAAATTTAGCTTTAGCTAGGGCCATGACATCAGCATTTTCCAATATACTTTATTTCAAATTTCTATGAATAATTACACAATGAAGTCCCATCTTTTATTTCATGCATATGAATAAAAAATCTAAATAGTGGATTTTCCACTCCAATTTATATATACACACTCAGGCAAAATAATTTTATTTTCTAGATCCCTAGAGTCCACATAGATTTAGTCTGGGGCTGCATCCGGCCCTGGAGCCAACTGTTGGACCGCCCTGGACTCCATAATAATACTGTAACAAATATAAGTTATAAGTGTTGTTAATATAACTGCGTGGAAGCTTATAATGTACTTTCATATATTTGAAGTGACTTGAATTGTACACATTTTGCTATCAGCATTTATTACATGTATAGTATCAAATGATTATATTTATTTAAATCATTGTAATATACCTTTATGTTATATTACAGCCTATCTTCACTGAAGGATCTTGAGGTATTGAATATATATGGCAATGACCTATCCGAAGGTCTACCTGACAATATATTCACATCCTTACTGTCATTGAGAAAGTTAAACATGTGGTACTGTAAACTGAAAACTCTACCAAACAAGTATGAATACAATTACATATGTATGTTATAGAATAAGGCAAGACAATGCTTACTATACAGTAGTAATTCATAACCTACATAATTGCTAGAACAATATAGTTGGAGTAGATTTTACAATACATGTGTACTTTGCATGTCAGTTCCTCCAAAAATGAGTAAGATATATGTTTATTCCATTAAATTTGTTTTAATAAAGTCTAATTTTTGACAATCAACCTTCTTGATCCTTTCTTTGTCCTTGCACCTTATAGTTCTTATCTCCTTGTTAAACAGTCCATATAGCTTCTTATTCACAGCGAAGAACTCTATATATTCATGTTTTGATTTGCAAAATTCTGAAGTTCGTCTGACTTTTTCAGCCACCGGTTTTTTTCATTTCCCATGTTTTTTTAACCATCTCTGAGAAATATTGTGCAGTCTATGTGTGCGTGACATTAAGATGGATGAAAATGCTCAAAATATTGCCCGTATAAATAGATTTGATTAGAAGTTCAGTCAGTTGCATGCCGTCGCTATATTCTTACTTGAAAATTATACATGATTTTATTTCCATATACATGTTATGTTACAGTATATCTTTACTGAAAAATCTGGAGGTATTGGGTCTATTGGGGAATCACTTATCCGAAGGTCTACCTGACAATATATTCACATCCTTACTATTACTGAGAGAGTTGAACATAGGTCACTGTAACTTACCAACACTACCAAACAGGTGTGTATCATAATATAGTGCAGTATTGTACTGTAACAAATATTACAGGCCATAAATAAATTATTATATTGCAGTATACAGTGACCTATAGTACAAATTTTTAATACTTGAAGTATCTTGTGTAGTGCATGTGTGCCCCACATAGTGTTTAATACGTTGTATCAAATAATTATATTCCTATAAAGTATGATAATATGCACAATTTCATATGTGTATGCACTATGCTACATTACAGCATATCCTTACTGAAGAATCTTGAGGTGTTGGATATATCAGATATTAAGCTACCTGAAGGTCTACCTGACAATACATTCACATCCTTAGTATCACTGAAAGAGTTGGACATGAGGGACTGTGAACTGGTGACTCTACCAAACAGGTGCGTGTTATATTATAGTTCAAAATGTTTCTGTTATAATGTAACTCTATTAAAAACTCTATCAAACAGGTGCAGTACTATGATATGTTACAGGGTTATCTGCCTTTTTTTTTACTTGACTCAGTCGACTAGATTCCTTGTCATAAGAAAACTACTGTAGTCTGCTGAATTTACAGTTAGAGTATTTACGAGTGGAATCTGAGTTGCTAGTAGGTAATGAGTCATAATATAAACAGTACGAAACCTAGTAGTAGGTGTATTCTGATAGAAACTCGTGTCTTTAATAAATTATTTCTTTAATAAATGAGTTATACTAAAACTCATCTAAATATTATATAATATAATGTTGAATAATATTAAATTTTTTTAGTAATGTTTTGACTGGAAAACAACTACCAAAACAATCAATTTCAACCGTGTTTATTTAATACATGATCTCACAGGGTTGCTATACTGAGATGTATTCTAATGCTGCACCAATAAAATTTAGTTCTACTGTTACTGTTATGTAATGCATTCTCTTATTTACATGCTATGCTGTACTCAGTAACTGGAAGTATAACTCCTAATTATGAATTATGATTATTTTATTATGCATTGCTCAGCTATGTACGTATATGCATTGTAGCAGTTTATTATAATGTAATTGATGGAATTTTAATATTTATTTTTGTGTGAAACCATTTATACAACTCCAATTATATTTCATATTTTTCAGCATACAAAGTCTACAGAAGTTAGAAACACTTCACATATCATACAATAACTTCACCAGTTTACCACCTTCAGTGTACACATTGAGTAGTCTGCGAGAACTGAATATATCCAGCAATCACTCTCTGGCATCCTTAGATTCTAAAATATTCCAATTAACTCAACTTTTTAACCTGGTGGTGAAAGGTTGTAATGCTCTCACATCCCCTCCACTAGAAGTATGCAAGAGAGGAGTAGATGCTGTGAGACAATATTACACAGACTTGGCTAAAGGTGCTGGTAAAAACATTCCATTTGCCACAATAGCTGTGCTGGGTAATACGATGGCTGGGAAAACAAGTCTAATCAGAACATTACAGAATGCTGACAGAAGAAGAGTGTTGACCAACAGAGATCCAAATGCTGTGATAGATGAGACAACAAAGGTGTTTAATGTTGAGGAGGTTGAGGTGGATGGTACAGTACTCCGTCTCATTGATATGGGAGGCCAGGAGGTCTACCATATAACCTATCAACTAACACTAAGACAGAATTGCATTCCAGTCATTGTAGTCAACATGGAACAGTATAGCAAAATTTCAAAGGAATCTACACACAGAGAGGCTGTTAGAAGATTGGCTTTTGATTACATGTCTCACCTCTATCTCTCTAATCCAAATCTGGGTTCATCAAAACTTATCTTTACTCATAAAGATAAGTTTCAAGATGCAGAATTTCAGAGGATTCGCAAGAACTTTCTGGAAACTTCGAATCAGCTGTGTGAAGAGATTATTAGGGAAGAGAAGGCATTGGGTGGAGAATTCGCTCAAATCAAACATTTCAGTGAATCAGCTGGCAAAGTTTTTCTTGAGGAGGGCATTTATGGCGTGGGGAAAGATGACAAGTATGAAGTTTATGACCTGATCAAAGATTCTCTTCTTCAAAACAGTAAACATTTTGTCAAAGATCTGCCTTCAGTCTGGGAGGAAGTGAATGAAAAAGTTCTCTCTATCCCCTCTGTGTTCAGCACTTTTGATGAAATACTGAAAGTCGTACAGACAGAACTTCAGCACATTGAATCAAGTCAGCTGGACATAATTCTCACATACATGCATGACTGTGGCAAAGTCTTGTGGTATAAAGATATCAATTCTCTCCAGCCATACATATTCCACAAGATTACAGAAGTCACTAAACTTCTATGTGTCCTGTATCATCATGATCCCGACATATGGCAGAGTAGAGTTGACAAGTTCCAGCCATACTATTCAAAGACTGGAATGGGTGTTGAGAAGCAGGACTTCGAGGATTCGGTTAGTCGTTTTACTGACACTGGCTTGATGATGGAATGTCTTCTTTTTTATTTGATTGAGAAAGAAACACTATTTAACAGCTTTCAGGATGTTGAAGTCGCAGTCTGCTTACTTAAAACATTCCGTTTGCTGTATGGTCCAATACATGTCGAGTTTGAAGAGCCATGGTTTATTGTACCTCAGTTTGCTAGAAATTTCTACAACATTTCCTACTCTTCACCTAAAAACCTGTTCCTCTGCATTGAGACACAATTCAATGGTCTAGCTCTGCCACACTATGTCTTCCACCAGATGACTGTTGGCTTGTTGGAGATGTTTCCAGATGACCCTGCTGTTATTAAAGTGAAGAGAAATGGAGCCAATGTCTATCAAGATGAAATCTGCACACAGCTGGTTCATGACTACAAATCTAGAAAGGTGTTGCTCTATGTGTCATCTAATGCTGCCAAGGTCAGCAGAATGTGGGAGAGACTTATCACCACCAGCAACAACATCCTCAGACATGTTCTAGAAATCTGGAAAGCAAGTAGACCAGTTCCTACATGCTACTGTGCTCACTGCTTGCTGCTAGGACTTCCTTGTCCTAAGAAAGTGTCACGGCCTCAGTGGTGCCTCCGTTCTTTAAAAATTCTGCCAAAAAAGGCCAGGCTGTGTAGCGGATCTTCAAAAACTCTGTGTGGTGATGAGGAGATACCCAGTGCTTTGCTTTACCCATGTATGTTTGCTTACATTGTGTTGCAGTGTCTGTAGAATAAATCCATGACTGCAATTTACTGCATGTCTGTTTTATAGAGAGTAGTTAAGTTAATTCTCCTAATTTCTTAATAATATATTCAGAATAATAAGGACAATTGCACGGCACTCAACTGAAATATTTCGCTGTTTCAGGTGAAACACTGTCTGATAGAGAAGCTGATAGGTTGGAGGAATTTGTGGATAAACTGAATACCCGCAGGGCTGAAGAAATCTCAACTAGTTCTGGTAAATACAAAATGACCTGTTTTTGCAAGCATGTGTTCTTTAAATGCTGCTAAAAAAACAACTTGGAACTGGTTAAGTAATCAATCCAAATAATTACTGATTTTACCACAAAAATGCCTGCATTACAGCTAACTACCAACCTGCTGACCTTTATTACATAATATTTCTTTTTTATCCTTTGTAACTAAGTAATAATGTGTATGAATTTGTATTTTGTAGTTAGCAACAGTAGCCAATCAGATCTTGCAACTACCACTGGAGCAGCCAATGATGATCTGAGTGATCTCTCTGATAATGATGACAATCTGTACCCTGATGAAAAGGAAGTTGAAGAAATGAAGTTTATAAGACTTAGACTAAATCCAACAATTAACCCAAAAATAAAACAGCTGTTCTCAAACACTGATAAGGTGATCCTATCTAATGGTAGTATTCCCTAATTTTACTATCTGTAGTTTAGACCCCTAGACCATGGCGTGCTTGCTTAGTAAACACCAAGTCATGGGTTCGAACCCCACAAGAAATGCCATTGCTAATTTTAAGAAGAGCATCCAGTCGTAATTGCTCCTGTGTCTCATCTGAATAAGTCCTTAGCCCGATTTTACAAAAATCTTTTCCATCAAGGGTTCTCTTGCGTGAGTTTCTTTTACTATGTGTAGTTTTAGCGCACAGTTCAGAAGTTACAAGTATTTCTCTGTTATATAGGTGTTTAATATGACTAGAAAGAGAGGAAGAGCTCTGATAATAAACAACATGAACTTTGTTAAGAGACCAGATTTGTGTAGGAAAGGTTCAGATGTGGACGTTGAGAATATGTCTGCCATGTTGAAAACTCTTAAGTTTGATGTTGTGACACACACAGACCTGAAGGCAGAGGTATTTTTTGCTGCTGCTTTACTTAAATTAAGTGTGACTCTCTCTGCTAGAGGTTAAAAAGTACATCAAAATATCTGGCTATATAATATCAAAGTAATGTTTTGGGGTTTACTATTTTCTACATTTTGAGGTCTCAACTTAAGGAAAGTTAATCCAACAACACTAAACTGCGTTGTTTAACATTTTGAATAAACATTAGCTAGCATACCAAGTTTCTAAAGTAAACAAATCAAAACAGTATTATTATTACTATCAGCATTAATAGTGGTTTATTGAAATGAATTCAGGATATAGAAATAGGACTAGAATATATGACTTCTTTCTTCAATATTTTGCTTTCTGGTAATTTGTAGGAAATGCTGTCTGCTGTGAAATCTGAGGTAGAAAAGGAGGAACACAAAGATCTGGGGTGTCATGTGTTGGTTATAATGACTCATGGAGGGCTGGACAACCACATATGTGGTACAGACCTGAAACGAGTCAAACTAACAGATGTGTATGACCTTCTGACCCCTTTGAACTTCACAGGAATGGCTGGCAAACCAAAGGTTGTTATACTGGAAGTGTGTAGTGGAGGTAATATTTTAAAGATTATTTGTGGTTACCCTATAGTTGCCTGTTCTGATAGTTGGCATTCAAAGTATGTTAGGTAACTTATATTCAATTTTTAGTAGTCTAATTTTTTCATATTAGACATTATTGACTACTCATTATTTCAAGTAAACAAAAAGTTGTGCAATCTATGTTACAGAGAGGAGTGATTACGGTGAAAGAGGTGTAGACAGATTTGATATCGGGGAACCTCAAAAGAAAGAGACGCAAAGTATCTCACTTCAACTTGCTAAAGTTCCCGGAGACAAAGATGCTAAGGCTATGACTAGACTGAATTATGATGACCTGCTGGTAGTGAAATCTAGCATGGAGTGTAAGTAACACAATACAATATTGTTATGATTTTGCGGGTTGTATGAAAATAGACTAAGTAGTCTGCATGCCAATTATTATTCTTGAATAAAGAGTCTTTGATAAATTGTAATTAGTAGTCTTTATTGGTTCCTTCATGTATCAGCTCCAGTGCAGTACTGATTTAGACTGGAAAAACTCGCACTTATATACTGCAAAAATTCCTGCCACTGGTGGGGGTCCGAAGCTCGTACGAAGTTCAGAGCCGAAGGCACGATGTCGGAAGGACTCTGCCCGATCTCGGACAGAGTCCTTCCGACATCGTGCCTTCGGCTCCGACTTCGGACGAGCTTCGGCTCACATACTTATTTATATATCTCAACATAACATAACTCCAAAAACTATTACAGTAACTTAAAAACAAACAATAAAAATAGGAAGGCAATTCAAAATCATTACGCTAAGAGCTTAGTTATAATTACAACAGCTAATCAGTATTTAGAAAGTTACGCTAAGTCAATTATAATAATGACACGATATAACTACTAGAGCGTTAAAATCCAGTACAATATTATATTGTGCGTAATATACAGTACTATACTGTGTGTAATGTACAGTTATATACTGTTTGGAATATGCCATACGATACTCTGTGTTTTTTTGTAGCATTCATATCAAAGATTCACCCTGGGTATGGATCTCTAATGATTAGAGCTCTTGTATCTTCTATGTATAAACATGCCTGTCACCATGATCTTCACACTCTATTCAAGCAGGTAAGTCTAACATTAATAATTTGGTTACCTTTTATTAGAATTATAGACATGAAAAAGTGAAGTGTCCATCAAATTGAAAATGGCTCAAAGTAATATCTGCTGCTTGCAAAGGATTGATTTTATGATTAACTCTCTTCAATTATCTAACTTTTAATTTGTTTTTGTAATAATGTATTAATAATAGAGGTGTTACCCGTCTCTATTATCAGTCATGTGATATAACTTTTACTTGCCGGTTAGATTGTGTCTGCTTTCTTTTTGTCAACACCAAGTTTTATATGTGACTTTATGGATAATTCGTTTAAAAATGTTCACCATTTTTATGAGTCATAGTAAAGATGTTTTTGTGTTAGGCGTTGGTCATTCAGAATATAATTTGATTTTTTTTTCTCACCTATCTCCGCTCCGTCCTGTTCGGGTAGAGGGAGAATATAAATAGTATAGTGAGGTATAAATAGTGAGATTTTCCTCTTTGTTCAGGTACAGACTAAAGTGAGAAAATTGTGTATAGATAGAAATCTAGAGAGTGGAGGACAGTTGGTTGTAGTCTGGGATACTCTCACTCATATGAGAAAACTTTACCTGTTTCCAAGGTTTAATGGTATTCAGAGGGATTATGACTCCTAGATTAGTCGATGCAGAAAGTGACACACATTCGTAAAATCTCTGTTTTATATACTAATAACTAATGTATGCAGTTTTTCCATTTTAGATACGTTATTATGACATGTCCTTTCAGTGTGTTATTGCGATGTGTCGTCGTGATATGACGTTGCGATGTGTCTTTGTGAATGACACTGCAAGGTAGTGAACTCAATGCTTCATTTTGACATCACATCATATGGTATCATCATTGCTTCCTGCATCAGAATTTCAATTTTTATGCTATTGTTTTGCTTTGCTTTTGTTTACTAGTAGAAACTTTATTATAATTCGAGGTCTTATCTAACAATTCTTATATTACTCTTATATTTGGCTGCAGTAGACTAATTTTCCTCGTCTTCCTAGCTAGTTGAATCAATGCCATGGGCTACAGACTAGGACACTGTTTTTGTTTCATATTTTATGGCGGCTTTTAACAACTTTTCATTGTATGCCTCTTTATTAGTTCACAACAAATTTCCTTTACAACAGTATGACTTGATTTAGTTTAATTACTAATATTGCAGTACATGTATCATATTATTTTTATTAAACACTCTCTCAAGTCAGATTTTTAAACTAGTTTAATTATGCAGTCATTCTTGTCAGACTAAACTATACATGCAGCTTCAAGTAAACCAACTTATTGTGTAGAGTCGTGTCATATCTACAAGGTTAAAAACTGGAAACCTTTGTAACTTTTTTTAAGAATTTGTAGGCGTATTATAAATAATTGACACAATTATTCACAGTGAATAAATTCATTGAATTTGATGCCTTTGATAATTTTTGATGAATTAAAATAACTAGTTTTTAGAATATTTTTTAGCAAAGTACTTTAAAAATCAAGGACCGCAACAGTAAGCAATATTCAAAATGAATACTTAGGAGTTAATTATTATTCAACTTCAAGTAATTGGAGTTTTACTTTTAGTGAGTTTTACCTCAGAAAGTAAGAAACGCCGTTCACTACACAACTTGTTAACAAGATTTTTAATCAATTCTTAAACAGACTTGCTCATACAGCACAGCTTTTAATTCTTGCACAAAACAACAAGTTGTAAAACTAAATACTGAAATAGAAGAAAATTTGCAATCAGTATGAGTAAACACTCGACAGTAAATCGTAGCTAAGTTTAGCAAAATAACTTAGCTTTTATGCGAAGGTTATTAGTTGGGCCTCTAATTTCCTATGATGCAAGTTGAAATTCGTGCTAAAAGTTCTGGAAAATCCCACTACGCAAATGAAAACTCCACCTTTTTTTACACATAGCGTTTCAATTTGCCAAAGGGTTAAAGTTCACACTAAATTTGTCGGTCCGTACGGCGTACCGTATCGTACCAGTGTCGGAGTGATAATAATAATTATTTATTAACCTTTAACCCTTTGTACACAACTGGTCGCTCAGTCGCAAAACTCAAACTGATGGTTGCAAGTCACTCATGAATGATTACTTTTAAGCCAGCCTTTGAACGGCTGATATTTAAAATGCTGCTTTTGCATACTGCTGTCTAGTTCTACGGTATCATTTTAATTTATGCTCATTTATTCTTTTTATTTTCAGTTACACTTACTGTTGGACTTACAGTTTGAGTTACTCATACTGTTAGTGTTAGTGTTACTGTTAGTGTTAGTCTTACTCTTACTAATACTAATAGTAATAGTAATATTAATACTAGTAATAATAATAATAATACAGTATTACTAATAGTAAGAGTAAGACTACGTGTAACTATTAAAGTTGATTAATTGCCAACAGTAAGGGTTGCTTCGTATGAGTAAGTGTTACATTACCTGTAACTGTAAGAGTACGAGTAAGACTAAGACTAAGTGTAAGTCACAAGTGTAACACTTTTAGTTTTAGTTGTACAGTAAGACTAAGAGTATTAGTAGGCATTAGTACTATTAGTATTACTATAACTATAAGTATAAGTTATAACTATGACTATCACTATAATTTATTAATTTGGTGAGTGTAATAGTAATATTAGCAATATAACTTTATAACTATAATTACTATAACTATTATCTATTAGTATATTACTATTAGTATATTACTATTAGTATATTAATATACTTTAATTGGTATAACTATGCCTATTACTGTTAGTATTATATTTAGTATTACTTTTACTTTTAGTTCTAGTATAAGTATAAAGTATAGCCTATAGGTATTGCTGTAACTTATAGTTATAACTATAATAATTATTTTCACATGTAATGATTTTTATTACTATTAGTATTTGTCTTGCTATCAGATTGAGAGTGCCATTATCAGTCTGAGTATTGCTAATAATAATATAATGATTATCAAAATTCTCATATTATAATAATAATTATTATATTTATTTTAAATATTATGTCAAGGTCTTTATAATAAGTGAAATTAATTTATGACGCAAGTTTGCTTTTTATTTCTAACTTTACAGTAGATATCTGAGACTTTTTATTAATAATAGTTTAACACTATTGAATTACTTAGTTTTCCATCACTATTTACATGATAAGTTGCTGCCAGATATCTCACAGATATTATTGTCACTTATTTTTTTCAGGTGATAATATATTCTGTCATTAGACAAAACCCTGCAAGTGATGTCATCAGACTCCACTCTACAGGTTGGTATGAGGCAACTTTCACAACTGAAGCAATTGAATTGTTAGCAATATTTTTTCTAATGTCTCTAGTATTCAATTTATAATTGAGAGTTGTGCCTCTTTAGCAGGTACATACCTTAAAGAATCCCTGACACACTTTACTTATATAGCATAAAAATATTCATCTATATCTTAGCTATCAATTAAGCATCCCTTTAAGGGTGGATGGCTATACTATTTCATTTTATAACAAGTTTAGTGCATGCATGTCCAAAAAACTTTCGAATTTCTAAGCTCTCAGTGCACACGTATTACGCCGGTTTCCGGTCTGCTTCGAGTCCTAGTTACTATATAACTAATAGTAATAATTGCATACTTTCGCAGCGTGTTATTTTTAGCCACTGCAACACACAGATAAATCACTACACTGACATAAATTTTAAAACACAGAGTACAACTAATGCTCAATGAAAAAAACAAATGATACCATTTTATTATTGATATTAGGAGCTAAAGTTACTTCCGTTAGAAATTTTGAGCATCGGAAAAATGAAATAGCCTCACCCTCACGATGTAATTAGAACGGGTGGCTAAGTACGGTGATAACACGATATTGTTAAAAAAGAAATTAGCTAAATCCAACGAGTGGCAAACTTTTCTATAAAACATGACAAATAATTGCATATTCAATTATGTAAATTATTACGCTTCCAAATAGATTATCATTACCGTAACCGGATATTACCAATATAACCTGTGCCTAGTAGTACTACTACTAGTAGTAGTCGCTTGCTATCTATATAAATTCGATTTCATATTCATATTGCCATTGGACTCTAATGAACAAACTTACTACCTATATTACTAGTTACACTTGCACTTACTGTCGACATGACTACACGAATGGCTTCAAGTTCTAAAGGCAAATGCAAAAGAAGAGTGTGTGAAGCTGCAATGTGTTCGTACAAGGAAAAACACATGTTTAAATGGCCTGCTGATACTGTGTGTGGTGAAAAATAGACCAAGTTTGTCAATACAAAAAGAAAAAACTTTCTGCCTGATAACAACTCTCGTTTGTGTTTTCAGCATTTTGGTGATGAACAATTTACAAATATGGGCATGTATAAAGCAAAACTCATTAACATGTAAGTGAATAACTCACTCAAACTCATAGTGATACTGACTTAGTGATTGTGATAGAATTAGACGATAATGATAGTTTTTTTAATGTTGATTTTCAACAATAAGTATAACTATAACTATTAAGTATTACTACAAGTTGGTATAAGTCAATAAGATTGTCATGACCGTGTTGATTCAATTTCATGTGACTATGACATAAACTTGCAAGTACAAGTTTGCATTTATGATTTACACGATAACCATTATTGTAAGGAAATTCATTTATAATGGCGATAATATGAAAGACTTATGATTATCAGAATGTGTCATAGTCACTTGGATACATACCATTAATATTATGATTCATACGCACTGATACTCATGCTATGAGTATGATACTGGTAATGGTGCCCATCATCAATACCAGTAAAAATTAATGGTAAATATTGTTCACTTAGCTTATTGAAAGAATAAAAATTCATTGTCTTTGATTTACTCTTTAGATTGCATTTAGAGAAAACAGCAGTCCCAACTATTCATTTAGTGGAAACTGAGGGTGCAACTGGATGCACTCCATTAACTCCTCCGAAACAAAGTCAGCAGGCGGCCACTATCACACCTAAAGAAGCTCGTTGGTTAAAAAGATCAGACCCTGGTTTTCTGTAAGGATTATAATATTGAAAATGCGATCTTGAGCAATGAAATTGAAATATGATATAGATAGCAATTGAGATTTTCTGCAGCTGTTTCAATAATACTTTTCCATTTACCTTCATATATAATAATATTTTAGAGCTTTGCCAAGTCAAACTAAAAAACCAGCTCTCAATCTTAAGCCAGAAAAGAAGGGCCTACAGAAAGGAATAGGACACAATAAATATGTGCAAACACCTAAAAGGATGCAGAAAAAGATTAGAAGCAAAGCTGTTCAATGCTGGTATATAGAAATATGGCGAAATAGTATTGTTCACTTAGCTCAAAAACTGAATTCATAGCTTTTCTCCATATTTATTTTTATTTAAAATGCATGTTCTAATGCAACAAAAAAACAAATATTTTTGTGTAATGGAAATAATATTTTTAATTTTCCACCTCAAGGTGTGTCAAAAATAAATTTGGACAATATATCTACTTGTAGTCTCAGTTTCCATTGAAATGTAGATATTCGTTTTCACTGTAGAGCAGCTGTATATTTGGTTTTGTTGGTACTTTATTAGAGCCATAAATAGCAATGTGAAAACAATAAATAGCAATAAATAAAACAATATATTGGTAAAAATATGTAAAAAGTTATACTATGTCACAAAGTTTCATAAAAACAATATTGTTATATTATATTATATTACATTGCATAAGGTATTCTAGTGTACTAGGAATATTGCAATACCTGATTGCTCTACATAACTAAGTAGTGAAGTAAATTCTATTTGTTGAATCAAAATTCAAGCATTGTAGAATATGATCTTAGAGTCACTTGAAAAGTTCAGCGCAAAAATAGTCACCATATTGAAGTATATTCACCATTATTGCAACTCAAACTCAACGGTAAATTAATTTCAAAGGTCAGGGAGATTGCAAATAATGAGGTTTATTCTCATAGTAAGCTGTACACACTACAAGAGGCAGTAGCAACTGACTGCTACTAAAAATCACCAGAGTGTTAATGTTCATAAATCTTCATTGTACACGAATTTGCTGAACATCCATTCAGCAAATTCTTCCTCATCATCAGTTGGGGGGAATGTAGCTTGCACCCAATCATATAAGCAAGCTGGTAAAGGGCGTCTCTCACCTTTTTTAACATCTGGAAACAGCCAGAACACCAAAAACCGGTAGCTGCAGAACCTATTTTTAGTGTTGAGAGAATGGGCCTTCTCATCAAACAAATCATCTACCAAAATAAATGATTGGCTAAATAATCAAGTAAGACTATCTAGAAAAACTAACAATGACAGTTACTAATATACAGTAGCAATTGACTAACCATGATATCTCAGGTAGCTGCTGTATGCAACTTCTAATACAGCTGGTTGCGTCAATTGCTGTACTCCCGGGTGCTGTGTTATACATTCCATGCTGCTATCTAATCGAAGGTTTGCAGCATGATCACGGCAACAAACAGACTGTTCCACTGTAGGCTGATTTTGGCAGCGGTGGCAAGTGCACCACTCCGTGGCTGGCCTTATATTTTTCTACAAAACAAACAAGCTTTTCTAAAAACGTTATTACCAGTATCATCCACATTAAGTCCATTAATTACTGTGTCTAAATTTGTTTCCTGTATTTTTCTTTGTATTGAAAATTGAGTCCAATGAGGCTGAAGTTTGAAAATACTTTAAAATCATGGGTTTTAAAATATTCCAAGTTTGCATTACTGTTCAAACTATTTTTATATTTATAGTTAAAAATTAATTAGATTTTTTATATTAAAACAAACTCATAATTTTTGCTATGAAATAAACTAATTTTCAGGAATTTTAAAATATTTTATTGTTGTTAGTACTATATGTTATACTATAAAAGCAGAAATTCAGAGAAATAGGGGGCTTAGAAATAAAATACTAAATACTATCATCGTGAATGCAAGTTTGATATGATTATGTATGTGATTAACTTATTTTGTTAAGGATCGGTATAACCACAATTACAATAAAAGTGAATAATAATTATCATTATTATGCATTTATAAAAATACAGTCTTTCCCTTGACTTAAATTATCAGGTAAATCTAACTACAAATAATTAATACTAATACTTGTATTGGTAGTAGTAATAACAAAATTAGTATTGATCAAATATTTAATTACTTGACTGGAATTTGTAATCATTAAATTTAATGATTATCACTTTATTATTAATAATATTATATAAACTGATAGCAATCATCAAATATTTAGCTTGTAATTTGATATCATGCTTGCTCTAAAGCTTTAGTAGCACAAAACTCAGCTATATTAACTAATTAAGCCAGGATCAATACGAGCATTGGCATTGAGCATTGGCATTACGATTACAAAATGAAAATTCAATATTATAATTATAATAATTTATAACTTATACTAGCTTATACTTATAAACTTAAAGTTAAAGTATTACTATTAGTATTACTATTAGTATTACGGTATTAGTACTACTATTAGTAACACTATAGTTTATAAAATTAAATCGTACTGGTACTGTAAAATTATAAATATTATCACCTGTTGCTCATCAGTAAAATTAAAATCCTTGTCATGACTATCATCTCCATTTTCATCTTGATACGTAAACGGCTCAAACTGATAGCCCATTAGCCCGTTAGGCATTACTTCAGAAATCTCAGTGACAGCGTGAGTGTGATTGTCATAGTCATACTTATTGCGATTCTCACTGTGCTCTAAGTATTCTTCGTCAGAGCCAGATATGTTCATATTGATATCGTATTTATGTTATTTCTGTATTAGGTTTAACTTTATCACAATTACACTGCACAGACTCGGACACGGTAAGTTAAAGTTGGTAGCTATGTATTTATTGCCGCGAAATTTGTTTATGAAATAAAACCTAAATTCCACAAAAAAACACTAATTGGGGGGCTAGACAGACGTCCGATAAATTAAAAATGCTAAAACTAAGGTTACATGCAACGGAAAATATAGCCTATACTTATTTTCCGAATGTCTTACAGGCGGCATTTCCATCTATTTCTCGCAACTGCGGTGTAATACGTCACAGAAAGGCGAAAAAAATTCTCAAAGTTTTTTGGACATGCATGCACTAAAATTGTTATAAAACAAAATTGTTTAAACCTGAAACCCTAAAAGAGTGTTAAAATAATAGCTAAGACATAGATGAATATTTTCATGCTATATAAGTAAAGTGTGTCAGGAATTCTTTAAGCAAGCTTCGGTTATTCAGATTGGTGACTGTTAGCACACTGAAGAATTGATGAAATTTATATCCTGGCTCCCACTGCAGCACTTCTCAATAAACAAATGACCACAAAAATTCTTTCAAGTTCATTTTTTAAAAATTTACTTTGAAGAAATACTATTGAATATATTTTTGAGATACTAATATGTTTGCTACTACCAAAATATTTTTTTTTCTGAAAGAACTAGCTTATAGCATAGTTTGGATTTTATGTAGCAGTCAAACTTTAAATTATTAATAAGACCAGTGCTATGTAATAAGGTTAAAGTATATACCTGCTATGGAGACACAACTCTTAATTACAAACTGAGTAATAGAGATATTGGAAAAGGGTCTATTGTGAACAAGTTTTTTCTAAAAATATCCTTAGCTACCAACTAATTGTGTTAATTTAGCTTTTAATTTCCAACATGGTTTAATATATAAAAACGAAATTGTGTAAATTTTATTCTGCAGCTCTAGATACTTGCTTGAATCAATTCGTTAGTTAAATTTTGTTAATCTCAAAATAACAGTTATCATATATATGTTGTGGTCTACCTAATAGTTTTAAATTATTGTTTATAACACTTTCAATTATGGGAACACATTCTTAGTTATCATGTGTATGTACTGTATATTGTTATTATAGACCTTACCTGATGAAGGTGGTGGTACGTTATCACAGTATTACAAGAACTTGCGTGGATGGTTCACAAAAGACCGAGCAACTGTAATAACATGGAATGCTACTATAATAATAATATTGATTACACTTGTCAGTATAATAGCAGCATTCATATATGGAACATTCTACTATGTGTATATCCCACAAACATCACTTGTACGCCAACTTTACTTTCAAAAGAGTCAAGTTGTTAAGGTATGTCTCTTCATAAGTTTGTTTTAATCAGATGCTTCTTTCCTGAACAAACTTACTTTATATGTGAATGTTGAACTAATTAAAAAATATGTTTGAAACAACATTTTGTAAAACTACTAGAATTACAGATATAAAAATATCCATTCTTGACATAGCTTACTGTAACCTCAATTACATTATGATAGAGTGTTTAAGAATAATTGTAGACAGTCGCGGGCTTTCCATGGATCGATCTGAGACATGTGCTCAGATTGATTGTTTTTCCATGAGAGGGTCATATCGATCTCGGGGAGTTGCCTCCTCTTAAGTGAAGAGCACTTTAATAGTATAATTTTTTCGCCCATCTGAGTGATAAAAGCTACTGCTGTTGAAAATCAAAAAATTCCATAGTCTAAAATTTAACGCCAGCTATAAACTCTGCACAGTAAAGCTTTTAGTATGAAGTAATTTGGCCAATTTAAGATAATTGATTTTAATATTTCAGCTTGACAGCTTATATAAAATTAATAGCTGTCTTGCAGATTATTCATAAACTTACGAGACTATGACGCTTAAAATTACGCAGCAAACAACTAGTAAAAGTAAGTTTTACTAGTAATTTAAATTCAACTTGAATGCTCCCACTTTTCCTATCTTCTACCGTCTATAATTTTACATAATTGAGTTTTCTTAATCATTTTGATGAAAGTCAAAGTTTTGCTACCTGAAAAGGTAGCTATCGTAATTATTAAATACTTTGCTTGGTAATTAACAATAATTTATCATTTTTATTAGCAGACAACATTTTAACGAGCAGTCATTTTTCTACTTCTCGGATCGATTTTTCGTCTTTCCATGGTCCTATTGCCTTCACCGGCTTTCCACGTACCGATCTCAGATAGATCTCAGTGAGATCGATCCATGGAAAGACGCCAAAGATCGATCTCCGTCGATCTGAGCTGGTCGGTCTGTGGAGCTTGAACTCAGATCGATCTCATGTCAATAAGACCATGGAAAGAAGCCAGATCGTTCTGAGAAGTAGAAAAAGACTGCGCGCTACAATGTTGTCTGCTAATAAAAATGATAACTTATTGATAATTACTAAACAAAGTATTAAATAATCATAATAGCCACTTTTTCAGATGCCAAAACTTTGACTTTCAGTACAATGATTAGGAAAACTCGATTATATGCAGTAGAAGGTAAAAAAATGGGAAAATTTAAATTGAGTTTAAATGACTTTCAAAACTTAGTTTCATTAGCTATTTTCTTTGTAATTTTAAGCCTAACAGTCCTGTAAGTTTATTAATAATCTGCAAGACATCCATTAATTTTATATAAACTGCCAAGCTAAAAAATTAAAATTAATTATTTTAAACTGGCCAAATTACCATACACTGAAAGCTTTGCTGCGTATAGTTTATAGCTGGGATTAAATTTTAGACTACTACCATCTTGTTTTCAACAGTAGTAGCTTTAATCACTCAAATAGGTGAACAAATTATAATTTTAAAGTATCCTTCACTTAAGAGGAGACAACTTCGCGAGATCGATCTGACACTCTCATGGAAAAACGATCGATCTGAGCACATTTCTCAGATCGATCTCGCCGAGATCGATCTGAGATCGATCCATGGAAAGCCGGTGATTCACGGGCTTTCCATGTACCGATCTCAGATCGATCTCGCTGAGATCGATCTGAGTAATGTGCTCAGATCGATCGTTTTTCCATGAGAGTGTCAGATCGATCTCTCGGAGTTGCCTCCTCTTAGGTGAAGACTAATAGTATAATTTTTTCACCCACCTGAGTGATAAAAGTTACTGCTGGTGAAAAACAAAATTTTCATAGTCTAAAATTTAACGTCAGCTATAAACTCTACGCAGTAAAGCTTTTAGTATGGAGTAATTTGGCCAATTTAAGATAATTAATTTTAATATTTTAGCTTGACAGCTTATATAAAATTAATAGCTGTTGTGCAGCTTATTCATAAACTTATGGGACTTTTAGGCTTAAAATTACGCAGCAAATAACTAATGACAGTGCGTTATACTAGTCGTTTAAATTCAATTTAAATGCTCTCACTTTTTGTATCTTCTACCGTCTATAATTTTACATAATCAAGTTTTCTTAATCATTTTACTGAAAGTCAAAATTTTGCCACTTGAAAAGGTGGCTATCTTAATTATTAAGTACTTTGCTTAGTAATTAACAATAAGTTATCATTTTTATTAGCAGACGACATTTTAGCGAGCAGTCATTTTTCTACTTCTCGGATCGATCTTTCGTCTTTCCATGGTCTTATTACCTTGAGATCGATCTGAGTTCGAGCTCTACAGACCGACCAGCTCAGAACGACTGAGATCGATCTTTGACGTCTTTCCATGGATCGATCTCCCTGAGATCGATCTGAGATCGGTACATGGAAAGCCGGTGATTGTCTCTTGTATTGACATTGAGTGACCCTGTTGGGTATTTAACTTTACTACAATGATTGTTTTCTGCTATATTTTACGTATTGTATTGAAAGTCGGGTTGTTAAACTCTAATTTTATTAGATACATGTATTACGTACAGTATTATTATACTCTAATACTCCAATAGTATTATTAATATGTAATGTGCAGCATTATTACACGAGTATTGTGGTTGAACTGTAATTCTAGTGGATAGGTGTGCTGGTCTAGTTTTACATACATTGTACTAGATTGATATTTTCAATCCCACAAGAGTCACTGGTGAATTTGAAATACACTTTCAGTTGAAATCACTCTTTTTCTACTTTAAAGTTCTTCAGTTGCTAGCATGGGTTGAGGCAAAAGAAGGCCATAGCCTTAAAAAAATTTAGCACTAGGTTCTCATACACATTGCAGCTGTAAAAAAACATCTCAGCAGTTGATCAACTTGTAAGTAACTCTTCGTGTTGTATTCTTATGATTTAAGAAACGCCTAAATTTGTAAAACTCATTTGATTTTGAGTTATCTTCTGTTTACTTGATTTACTAGGCTATGACAACTCCTATTTTTTCCATGTCTCCATTTGCTATAATAACTTATGTTTTCATTTATTTTATTACTAGCTTTTCTTATTCATAAGTTAGCGTATGCTGTTTTTAAAAGAATAATAGAAATAATGAATAGGAAGATTCAATGCAAAGTTGTTACGCAAACTATAACCTTGGTTTATAAAAAATGTTTTGGAAGCATAGGTAGCCATGGCCATTTCTGTTAACTTGGTGCCAACATTGTACAAGATATAAAAAAGCTAAAATGTTACTGAGCATTGCATCGGTTATAAGTAATACAGTAGTATGTTGGAAAAGAGTTTTATCATATATAAGCAAACTTGTACAATTATTAGCTTATCATTTTAAAATTGTAAAACCTATTATTTTCTACAGCACAATTCTGCAACCAAAGGAAAGCTATAACAACGATGGCATCACCATATATTATTGTTTCTGTGTATTATAGATCAAAACATACTGTACTTTTCATATTATGTAAAACTGTACAAGAAACTTTGCAATATAGTGCATGACCGTGTACTGCCTTTCTCTAGCTTCCTCATTATTCCAACTGAAGATCTTGATGAATATTAATTACAGTTTGATCTAATAAATATTTTTTCACAAGTTGCTATGGTTGTACTTTGATACTTGTATTCTAGCATTCTAAATAATCGTAACCTAGTTTCATATTAATATAATTTTGTAAGTAATTTTTTGCCAGCTTTGAATACACAACTAAGAGTTTCATTTATTTGGTTTGATAATCTACAACAACTCTTTGACCTGTTACAAAAGTCTGAGTAAAATACATTTAGTTATTATTGACAATAGATATTTACTTAAATATAAACTAGGAATTAGACTAATTACATACAGTAAACATTTTACTGCAGGCTGTCTTTTATACCACGTGATAGTGAATCGAGTGATTTATGGCGAACTAGCTGTATGGCAGGCTTGGCTTCCAATTATATCGCTTATAAATATCTAAACAAATAATCAGTGAAGTTTCTTGGAAGTAAATTTAAATTACTTTTCATCACATGCTGTACTCTATACTTCGAGTGTGTCTTTTCTGGTCTATTTCAAGTGTAAGTAAAATTTAAAATTGATGTATTTTAATAATTTGCTTTATATATAACATTTATGATAGTTATTACTACTATTATATAACTTTTTTTGCATCAATACATAATGACAGGATGTAAGTTTCATGATTCTGGGTGTATAGGCGATTTTCTTGTCTTGTAAGATAATTTAACATACTTAGTTAATGACAAAATTAAAACTGGAAGCATATTCCAGTCTTGCAAGATCCTCCTGTGGCTCCTAGTAATATACACCAATAGAACTTTCATTAAAGTATACAGTCAGTAGACGAATGGTTATTCGAATTGTTAGGTGAACTGTTAATGTCCATTTTTTCATATGTGAACAAAGTTCTGTAGTTTATTCTTGCTTACCTTTGACTACTTTTTTCCTTCAATAGCTGAGCTAAACAACTTTCCTATATTGAGGGGGGATTTGATGAATATCTGCGAAGATTAATGGTTTGTGGGAGTATGAAGGGCTATGGAATATTTTACTGAAATTTGATCAATGTCCAGTTTTTAATGGAAATGATTGCATATGCTCTTTTCCTTGCTTTAAAAAAGTTGAGTAATCTGCCATTACTCAACTTAATTACACAAAAAATTAATTTGCATGAAAATGTAGAATTAATGTGATTTGATTTGTACTGGCATTTAAATTAATCTGCGCTTTTTTGTTTCTTTTTAATCAGGTTTTTTGCTGTTACTTAATGTATGCTAATATCCTGGGGATTTTCTTTTTTAGTTTTCTAATTTAATTCCATTTTTAGATTAGGTTTCATCACGTTTTTTAGAAAATATTATATAATATTGATTTAATTTTAGTTTCAAACTTCAATCCTTTTTTCTGTCTTGACAAAGTAGGTTGCAATCATCAACTCTGGTTGCTGAAATTCATTGCATCACCTTTTAATTTCGCAAGCATAAAAGTATCAATATTAGCATATACTCCATAATTGATTCACCAGTTCTTTTAATGTGCAGGTAGTTTAAGTGCAATCGTTTATGGAATTTCGTTTCAAAATCTTTGGAGACTACAGTTTTTTATGTGATTCAGTGAAAGTTTTGATTCAGTGAAAGTGAAGTTGACAATCAGTAGAGATCTTGGGCAGTAGAGCAGAATGCTTCCTGTCGATTGCGTAGTGCTTTATTGCTTCAGTAGTGGAATGGTGTCATGCTGTATCATGACATATGTGAGCTGGTGCTTGATAGATGCTTGAATCATTGGCATGATGACACAACACCGAAATGAAAATTTTATTTTATTAAAAGTTATATAAAGCATTAATACTCATCTGTTCAAATGTTCTACATAAATAAATTGCAATCTTGCCAATTTTCCAGATGACATGGTGTTTCACATAACATGATTTAAATAGTAGTAGTCGTTGTATTTCTAGCCTAAGCCTAGGGCCACACTGTGCGTATTTTCGCATGCGAAAATTGAAATCACAAGTAGCAAAGGTGTCCACTGTGCGAGTTGAGAAAACGTTCGCACTTGTCGCTCTGCATTTTCAACGCAAGTGCGAATCGTCTCTGTCGTCGTCACCTAATTGGCTGGTAGTGATTAAGCGAGCCCAATTTCGTTATTTTAGTGCTAAATTCCAGTAAATTGCGTTTTATTGAAAGCGAGTGCGATTTAAAAATGAAAGCTTTATTTATCACGCATCACTGACGCTACAGTGGACGCCTTTGCTACTTGTGGTTTCAATTTTCGCATGCGAAAATACGCACCGTGTGGCCCTAGGCTAAGTGCTGTTAAACTAAGATCAGCCGTTGCTTTCAAAATACGGTAATGAGGTGAATGATATATAAAGTGTGTTGCATCATAACGTCAATCTACTGAGGTTGTCATATCTTTTAATGCTGATTGTGTGACCATTCCCAAGTATTGTTAAAGAAAACTTGTTTTTATTTGTGTAAATCCACTAGCTAAGATTTTGAATCTTTATTATCTGGTAATTTAATAAAAGTGCATTGTGAGAATGTGATATATTTTTATTTACTCTTTGTAAACCATAAAAAATATCTTGTGCATAATTTAATTTCTTCCATATTTTAAGGTGTAGTATTTTCAACTCTGGGGATTTTATGACTTTATCAAAAGTGGTTTTTAAGTTTGCAGAAGTTGGATTTTGTGCAGGAAACACAAGTGGGCTGCTTTGCTGTAACCACTGAAGGCTTGTGTTACTGGGCGTCACTTTTCGTCACATTTCTGTCTTCACACACTTTTACCTACTGCACATTCCATTTGTGTAGTATAAGTTTGTCAGCTCATTAAACTATAAAAAACTGCATTGACTCACGAGCCATTTGTCCTGAACAGACTTCATATTTCTTACCATTATTACTATCATGTAAGGATAGAGTAGCAGATTTATAGGTAATTAGATTAAAAAGTGAATTTGTGTGCTGTCATGTTACAACTGTTGGGTATTATATTTTTAAAGTTTAGTACCTAGTTTCTTTTTAGTAGAAAATTCCAATAGTACAAATTTTGAGCGCAATTTTTCATTATGATTGAGCAACTGTGGTTAGTGCTCTCTGTGACATCACAAATGGGGAATTGTAATCTCAAGCCTAGCACATCTACATCTAGCTAACCACAGTTTATTATTTATTTATGCTGACTTCTCCATTTGTATTTCTGTTATAAAGATTATGTTACGGTTATTATAATACTATAAATATTATATTTGTCAGTTCATGGTTTAAAAAATATTTGCATTTTGTTATTCAACTATAATAAATTTGAAAATGCTGCACTACTAGATTTGGACAGATAAAAGATAATAGAATGCTCCCTGAAAGTTGATAATAAATCTGTTTGAACAGGACAGGGTAGATGTGGATGGATCTACTATGAAAGTAGTAGTGGAAGGTTTACAAACTGAGGTTGTATTTGGTGATCTGCAGCACTTCCTTAGGCCTGGCCAATCCTACAACGTTGAGCTGGAGCTGGACATGCCCGACTCTGATGTGAACCAGATGGCTGGAACATTCATGGTTTCTGCTCTCTTTTATGATAATGTATGTTCCTAGTTGGCAGTTTTATAAGCAGGAGATTGATAGATGCAGCACAAAGTTTGGGGTTGCTGAGCACATTGTCTACCTCTCATTATTCAAACTCCTAATCACTGCACTGTGTAACTCCAAACTTTGTGCTGCCTCTAGCGTTTTCTGATAGTATAAGCCAGCTGTGCACTTGGCTCATGGGCCAGAGATTTGTTGTTCTTGCAGACTGACTTACACGATACGTTCTAGCATTGGTTATATGTTACGAGCTTGGTCCAGCCAGCCTCTTTTAGCGAATACTGCTAGAAGCAGCACTGCGTCGGGGGTGACTTAGTGCAGAATTTGTCCAACCCCTCCCTAACCAATGCACTCAGTGACCACCAACTCAGTGCTGCTTCCAGCAACTTTCTCTTTTAGCACTTCTATTCCAGAAAATGTGCTCTAAACCATTGAAATATAACATTTTGTATTTATTTTTTATTTTATAACAATTTTTAATCCAGTGCCATAAACATTTTACTGAACTAGTGACGTTGCTAAAAGTTTTTGGTAGTAGAACCCAAATCCTATGGTGTGCTTACAAACTTAAGCTGGTGTTTTCCCTCTCTAGTTGAACTATAGTAACCTAGTCCGGTCTCTTTCAATGCTACAAAATCCCAACTATATTTGTGACTATCTTTAGTAATACCACCAGGATAGGCTGTTCCTCTAAAACTCTTACAGGACCGGACTATGTAGCTCTACCACAATAGGAATAAATAATATATGGAAACTCCGTTGTGTTCTATGCATGTTTATGTCTATTTTACATATATATTGATATTTAAATTCATTTACCCTTATTCATTGTTCATAAATAGTCACTTGTCTTTGCATAATTAATTGTCAGGCCAACCCTTAATCTTCCAATAAATAAATTCAAATTATTCTATTAACTTGATTATTTAGTTTAATGCATACCACGGCCAGTAGTTTAGCGTTGCTGGAGAAATTTGTGGTATTTTTGGTTCCCTCACATGATGTTGTATTTACTTTGCATTACAAATGGCACATAGACAGGTAGTAATCTCCAGTATGTTTAGTGTAATATATATTAGATTAGTTGTATAGAAATGTGTTGATTCTGTTTTTTAGAAAAATGCACTGCTGACCTCAAGTAGCCGTCTGCTGATGCTGAAATATCGGTCATGGCTACTAAAAATACTGGACACGTTGTTCTACGCCCCGCTCTACCTTCTAGACTTCTCTGATCAGAAACAACTGCGCAAAGTGCAACTGTTTACAAACTACCAAGAGAGTCCGTACAAGAAAACTTCTCTCATATCTATAAACATCGACAATCCACAACTACAAATATATAACGCTCAACTAGTGTTGAAAGCTCAATTCAGAGGACTCAAGTATTACATGTATAACTGGCCTCTAACGACAGCAGTGATTCTAATCCCCTGCATTTGGTACATTCTGTTTATTATTACCAGTTCTTCTTGGTATGCCCTCAGATCAAAGATTGATCCCAGGTTAAAATCACATTCTGACTCGAGCTCACCTGGCCGGCCTCCCAATGAGGATGTACTAGTTCGCAGTGAAGATAACCATGGCAATGAGTTGGCACCAAAAGGGTTTCACACTAGTCTGCAATCACCAGAGCGTAAGACTATTGATATTGGTAGTGTTACAGAAGATTCAGGGTTGGGTGTAACCCCAATAGATTCACAAGATATGACGAGAGATGATACAAGTATTCGTCGTCGGATTCATACTACTGAACAATCAAGCACTTAGCACTCGCTGCATCCAACATTATCGCCAAAATGTAAATCACAAATATGAGTTTTGGGTCTTTGTTTTGTGATAGTCAGGTGATATGCTCTAGACTTGAAGCACTTTGAGTTTTTAATAGTTCTACATGCCAATTGATATTTCATGAATTATTGGCATTTAACATCATTAAACATTAACCCAATGGTTAGATAAATAATTGTTCATATTTCATCTGCTCTAAAAGTTTATTATGAAAATATTTAAATAAAACTTTTGTCTGACATCATGCACTATTAAAATTTGTCTAATATCAGTAAAGATTGAAAAAGTGTCTTCTGAGACTATCACAGTACAGGATGTCAAATGACAAAGTAAGACTCGAATCTGTTAGACAACTAAATATTGGGTATAAAGTTGGTGGGTTGTAATGCACGTTCCTCACCGCAAATACAGTTGCACCAGGGGTATCTCTTCACTCATCTATTCTCTTCTACTGAAGCATTAAGAGCTAAGATTTCCGAACAAAGGATTATAGAGTGATTTAATCTAGGGTGGTAGTGAATTATATAACTTAACCTGGAAGAACACAGATACTGCTGTGTGGCCTTAAGCTGCATGGTGAGATGTTAGGAGAGTTTAACTGGTGCAACATGCATCATTGGTGCATGAGGCATAGCTGCTTTACTATGTGAATTACTATAGTTCCAAAAGTTATAGCTCATTCATTGCTTGGCGAATGTGCTCCAGCAGTATCACCATTTTCGAGTACATTCGTTTCACTTAGCAATGTCTCTGTTCATTGTAATATAAAATATAGCATACCTTTAAGTATTACGCAATTAATATAAATGATAGAAAAATATAGAAAGATTTGTAATAATCACATCAAAGAATAAATTTAAAAAATAAAATGTTTTATATCAATAATATTTACAATATATTTGCATAATAAATTTGATATAATTTAGCTTGAGGTTGCTGGGCAGAAATGCATACTGTACCGGGGTACTGTGATATGCATGTGGAGAAGCCCTTTGTCTTGGAGTATTATTTTTGACCTTTTCTTTTTTGCTGACCAGTGAGACTGGTTAACAGCCCACTAGCTGATGAGTTCAATATGTCGGAGGTCCTGACATGATGAGGTCACAGGCACTTAGGTAGGTGTGTAATACTGTGTGCCGTAGTGTGTTGGCTGATACTGCATGCTATTGTTGTTGGAGTATTTAGGCTGATATTGAGCAGCCATTGACGAGGACGTATGAATGTTATCAGTATGCTGCCGGTGCTGTCCAAGACTCTCCAGAGCTGATGTAGACAATTGACTGTAATATGATGGTTGGTAATGAAAGTTTCTCATAAAGTCATTCATGCCCATGGCGTTGGATGCGGAGGTGTGGACAGCAGAGGCTGGTGGTGCATAGCATGGATACGGCAGATCTACTTTTGTAGCCAGGTTCAACGGCTTTGGAAGCTCAACCATGGAGGTGCATGGATCCACATTATGAGGAAACATGACCGCATCTGGACTCACTGCATGGAAGCCATCTTCTTTCATCATCATATCGGAAGAGCCATCGTAACCCCCTGCATTAACTTTCTTAAACTTCATTCGCCGATTTTGAAACCAAATTTTCACCTAATAATAAATGATACACACAATATAAAGCTTTAAACATTTTACCAGGGTATCTCTCTGCCTTAAAAGTTATGCCTCGACGTTAAACTAAAAATAAAGTTTTTGGATATAAATAAATACCAAAACAATGTTAAATTGCATGCCAAAAAGTATATGCATATATATTTACAATTATTTTGACATCCCGACATATAAAACAATGTGTCTGTAAAGCAGGTGTTATGTTAACAAAAACTAATGGCATCCTGTGTAACTTTTCTTCGAATTGAGCACCGAAATAAAAGTTTGTACAGGCGCTTTCGGTAGGACTAGAGATATATAATTTTAAATATGTTATCAAAATATTGCATATTAGTCTATTTGATAGTTAAAGCTTAATAAAATATTAAAAGTGGGTGTGATAGGCAAGGAAAACCATCATATAGAGTGAAATCTTTTCTTGGTGGTGATGGTGACAATCAGTTAATTACTTGCCATCAATTTCTCACTAAGGAAGTAAGTTAAGATTGATTTAAAAGGAAATCCCATTTACGGAATTAATGACCGCAAATGATACCCTGTAGCATTATATACACTGTGTTTCGTAAGCTACCTGTCTTTCCGTTAGATTTAGAGACTTGGCAATTTCTATTCTTCGAGATCTGCACAAATATTTGTTGTAGTGGAACTCTTTCTCTAGTTCTAGAAGCTGAGTGTTGGTGAACGCTGTCCGCTGCCTCTTAGGCACTTTCATATCTGAAGAGTTACTGCTTACTCCCTCTGAAATTTTAAACTATAAATTTCAAGCTTCATTATTATGTCTTCACTAAGCATTATTGTAGTTGCTGTGAAAAAAAATAAAAAGTTAGAAATAATACTTTAATCGTAGGGTAGTCCTACAGCATTCATTTGCTTAGAGTTAGACTATAATGAAAGTTAGTAAAAGTGAATAAACTTGTTAAAAGTTCACTATATCTATATATTTATGGTGGTGTTACTGCAGGTCAAAGTTATTTTCTTGTTAAAGTATCAAACTCTTATTGTACAGCTAAAATATTTTCTATCGTTTCCTAAATTCAGTGTTGAAAAATTTTTTTTACAAAGTATTTGTCTTTACTTATTTATGTGCTTATTAAATAAGAATCTATAGTCCTTTATTTTAAAAAAGAATAAGCTATTTTTTAGAATATATTACTATACCTTATGAAGAGGAAAGTTAAAAGAAGAATTCTGAATATATGTACTAAGCCCTAAGATAATATATGCTGAATATCACAAAATAATTAAAATAAGGAAGGATATATCTCCCCAATTAATGTTATTTGCTCCAACTTCTGGCATACAATAATGCACAATATTACGAATGTTTTCAATTTTTGCAAAATTATTGACTATGTTAAAAATATAGCTGCATGGTCTGCGTAAGAAGCTTATGGGACCAACCAACCAACCTGGTGGTGCATTGAATAATTGCTCAGCAAGTGTTGAGGTTTTGTTGGTGGGTGGTGCATATGAACTTTCACCACACATAGGTAACGGCTGTAGACAAATTACTTCCTGGTAATATCTAACTTACATTATTTAATATACATAATTATATTATAGCTACTAATATATTGTATAATTATAACTATTATGCTAATATATTAATGTACAGTAATCATGCTTACACTGCAATATGTGCAATCATACCATCATAGTCATTATTCTAGGCATTAAGCTTTAATAAATTAAGTCAACTTAAAAAGTTGCTGCTAAATGATTTGATTTTGAAGAAAAAACAGTTAAATAACTAATGCTGATCTCAATCTTATTAAGTTTCTTAGCAAACAGTTATCCAGTTTTTTATATCAAAATTCAATACTTTAGTGGGATTATCTAAAGAGCATGTCTTCTTTTAGAAGACTGTAATAAAACTTTGAGTCTGTGATTTGGTACAACTAGTATGAAATATCCCCAGTTATTAAGATTATTTGGCATGATTGAGTAAATTGCTAGATAAACAATCAATAATGCATATAAGTCAACTGCAGTAGTTAGACTCTTTTAGTAGTTTTAATATAGTAAATTTCCTATAACCATTTAGTAGGTATTATAGTTAATGCTCTGCCTTGACCATAGATAATGGCCTGAAATTTATTAACCATTTGATGAGCGTTATAGTCATTTTATATTTTAATCTATAGGTGATTTATTGCCCAAAAACATTTAACTTTTGTAAAGTATACCATTGTATATATTTGGAAGTCTGAAATAACGGAACTGAAACTATTCAAGTTCCCAATGACTTCGTGAAGGACATGTTAGGATTTTCAGCTGCAGTTTACTAAAATCAGTAGCAACAAGTGGATCAGTTGTTTGTAAAGTTTTGCTGTTTATCACAATGCAATAACTACTAACATACATATTATAGGCTACTTGCTTGAGAATAGAATAACTTTTAATGCTGTTTTGAAAACTTGATAATTATTACAACTAACTGAACTCAAAAACAATCATGAATTATATTATATTAGTTAGCTAACTCTAGATGTAGACCTTTTGCTATGCTAGCTATTAGTTTTGTTTAGTCAAAAGTGAAAGTAAATTTACATATAATTGGTGAAAAAAGAAAGGTAATAAAGACCATGCTCTATGGGTCCATAGCACTGCAGATATAGTTGATACGGACAACTGGGTTGAGTAGTTAAACATGATACACTAGTAATAACACAGTATTATCTAAATAGTAAAAATACTTTTTATAAAGGAACCAATTAATCCATTGCATTTTAATTACAGTTTCTAATTTAAAATTTGAATTAATTTATAAGTAGGCTCCATTTATCAAGGGTAAAACCTTTAAAATTTACAAATGAATTTATTTATTACCACTCATTATCAAGAAACGCAAAAACTCATAGAAATCACATTCATTCATAATTATGAATATTAACAATTACAAAAGAAAAATACATGCAATAGAGCCTCTAGCAAGTGTATTTTATATACAGCTTTTTAAACTTAAATATCATAGTTTATTACTACATGTGTCGTAAAAGCTTATCCCTGGGACTAATTCATTTACTAAATATTTTAAAATTTAGCCGTGGGAATTATTTTACTTTGCAAGTATTGATCTACTTATCTAAGTAAATGCTTACCTAGAATACCAAATAAATCTTGATGTAATTACAACATGTCTTCTTTTTGGCATGATAGAATGATAACTACAGTGTTTATAGCCAAGTTATTGCTACTAGTAAATCTCCTATTGTGCAATACCTGGAATATGCTGTGTGTGCTTTGATGTAACAACACAAAGACAGATTTGATAGTTCCAAAGTTGCTTTTTAAAATTATTCTGTTACATCAATTCCATAAAGATCTTTTTTTAATATGTTTGATGGAAACATTGAGACTACCAGTTCAATGGCTGCACAGTTGTATTATTGAAACTATTAGCTACTATTTGTTGATTGCTCTTAACTTTAACCAAATTTTATACAACATGGATACAGTTTAGCCTAAACAACTCATAATCACTCATTTGTTGTGTATGCACAGACCTATATTCTCAACAATTTGAAGTAACCGTTATTTTTACAAAATGGTTATTAATTTTTTACTGCAGATAGAAATAATTTTTTGGACAACCAATACCCTTTCTATAATACCATAAATAATATGCAGGCAATGCTAAGAAATTTATAACCTGCATTCAAAGAGCGCTTTGCTCACATTTTGATTATCTATTTTTACAATTAGTTTTTGACAACTGATGTTGACGTGCATTTATAATTATTTATTTGTTTTGAATTCATTCCTAGACTGTATATTATAAGTACATAATACACCATCTATTTCCATACAATGTATGTAATGAAATATAAGCTTTTCATGAATACTACAACACAATTACTACTAATAATGTAAAAGTAAGCTTCTAGTATGTAGATGTTTTTGAAACTTAAAACAGAAGAAATGTATAGTTTTGTTGTTTATACCAAAAGTCAGTTAGCAGGTTTTTTAATAAAGCTATATATATGAACATAATTAGGCTTATATTAGGTCTATACCGATGTTAATACAACATTTTGGTGTGCCACATTTCGATAACATGCGTTTTTTAAAATGCTATATTTTAGCACAACATATTTTATTAATAGATGGAAGTTCATATGCAAACAAATTTATTTCAAGATAATACTATAATATAGTATAATATATAAGTATAATACTAGATTTATAGAAATCCTGAGCCAAATTGCTATAAACACAGTTCAGGGTTGCATCTCACTAATGCATGTATTTGAACATTGCTTTGCTTGTTAGCCACTGGTTACTAAATATAAACAATAAACCTCATACATACCTGGGGAAGAGGATGTGGACTGTTTGTCTAACAGTTTCTGGTCACTTATCCATCTACACTCTGATTCTGATGACGACAAAACACTGTCCAAACTTTGCTGATGCTGAAGTCCAGCTGCCATGTTTCCTGTAGATAACTTCTTAGTCTCTTACTTATGAGCACCTGTCAGCATCAGTTGTAGTATTCCAGCAATACTGCTTGCGTTCAAAATATTAGCAGCGAAGCACTTTGTCCTCGTGGATTATCAACGCTAACTGCCACGCAAAGCACTTGCTGGGAGAGTTTATACAGCTTTGATTCCATGCAATAGAAGAGCACACCCTCTCGCACTCGCTGTCCTCCAAGGGTGAGTATTTTAAGCCACAGATTGCAATGCTCTTTTTCCTGATGTCACGGCCAGTGACTTATAATGCAGATAAAATCAGCATGGAGACTGGGTGTCGTAAAGTAAGTAGATTCAGCTCACAACTGAGTCCTTCAGCAAGCACATTACTTATATATGCAAGCTCTTTCTACTGGCGGACAGTATAACGACACAAATTTATATGTCACAACTTTGATTTATTGATATTCATTTCTAATCAACACATGATAGTTGGACAAAAATAAAATGGAAAGTTAAAAGATATTACACAGATATGGGCTTACTGTAACATTTATTTTTATGTCACAAGTGATAATTGCTAATGACTATGGCTGAATAATAGAAATATGATAACATGTTATATAATATGCAAAGCACACAAGATTAAATCAGCTACTCATTAAATCAGTAAAATCTATTTCTAATTAGCTATTAGACAAATGATGCTCCATTGCCATTGAAACCATTGTTTTTATTCCAATTATATACAATTGACATGCAAAAAATAGTGCTATTGAAAAACTAACCAATTGTTGGCATAGATTTTCCTAGGCACATAATATAGTATTATGAGCAACATTTCAAAAAATTTTAAATATTTTTCTTGTCTATATTAGTCGCTCATTAGAAACCTAATGTGGCCAACAATTAATAGGAATTGGTTTTGCACCTTTTCAAACTTGAGGTAAAAATTTTATAACCTTTATCTTTATTTGCTTTTGAAAATATAAGGACTCATTTGAAGTAATTTTTATCAGCTTTAAAGTAGTTAAGCCCTGATAAATTTATTGCTATCTTTTCTTAAAAAACAGCTAAAATGTTTAGCGTAGCATGCACCAACTTTAGAAAATATGCCTTTTTAATTGTTCAATTTACGTATAATATATGTTAAATATACAATATAAGTTTTTACGTTAACGTAACTGTATTTACATGGAAGCAAACATGTGATGATCAAACTAAGGTCATATAAAAATTCGAATCAAAACTGTGAATATTACAGTTAATGTATTGAATAACTTGTACTGCACAAACTACTTGGAAAAGTTTCATACAGCAATATTTTGGAGCTGAGTAGATCAATTTCATTTCTTTGAGAACTATTCTGAAAAAGAGATTATGTCCAGGTAAGGAACTGACAAGCAATTTAGTCACTGATCAGAAAGTCTTGGTGGGAATCGAGTAATGATAGCAATTTATTTTGTTCTGACGATAAGCTGTAGTGCTGTATAGTGCTGTGTAGTGCTGTGTAGTGTTGTATAGTGCTGTATATAGTGCTGTGTATTGTTGTGTAGTGCTGTGTAGTGTTGTGTAGTGTTGTGTAGTGTTGCTGTGTAGTGCTGTGTAGTGTTGTGTAGTGTTGTGTAGTGTTATGTAGTGTTGTGTAGTGCTGTGTAGTGTTGTGTATTGTTGTGTAGTGCTGTGTAGTGCTGTGTAATATGGCTAATCGTAGAATGAAACTATTTTATGAACCTTAAAATTCAAACATAGAATCAACTAATTAGTTGAAATTAATTAAACTTGAGTCTATAAAACACTAACTCCCAGCCAATAAAACAAGCCGTTGGTACAGTGTAAGGTTTTGTATATAACAAGTGATTTAGCTGCATGCAGACAAGATGTACTCAAAGTAAAATTTTTCAAACTCTTGATAGCGCAAACAGGATTTGCTACTTATAATAAATTTTTGCTGATTGTTATTTTAAATTTAAAAATAAAAATATACAGTAAAGAAGAACACCTTAAAGTGATTTTTATTCTAAATGTATTTCAATGTAATTTCTGCCCCATTAAAATTCTTGACCTTATAATTTTTAAAATTAACAAGATATATTAATTGCTGGTTGCTATGTTATTGCACGTAAATTTATATTCTATTGTTGTCTATCAATTCCTATTATATTACTGTCTATAAATTGGTATGATATTACTGTATATAAATCCTTATTACATTACTGTCTATGAATCTATACTATATATACCTGTCTAAATTGAGATTATAATACTGTCTAAAATGTTTCTTTAAGTAATTTATAGATCTAATTTTGCTATCTTTGATTACAGTTACGGTGTGCAGCTAGTGTTGATAGTAAACCTCTAGCAGATTGTTGCTAAACAACGTGTACAAGCACTGTACTGTATATGTACTTGGCTGCAGTATAAGCTAAATCTAATACTATATGGAGCTTGCTAGGCTTTCATTTTAAATAATCTTCCCAAGAATTTTAAAACCCCTGAAAGAAGAGTACGATAAGTTTAAAAACTTAATCACCCATTGTAATCTATTGTAACTAAACCACACATCTATCGTAACAAACTAAAAATATCATAATATTCTTTTAACCCAGTAGCATATTTTTGGCAAAATAAAAACCTGCCTTTTAGTTGCTGGGCTTGACACTGTTGATAAATTGAATCAAAATATATTTTGTTATTAAAGGCTATAAACTATGGTATATAATATGCAAAAGCAGAATTAATTGACATTACCACTGCTATACTAATTGTTAGCTGTTCTCCAAATTTACTTCTAGTCCTCATGGTTGACATTTTCCAGCAAGAGCGCACAATTCTCATGAATATTTTTAGTATTTAGTAAGGCAGCTGCATGATATGACTAACTGAATTCTTTTAGCCATCTATACTTTCTTACTTTTGTCCAGTAAATTATTGCTTCAACAGAATAAACTTCATCAATGATTCAATGAAAAGACAACTTCTGTATATAATAGTGTATTTAATGAAAGCATAAAAAGTGGCATATAAATGAATTTTGATTGAAACAAACATTATTTGTAAACATTTTATGCAGCCAAGTTTTTATGATTTGATTATTTATGTTATGCAAAGATTGTAGACACCAGTTCATTGCCCTGAATAACTATAAATACAAACATAGGAATGACTTAGTAAGACGTAGCATATTTGAAGTAAGAGTATATCTGTTTAATGTGAAACTTTTTTCCTCATATAGCATTGCCAATTTTTTTTCAATCAATCAATTACTCATTTTTGAGGAATTGAAAACATGAAGACTTTAAAGATTTATTCAAGTGCATCAAATGTTGGAACGTTATTATTGAAAGTAGATGAACAACTTCGATTGAGAGACGCAAATAACTAACTGGTGAAGTTTAATTACTTTAGACTAGAATTATGAAACCAATCAATCAGCTTTTCTTAAAAACTTGGAATTTGTTAAGCATTTATTATTACCATGACTTATGACCTATGACCTATGACTTATGACTATTATTACTATCACTTCTCTCTTTTACTATGATTTACCTAAATTTTCACCTGCAGTCTTTAAAGTAAACATTTTGCAATTTTCTTTTTTGGAAAGCATTTGTAATAAATGTTGGCAAAAATAAATTTCATTAACCCAGTTTCCACATTTTTACAGTAATCACTGCTGGATTTGTGAATTCGTTGCAATGCTGTAAATTTTCAGTAACAGTGACTACTGCATGAATTGCATGGGTAATGACTACTAAGCCATTTAGCTACAGGGTCTTTTGATAGCCTTATAATGTTTACAATAGGCTAAGTACTAATATTAAATACTGTGCAATGTATTGTATCAGATATTACAACTAGAAATAAAGATATAGTTGGCAATGTTGAATATTTTTAGAGTTTTACTTATCTATTCTTAGTGGTTTATATCTGACTGAGCTGCAATATACTTGGCTTATATATTTTTACCAAGTTACTTAATCTTGTGAAGATTATAAAGTTCTGGTACTCCAGTATTTTAGTATTTTAGTATTTTACTAACAGCAAGAATTCAAAATGCAAATTTTGCTATATGAACAAGAATAATTTGCAGTTTCAATGAAATTGCTCTTCAGTACGTCAGCTGTGATGCTTATTTTTCTAAAATAGCATCTGGTTTTTCTAATTCTTTATAATGTTGCCATTAACATAATGCAGCAACAAGCTGTGAAGCCATCACATTATGTCATTGGAAAAAATTGATGGATTTTGCATGAATAGTTTCATTACAGTAAATGAATGAGAAAAGACATTAATTTCATTGCCTTCGAGTAAGCTACTATTAATTGACATAATTAGCTATGTGTATAATCAAAGCATGTTGCCAGCAATAATGTTATGTAATGTATGATCTCATATACTTCCAGGAAACTGATATTAGCACATGGTTTTAAAATATAATTTGAAATATAAAGCTTTCATCACATGTAAGCAAAGAATTGTTGAAAAGGATATTCGCATATAAAGTAAACTTCACATAATTATAGCTATTGTTTATTGTATGCAATTTTACTTACACATTGTTATTAATTTAAGAACATGGTCTTGGGTGACAAGATTGCAGTCAAAATATGCTATAACATTTATTTAATTCATGAGTACTCATTTAAGTGCTTGATTGATAGCAGAAATGCTTACTGGTCTGCTCACACTACCATAGTTAGAGTGGTAGCATGATTTTAATACCCATCAAGTAGTATACAACTTTAGTAAATGAAGGTGGTAACTAGCTTTTAATGACTGTAAAGTCTTGCTAGTTCAACTGAAATCTATTATATCAAGTATCAACAGCAACACATTTTAAAGTCTGAGTTTTTTATTAATCACTTGGAGAAAATCTATAAAGTTAATATACTAACTATAAAAATGATTCCAGGAGCAACAAGAATAGTTTAGGTTGAGTGACTGTTTGAGCCATGGTGAGTTAGTATATGCAGCATGTGGTATTAGTCGACGTGGTACACGCCGGTACTGCTGGTATACAGCCCTATGGCCTATGCAATACACCGTCTTCTTTGATATTTTCAATTTAAATATAGAGGAACGCAAGCTGCTACACCCTTCCTTCTACTGTTAGCAATTACTAATCTGATAAAACTGATGACATTTTTTAAATTCAGTTTCAACTCAAATGCCAGAAATGTATTCTCACCGTATCCGTTTTTAATCCTTTCAGGTAACTGGAGATACCAGAAATCTATTCTAAATGGTTTGCGTAATTTGTGGCTTTGCAATTTCAACCAAGCAATTAAACTTTATTGAATTTGACTATTTACTGATTTCCTTATTAATATATTATTAGTATGCGGAAAGAAATTAATTAAATTATTACTTTAGCTACCTTTGATAATAAATAATATAATATTACTTAACAACATAATATAATATGAATGTTACTTCTGACAAAAGCGTGTAACTATAGTTTATAATTCTAATATTTATGATTTTCGCTTATTTTGTCTCTTAACTGTAATTTGTCAAGTTGATAGCTGCAACACCATGCCATATAACAACATGTTGTCTGTCTTTAGATTTAATAGGACATATTTGCGATATCGATATCGTATAGTGTGCTTTGTGACCTCATAGCTGTTAAGTGGTATTGTTGTAAGAAGCATGCTATCTACTACTATTACTAACAAGAATATGCTACACATAAAAACAAAATGCAGAGCTGAGTGGAAAATAGAGAAGTTGACATGGTTTTCATTTGTTCACAACTTTTTTAACAACTATCACACTATCACCTTGAAGTATTACTGGAGAAATCTTTGAGTTCGTGTGTTATAGGCATGGCTAGCATGGAACTACTGACTAGTGAAAGTTTCCATTATCTGGCTCATTGGTTGTATTCTCTGACAGTGGGATATGAAATAATATGCTTAGTTTGGTGTAACTTAGAACCATCTCATAAAAATGGCTCCTTGCCAAGGTAGAGCAGAACGTTAGTTACTAAACTATCGGATAAGCCTTATAGATACCACAGCCCCAGAATTCTAAGAATTAACAATTAAAATACTGCAAGTTTTTCTTGCTCAATCGTCTGGTCAGTTAACACTTCATTATCTCCGAACAGTCTTCACAGCTGCTCTATTTCTAACTGTTTTAAAAAGTTTTAAATGATACTACTGAGGTATAGATCACCTGTATAGGTGCCATGACTGGCAAAAATAACTTAAAGCTAAAGATATTTAAAGAAAATCTGAAGCTCAAGTTTATTCTGTGGAGGATTGATTGCGGGAACAACTGCATATGATTACAGGTATTCGGCTGGTTAGTTTTCAGTAGAACTTGTCACCATGTGTGTAACAGGATTTGATTGATGAGATTAACCTTACCATACTTGAATAAGTTTGTCATGCACATTGCTATGTAGCTATTTACCAATTATAATTTATTCTTCTGGTTGTCATGACAACATCCACATATTGTGACACTCGGCATAACAACGTCAAACCACATCTTTTTTCTATAGGAATTTGTTATGACTTTATTCATTTCTACAGGCTTGCTGAGGTCAATCTCTTGAAAGTTTTCAAATGCCGTTGTCTCCGTGGTCTTCTACTTTATGCAGCAAGAAGCTCCAGCTGGAGCATTCGGGCCAGTACTTAAGCGTTAGACAAATTATACGTGTCATAGAGTTAATGTTTTTAGTTAATGATTTTGGCTTAAGAGTGAATCATTATTCATTCTAAAATCAACAAATTTAAATTTTCCTGTAGTAATTTATCACTATTTGTATTGATAGCACGGAGAGTTTATTGATACAAATGTCATTAATGCTATTCATAGTAAATATTTCAGCATTATAATGTATATTGTGAGATTAATTAGCTTTAAACTTAAACTCAGTTGAAAAATAGCACATACCAGTTTTAAATAGTAATTATTTACAAACAACTTAAATCTAATACTATTAGGCTGGTAAATGAATTGGAAATCACAAATTATTACATAAATAATCAGATATGGCATCATCATGAGAAAATGCTTAATTATTCACTGGACCAGCTAAAAGCTAAAATGTATAATTATCTATTATATTGATCAATCTATGTACAGCTTAGATCTAATATTTTTTGGATTACAAAAAGATTTTAATATCAATTGCTATGACGATTTCAACTGATAAATTACCAACTTGAAAACAAAATATGATGCTATTTTCATGCCAGGTAAATCAGCTTTCAAGCAGTGAGTGGGCGTAGCTTAGCATTGGTAGTTCAGTCTTCATCATCCAAACTCTTTTCTGATCCACCAGATGTTGACTCTTGGGGCTTTATTTCTGGAATCTTACCTTTTGTATTTGGTAATTTGTGTTCTTTTTTCCATTTCATTCTACGGTTTTGAAACCAGATCTTTATTTGTCTTTCTGAGAGATCAAGAGTGTGTGCAATCTCTATACGTCTGCGTCTTGTGAGATAACGGTTGAAATGAAATTCTTTTTCTAGCTCTAAAATTTGGTGTCTAGTGTAGGCAGTTCTGGCTCTCTTTGGATCCATGCCATCTGGGTCATTGGATGCTGTATTAAAACAAAATTGTAAACCAATCACAACTATAATCTTGTTTCAAAAATTTACTGTTTAAGCTTTTTTAGTCTCAATACTTTTGCACATTCCTAGGTTGGAATCTTAGATATTTTATTAAACTCATGTCACATTTCATTAACTTTATTCCAGTATCAGGACTAAGTAAAATATTAGCTGCAAATCAGCTTTTAGTTGTTAGTGTTGCAATTAGTGCTATGAAGGTAACACTTTGTAGTCAAGTGTTTACTGTCTCAAGACCTCAGATCAAGGAGAGGTTATGCAACGTAATGGCTAAGCACTTGGTTATCTATCATATCATCTAGCAATATAGCACACATTTGTTTAAACCTTTCTAGAATGCTTACGTTTACTAAGATGTTATATTTCACCATTTCGGAGTGTTTTTGACGCATTACCAATGCATTGATAACATCAAAGCATTTCTTAGTAATGAATATAGTTATATAATTGTTCAATTAAGAAAAATCTAGAGCCCGAAACTGGGTATACAGATTCTATGACTAGTCAGTGCAAGTTATGAGCAGGATCTGTAAATATCTTTTTCAATGTTGTAAAGAACATAGAACAAATTCCGAGCATTAGTGTGGTAAATGTATGCTAGACTAATTTCTAAGCAAAACCCACAGATAAGGTTGGGTATGCTAACAGTCAATTTGACTACTTCTAAAACAATTTCATTGGTTATCTGGTACATACAGCTAACATGTAACTTTTTCATCCATGGATAGATCTGCACAGCTGAGTTAGTTGATGCGGTGAAGGTTGAGTCATTCTCATTGGTTGGAGTGGAGGGTGTTTCAGGATGGCTGGTGCTGTGAGGTAAAGGAGGCTGATATGAAGGTATAGCTAAATTACTGTAGTCCATCCGTAAGCCATGCAGAGGGTAACTGCTGTTGGATGTGTTAATATCAACTCCATTGCTTGAGTATCTGCAAACAACACACAGAAAAATACAAATGATCATCGCATTAGATTGATCTCGCTTGGCTGGAACTTAGAGTTGACTATAGAAGTTGTAAATCTCTCCAGCAAGTTCCTTTCTTAAACTCCTAAAACATAACGCAACTTTTTATGTAGTATCTGCTAATTGTATCTGCAGGAACACAGTAATATCACTCGGCCAAAATAACTAATGGGTTGATCTCATAAATTTCTCTATGCAGGCGATTGCCATTTTTTTTTTTTCATTGATATAGTTTCAGCCTCACTTATGATGCACCCTTCAGTTATAGCATATGTAATGCCTGATTGGTTATAGAGCCAAATATAGAACACCCATTTGTAGAACGAAACTTGTAAGATAGGCTTTAACGTTCTTCTGGTCAACTCTTATGCGACGACTGTGGGTAGTTTTATGCACAACAGTAAAACTTCAAAAATACTGTGAAGTGTGTATATCTTGTCTGTATGCTACATGATACATTACTTTAATGTAGCTGTTGAAAGAGATATGTTGGTGCAGCGGGGCAACATGGTCAGAAAGAATGTGAAACCCATATCTTATAAGCTTAGTAAGCAAATTGCTATGCTACTGAACACTTGAGTCCTAAGTACTTGAAAGACGCCATTGACTGTGTGATGTAAAAGAAAAGATTAGGAAATTTTACAGCCGAAAGTGAGATATTAAGCATTGAAGTAGGGTGAATGGGTGCAATATTTGTCATTACAAAGAGAGAAGTACAAGAAAAGTATTGGGTACTGTTATCTTTACAAGATCTCTTACCAAATTGTCTTAGCTTACGATATAAAGTTAATAACGCATGACTAATGTCAGCCTAACCAATTATTATAATGTCATACCAGTACCTGGCCGCAGATGGCTCGCCATTCGCTGTTGAAACGTAAGTGCTGTCGTAATGCTGTCTGTAGAAATCTTCTGTAGCTCTGCTTTGACCATTGCTGTACACGCTGTAGTCAATTACGCCATCATTTGGGCCATTGTATGCTTCAGTTTGCCCTAATAGAAATGTACTCATGTCTGTAGTTCTTCAACCAGTTGCCAGGAATGATAACTAAACGATTTGGCTCAATGAGCATTGCACAAGAGGTTCACTGTCTAACAGCTAGTTAGATGGTACACACTGTAGCAATGGTAACAGGAAAATCCCTTAACTCCATTTCCCATGCTTAACGATAGGTATACGCTCCAGTTGCCATGGTGATATGTCAATTTATAATTCCACGATCAGGGCCTGCAGCACAACTGCAAGGCATTGTACTGTTTGGGCAAACTCTTTGTGTAGCTTCAACAATTATCTTCTTAACCACATACCTCCTTTACCACATGTCACAGAGCCTCCTCTTCTGCCGTTTTTCTTCTTTTGATTACCACCAGAAATGATGTCTTAATTTTGAAACACCTTGTTTTTATCCAGCTCTTTTTAAGCTAAGTGGCTTATGGGTTAAGTTTCCTAGAATACAAGGTCATAATTAATATCTGCTTAGTTAACATTTTAATATGTGTATTTCCATTATAAAAAGCATCTTTTAGAGCTCATTTTGAACATATGACATAGTAACATTTAAGTCAGAAAATTATATTTTAGATATTATCTGGTAAAAAAATAGGTTGACCACTGTTTATTTTTCTAGCAGACACTGCAGATACATTATAGTTTGAGCTTATACATACACACACTTTGTAATGTTATATGAAAAGTTGTCAATAAAATTACAAACATTATGTATTAATTTATTAGTTGGTCAGAATATATGACACTTAGACATAGTCATGTAACCATTAGATCGGAGTATATGTGTTTTACTGTTAGATCTTGTAAATAAAGTGAGCTATAGGTATTGACTTTATTTTGAGGACTTGTTAATCTGTCAACCAATCAGCAAAATAGTTGTTGAATAATAGCATTATATATTGAACAGCTCTACATAAAAACTCAATGAAGTTTATAGTCACCATCTCTGTGACAAACCCCTGATGGAAAGTTTTTTTGTTAAATCGGGCTAAGGACTTATTCAGATGGGGCACAGAAGCAATTGTGACTGGATGCCCTTCCTAACATCCCTAATAGCCTTTCTCAGGGTTCGAACCTATAACTTCGTGGTTCCTAGGCAAACGCTCTAACCCCCTTGGACAGCTCTACATACTGCCTACAAATAGTATATTTATGTTACTATTCTAACATATTAGAGCATTATTCGATTCTCTGAACCTCAGAATATAATATGCAAGTCTTGCTATAAGTTTGTGCACTAATTATGTTTATCTCACGGAATAAAGATATGCATTTTTGCAAATTGCTATTAGATATATAATATACATAAATATAACAGTTAAAAAAATAAAAGCCAAATGGTAAACTATAAAAATATTAATTGGTATAATTTTGTAATACATTTCCTCACTTCAAGAAGTTATACATTTATAACTCAAAATTTTTACAAAAACATATACAAAGTAGCTACTGACTGGGCATTAAAAAAGGTTTTGAAAAAATACAACCTAAAGACTTATTAACAGTACATAACATTTAATGCATTCGAACAGAGTTCAACTATATATTGTATTATTTCATAGTTTTGCTGAGCAAGTTAACTTTTGAATAAAAAGATGCATGCATTAAATGATACTAGAACAGAGTATTCTTGTAGCAGCTTTAGAGGCCCAACTCTTAGCCTCGGGCCACACGGTGCGTATTTTTGCATGCGAAAAATTGAAATCACAAGTAGCAAAGGCGTCCACTGTAGCGTCAGTGACGCGTGATGAATAAAGCTTTCATTTTTAAATCGCACTCGCTTTCAATAAAACGCAATTTACTGGAATGTAGCACTAAAATAAAGAAATTGGGCTCGCTTAATAACTACTAGCCAATTAGGTGACGACGACAGAGACGATTCGCACTTGCGTTGAAAATGCAGAGCGACAAGTGCGAATGTTTTCTCAACGCGCACAGTGGACACCTTTGCTACTTGTGATTTCAATTTTCGCATGCGAAAATACGCACCGTGTGGCCCTAGGCTTAGTGAATTTTAAGATCACAATGAGATTAATTCAATATTACCAAAATAAGGCTGAGAGCAAAACAGATGACTTTACAGATTTATTTGCTGTGAATTTTATATACTAACTTGAAATATTTAATAATGCGTTTTTTATGTATAAATTTGTGCAATATTATTATTTATTTGTCACCTGTTTTTTTATACATGTTAACCTTTACAAGGTGATCAGTCAGAATTAATAGATTAATAGTTTTAAGCAGATAAAATTAAATTGCCTATTTTTTATTTTGATAGTAAAGGTTAACCTTTTTAGTTTCTGACACGTCTAACTATCTATTTTTTGTATTTCTAAATCTTTATGAAATATGTATTTGATCCATAAATCATAACTTTATGAAAGCATAACTGGCAATATAACATATAATTTTATGCTGCATCATGAACATTAGTTACACAATTTCTCTTTTAATTTAAATTATTATGAATTAAAGACAGTGAAATACTGAATAGAAGTGACACTTATAGTTAGCATTCTAAATTATTGTGAGAGTTTAGTGCGTGGTGGTAGAACTAATATTTTTTATTTTATTTTTGAAGTGATAATAAATTTGACAAAAATTTGTTTTTTTTTAAAAATTGTCAATACTTTGGTAAATTTGGCAACGTGGATATTTCAAGTTATGCCAAGTTCATCACAACTTTGCACTTTAGCAGTAAATAAAGACTATTGTTGCACAATCAAAACCATTATGTCAAAATGGATCGACAGTTTTTTTACAACTCATGTTGATAATGATAATGTATATGTCTTGTACCTCTTGTTTGTGAAAACTGAAACCATGATAGAAGAAAGCACCAGAGAGATTCAGCTCATATAAATCATCAACTTGAGTTTTGTTGTAATTTAAATCTAAAATTGTTGGCAGAGTATAAGTTTTCTAAAATAGCATTGAACACATGTTAAGCAATATTAAAACAGTTGATCAGATATAAAGTCTAGATATATGGCTATAAGCAAAAGATCACTACACTATAGCATTGTATTTCCTTCTATATTTAGAGTTAAATAAAAACTGGTAAATGAGAGTTATCTGCTCAATGTTGCACAAGAGTAGATAGTTTTTAAAAGTTATACCAACATAACTATTATTATACTCATTGCAGAAAATTGGTGCTCGATAAACAGTTTTCAACTGTTAGCAAATGGCACTGACATAGCATTGAAACTAGTTCTCATACTTGTAAATTACTAGTTTATTCAGATTACTAGAGATAACAATGGCTTCTATGTTTAAACACAATATTATAATTTTATAGTACAGTATAGTCTTCTAGTATAGAGTTATCCCCTCTAATTCTAGTACTTAATCAGAAATAAAGTAATGACAATTCCAAAACGATTCCATAGCAATTATTCTTTTTAACTAGTGTCATTAGAAATTGTTAATTAATTCAACTATATATGTTACTATGTATAAAACTAACGGTAGCTATGCTGGCATAGTTTTGTATATAAATATATTTATTGAATTTAGTAAAACCTTATGTTGCAATCTCGACCTTTGACCTTAATGAATTGTCCGCCATAATGCACATAATCAAACAGAAAATGTCAACCGCTGTATTTACTGCATCTTGCATTCATTGGAAGTTTAAGATTATATGAATTTTTTTGCTAAAGTCTAATTTATATACAAACTATTTATGAAATATATTATTGTAACCAACATAAAAGTAATGAAAATAATAAAATAGAGCCAAATCGATATATTCAAATCGCATTACAAATATATGAGTTGTCTCCTCTCTGTTGTTTAGTTTTGGCTGATTAAATTATTCCTAACTACATTGAATGCCCATGCAAATTATTACACTTCAACTACTAGTGTCCTACACCCTATATCATATGTAGTTTTAATTGCATCAGTTTAATGCTAAAGGTAGATATTAAACTAATGTAACAAACCCTTTTCATCAGGGGTTTCTCACCAATAGTGACTATAAACTTGAATTTAATGCTAGATACTAAGTTGAAATACTGCAGTACTAGTGTGCTGACATGTGTAACTTATGTCTGTTTAAAGTCTTCATCTCTGCGAGTACCTCTAGTTACAAGGGTTTTAAAGTGGGCTAAATACTGTACCTCTTATCATGCTGACAACATTATTTGAGAGATTTCATTGTCGCACAGGAGCGATTATGATTGGATGCTCTTTTTGACATCACCATTTACCTAGACTCGAACCCATGACCTGTGTCATACTTGACTTGCGCTCCAACTATTAGGCCACAGCTGCTCCTTGACATGTCTACTTTGCATTAGTAAATATAATATATAAGTAATATTTCTCAAGTAATTAAAAAGTTCAACATGTTTATTGAACAAAACATATTATGCATTTTTTGGCAACTCAAATTGAAATAAATGCTATACATTGCAGTAAATGGTTCCATAGCAAGTATGATTCAGCAACTGCAATATTGAAACAAAGCAGTGATTGTGAATGCTATTCAAAATAAATAGCAAACTGTTCATTATATCACCATTCACAGAGTCAAGTTTGAAAATTGATATTTTGTTTAGATATTATATTATGATTTTACAAAATTTTTTATGCTTGCCAATTCTCATTTAATTTTTACATTGCTATAGTTTTTCAATATGATATTGATTTTTACAAACTCAAATTTTACCACCTGCATTCCAACCTTTAGAATCACATCCTCATTGTGAGAAGGGAATTTGGCAAATGAGTAGGCAACTTCAAAACAATTCTATCAGAATTAATTATTTCTATAATAATATTATTATTCCACTCTGCATAATTAGCCTTCTAATTAAACGCATCTGTATGCTATTGGTATATCAACCCTGTTTTTATAAGCTCTAGATAGTTATAAGGCTTAGTGGATGATGATAAAAATAGTTTAGATCCAAAATTTATTTGCTAAAATTGTTATGAATTATATCATAATTTAGTTCCAAAACTGCTTGCAACTATGTTGGACAGATAATATTGTCAAACTGCTTGCTATGCAAAGCCTAAATATCTGAAATATAAAGCAAATTAAACTAGTATGAAATAATTGAATGGTGTATTAAAATATTAAGTTATGTCTGTTGCATTAATGTTTGACAATGATAATTATAAACTTATAAAATATCGTCCAATTTCAAATTCACTTTAAAAACAAAGTATCATACTAAGTAATGCTTAACTTTATGTATTATAAACTGAAAAGATCCTACTCAGTGCAAGGGATGTTTTGAGATTATGGATTAAATTTTAATGCATAAGCAGGCACAAACCGATTACTGCGAATGAATTGCAAAAAATGGTTTTCTGTGACAATCTACTATAGCACATCCCTAGTCTCCCAGTATTATCCTCTAGGCAAGGCAAATATCAATTCTAGCACATGAGACTGCACTGCATATACTAATGTGAACTTTCAGCCTCACTATGAATAGTAGCCTGAAATGCAACTAACAGTTATACTCATTCTATAAAGAGTTGTTAGATCGAAGTACTTTACGGGGAAGAAACCTATTTTTAATCTAGTTCAAATAAATGCGTTTTTATAACTTAGGGGTAAGAAGATGGATTAAGTTGAGGGAAAGCTTTTTATCTCCCATCAAATCTGAGGGATTTCAAAGTTCACCTTTGGATATTAATTCATTTTAAGAGTTAGTCTGACGATATAGTAAGGCATCTGTTTGCTATGTCAGCAGTTCATGCCTGTCTATCTAGATATGTAGCTGGAGCAATGCTTTAGCATGAGCAGAGAGTGAGTAGAACCTATGATGTGCAGTTAGCTTGCACAAGTTGATAGGTGTGAAACTAAAATGGTTTGATCTATAGCAGTATTGGCACCTGCTTGAAAACTGTATCCCCCACCCTTTTTACAATGTTTAGGAAGGCTTTTTACACATCATTGATGCTACTCTTCAATAATGACAGAAATAAAGTGTTATGGACTGTTATTGGCAATTGTCACAAGTAAAGTAGAAAATTAATTACATTAGGTAGAGCAGAACTTCAAAACAACCCAACATTCTCTCTGTATGGTAATATAGAAAGCTTTTGAACTATGATATTGTATGCCTATGGCTAGCTGTGAAATACTTATTCATTTCCATAACAAGTTAATGAAAAAAAAATTGTTTGAATTTTGGCCGTTGTTATACTTTTGTGTGCCGACACAATGAAGTTGGATGTCAGGTTGATTCACGCTGTTGTAATATATAAATATAATAAACAACCATGTTATTGTTATATTGTCAAGGAGGGGGAGGGGGTGAGTAAACAGGGGGTGGAAGTGTGAACAAGGAGTGGGTAGGAAGCACCCCTGATTTGGAGGGCTTAGATCAAACACTTGAATATACACACCCAGCTCATAAAACTTATATAATGTGTGAGAGCACTACACTATCGCAGGGATATATCCAGTTTTACTTCTCACATCATGTAGATGGCAATTATAGATAAAAGCTAGTTCTAGTAATCTATCATCAATCAGACCAGTTAGAGTTCAATTAAGGTCTAACCATAAGCAGGGACTTTAACCACAAAATATTCCAGTTCGTCTAGTCACCAGATATATTACAGCAAAACATGTAAAATATAAAAAAAATGTTAAGAAATATAAATTTATATAATATACCAATTGCGTATGGAGGAGAAATGAAATGAAATTAACACATTGTAATTGTTGATAATTCCGTCTGTGAATAGATAATGGGAAATCTATAGAGCATCAGAAATAAAAATATCCGTGGTATGAATAGTTAATTCTCAACTTCCTAGATTATGTGATGCTAAATCCAAGCAGGTTTTTTCGCTATGCAAAGACATTCACATATGATTACTAATTTTATATTAATAAATACATGGTTAAAATCAGGTCATGTTGTCAGTAATTCCTTGTCGAATTTTTTCAAGACCTGCATCTACCTGTTTTTAGATTTCCTTAAGATAAGACACCAGAAATCTAGCTACGGTGATAGGCAGTTCCAATCATCTAGTACCCTGTAGAGCTGAATTTGTGTTAGTTGTTACAAACAAATTCGAATCTACAGGGTTAAAGAAGATGGTTAACTTTCTAAGCTCAATTTTATCAAACAGTAAAACATTGAGCTTGTACGTTGCCAGCAGTTGACAAAGCCAAGCTTGGCTTCATTGCAGTCTTCGTGTTGTAAGGGTGAGAGTAGTCAAAATTGAGTGCAGACCAATTATACAGTGGACTGCATGAAAGAGCCGAGCAACTCACAGCACTGGAATGTAAACTAGAATTGTAGGATATGCTTTTACATCAATAAATAGCAATTTTTATCAAAATATTGTAAGCCTAGTTGATGAAAAAGCCAACAAAAATAAAACCTTAGCAATGAAGCTGTTTCTAGGCACTCAGCTGACACTTAGTAGCTGGTACAGATATAAAGCTGCACTTCTAATCTCAACACACAGTTTCCTGACTTTACAAATGTAAAACATAGCAACAGACTTTGCATGAAGCAATATTGTCACGGAAGATACCGAAGGTCATCCGTTGTTCTTAAAGTCAGCCGAGCTGTCTCTGGAATCTGCCAGCCGCGATTTTCTCCTTGCATATCCTTGTTACTCCAGAGTTAAATGTGAGTTTGGAGCAGAGACTCTGCTTTAAATGAGTCATAAAGATCTTTCTTTATCAACAAGTGTTCAACGCCCTAGTGTAAAGTCACTTTTCAAGTGTTGTTAATAGATCTTTATGATCGTCACTATCTTTTTATTGATACTTATTTGTTGTTAATACTTATGACACTGTTAGCAACAAATAGTTTATTTACATTTCACTATACATCATTTAAACTCATGCATGCTTGTATAGGCACCGTTCTCAGTCTACACCTATACACTTGATTTTTCTAATCTGTCTTACCCCTGACAGCCGGGCAGTTGCCACATTCAATTATTTTATCACACCCTGAGAGCCAACATTTCCTCCTAGATGTCACTAACCCAGGTTATTTCTTTTAATAATATGTTTAGCCAATAATTAAATTAATCTCTCTGCTTATAACTCTAATCTTGCTAACCAGCAGGTGATGAGTTCACCTTTTCCAGGCTCAATGCAGGTGTCAGTAGAGTGAGTTTTATTTACTTGTTACCTCATTATTTACCTATAATATGGTAACAAGTGCTTTCAACAACATTAGCAAAATTCTGCCTTTACTATTATCTGTGGCAAATTTTGGAATTTATGATTAACCTGGTATGAAATAGCTATGGTACAAGACAAGACAACTCCTGGTGAATGTCTTTAAAATAAAAGTCAAATAAATAGAAAGTGTTGATAATGAGTTATGATTGCTGGTCTAAATATGAGCTCAAGTTATAACAACATACTATTCTGAAATAAAAAAACTTTTTTAGCAGTTCAGAACTGAAAATTGTCACTTGAGGGAACCGTTGCCATGATTGGTGCAAATCTTAATCTTCTTACTCACTACTAAACCTTCCTTTTAAAGGGTTGGTGGTATATAGGAAAAAAGTGCTAATTACACCTTGCTAAGTAATTTGGTACCAGTAACGAAAAGGTTCAAATCCCCCCTGCTTATAAAATGAGTCTTTATCATAAATATTTGAAATTATAATACCTGTTTTGCTTTTGACTTCATTATGTTGTAAAGTAAGTTTGCAGTAAAACCCATTACCTGTACATCTATTTCCTGAAACATTAAAGCAGTTTTACACAAAGTGAACATCTCCATTATAAGCGGGTCGAGCCCTAAAACAAACTATTTTCTTATTTTTGTCACATGATTTCAAATTAATTAACACAGCATAGGACGAGGAGTAGAGGTAAATGCACAGTGCATAATGCTACGATGTAGCAGATTTAATATCTCTTTCATTTTATTTTTGTAAATTACAAACTTTATTAAGACTTGGCAAAAATATAATGTGCAGACATTTTTTTCAATTCCAGTAAAACATTAATTCAGCTTAGCTCTCTTCTTCTTACACCCTGATGTGGCGCTATACATAAAGTATTATATTAGTTGGTTAACAGATTAAAAGCAACAAACCATATAATCATAAAATGCATTTCTAGTTTTTGTTATCTACGTTATTACTATGTAATTTAGTGAAACTGTTTTTGACATCTAAAAGTATTTAAATTAAATGTAAATATTTTTCAGCTGCTACTAAAAAATGTATGACTGAATTTCATATTTTTATATTTACAGATAAGAATGTCTTGCATAAACCATTGTGTCTATTTTTTGCTTATATAAAAATTATGCAATGTATTGAGAACCTTTTTTAGCAAAATCTAATTTTTTTTCCAGTGTCTATCATAGAATTTCAGAATAATAAATGATTTGGCAAAGCCAATTAAGATATGATATCTGTATCTTAACAGTGAAAATCAACATTGTTTCTACCAAACAGTAAATTCATATTAGAATTATTCATGATATTACAATGCAAACCTATAACATAAAGCTTAAGTTAATTTGAAAAAATAAATACTATATAAAAATATTTACAGTAAAAAGACAAATAAATTTTGCAAAGCTATTTTTCAATACTGAAACTTGACTAAAATTTATTCTCCTTCAAATAGTTTATACTGATGGGCCTTCACTTGCTTTGTATACTTATTTTAAGACTTTTGTAAAACTGACAAAATTATTACAGCTTTTAATAAACAAATTTGATAAGAATATTATAATAAATTATTTATGATGTGTAATAATACTATAATATTATGTTTATTTTGGAGTTATGAGTTGGGAAATGATAATTAGATATTTTACTGCTGCAATGTAGACTTGCTATATAAAAACATTCCTTTGCATGTGTATGAATAAGCATTCATAGCTCGGCTAGTGCATTGCGATGATAACATTATATGCTCTAATTCCTTGTTAACTAGCGATTAGACTAATAAATTCTGGTTTGATTTAATGTATTGATAATATCAAAATTATAATCACTTTTGATGCATTAGTTTTATTAGTAAGCTTTACCAACATCTTACACTGCCTGGCAATTAAAATAGTTTTTATTTTAACCATTTATAATATATAATTATTTTTTGGGATATATACCTTTAAGGCTATACTGTAGAGGAAAATGAAAATCAATTATTTTCATTGACAAAACGGATGAAATGTATATTCACTTCTTTAGATCTTTCAACATAATGATAAATGTTAACCAATAATTGCTAAACTTTTCTACATTACTCAGGTTTTCAAGCTTATACTCTGTCATGTATTGCAGCTAATTGTCTCATTTATTACAATTTTTATAATATTAATTCATGTTTGTCTATGCAAAAGCTTCACCACATGCATGAATAACTGTGATAAAGACTATCAAATATAATACAGATCGTTCCTTTTGTCCTATAAACCTGTTGAGTATTCAATTAAAAAGGCTATTTGATTTTTTATAATTTACAAACTATTTAATTTGTAAAATTACAAAAATATCATAATTATGTAGTTGTAAACATTTATTAATATATTGATAAATAATAATTCTATATCATTTGAACGTTATGATATAATATACCTTATATGCTATCAATTTTATTTTTCATTAAACTCAAATGGCAAGGTAAAGCTAAACAATTTCCAACAGGTGGGAGATTTTGTTTTTTGCCATGTATAAACTTTTAAGTTTCTACAAACTAAAACAGCACTTTAGTGATGACACTTGATAATGTAGAGCCCTTATCTATCTTATCTCCTAAATGGTGGAAGTTGATGTCATATTCCCAATATAGCTATACTTGCCAGCAACAAATAAAAATAAGATTGAAATTAAAATTTCCCCTTTCAAATCTGAAGTCGAGGTATTTTATTTACTGTAAGAACCTTGAGTCGTGAGAAAGTTGTTAGAATTCAGGAAGATTGCCAGCAACTCTAGTGAAAAAGGAAGAATTCATCAGCTCTTGGGACTGAACCTGCTTTAGTTAGTAAATATAACTCTGACTCAGCACTTACAATGTCACTTTTCAATCACAATCCTGTTGATTTGCACTTTGCATAATGAAAAAGTAATTATAAGCTTTCACTTATTGGAGCACTACACTCAACAGCATGCTCGTGTCATCTGCATATACTTGACTGAAATATGCTGCATTGTAGTTTCCAGCTATTCAATAAGCATTGTATAAGAAAATGGCATGGCCTACACTAGCAGTGGCCTACGAACATTATTATACAAGACTTATAATTAAAACTTTTCTAAATTTTTCTTCACATTTAAGTAACTAAAGCTAAACCTATACTTTTGTTTTTTGCAGAACTTAAAGTGCATAAAACTTGTTTTATGATTCATTGAAAATAAACGTCTACTGATTTGCGTAGTTACCTCAACGCACGGCTAATCACAATCAACTATTTCCTAAATTCAGGTTCTAAGAGGAACTTTTAAAAAATTTGTTTGAAAATCTGAAATTGAAACTGCCAACTTTTATTTTTGAATCATCAAAAGTGATATTTTTCATGAAAAAATATTGGCTCTTTATTTACAGTTGATCGCACTGGCATTTGGCTTAGAATGAAATTTGTCTATGTGTTATTCTAGACCTTGGCATAACATTCATATAGTCTTTGTTCCATAAACAGATGTCATACGGGCTGATAAGTGACAGCTCAAACTGTATACACATCGCTGGAATACTGCCATTTTATAAAATATGTGGTAAATTACAGTAAATCAAGAATAAATTAATGTTTATAATTGCCTACTTAGTCCCAAAAAGTTGTATCTAATGGATATGTGTGTGATGGCATACAACAAACTATTTATAATTCTTTCTAAACTATTATTAAGAGTAAAATTATTAGCTATAAAAAGATAAAGATGTAGCATAATGTTTATATGCACTGATGCAGTTATAGTCAAAGAAGGCAGGATTGAAGGCATTTTTAATAACCAAAACTTTTTGCTGGTTCTTTAAAAAACTTTAGCTCAAATTGTTGGTAGACCTGAGGGAGATTATGGCTGCTGTGCAACTAGAAAGATACTAAGATTATTCAATATCTAATTTTGTTCTTATTAGCATTGACCTTGGTGAAGTGAGACGCACAGGCCACACGTATGCATTCATTATTCTCATCACAGCTAATTAATTGGTTATTAGACAATGTGTTTCAAAGCTTTTATTTCATGCAGTGTGTCAAAGAAGCCTTCCTCTACTGTTATGAATGTACCAGCTACCTTTGTTGAAACTTTCACATCAATCCTTTGATTACCACATATGGGCATGTTATCTTACCTATTCACTTGAAAGGCCTATACCTCTTTTTACATGTATAGGAGTGGGTTCTAAGGCTTCATACCAATCAATGGCCCTGGGGAAATAATATACCACATAATCAAAGAGTATTTTTAGATATCCAAAATTCATGTCTAAAACCTAATTTAAAATCAATCGACTGTACTATTGCATAATCACTTCAATAGCATATATTATCTTTTCGCGGAAATCCCAAATTTTCATGATATAGAGAAAGTAACCAAAAAACCATTCAGAATAAACGAAAAACTTGTTGTATTCAGGAATAGGGTAAACAGTTATTATATAATTCATATAGATAATGGTTATCATATTTTACTCATAGTAGTCTCATTCAATATAGATGCAGAAGTAACAAATTATGCAATATTTTCTTAATTGTAGCAATGATGAATTTTAAAAAAACCTTTATTCAAGACTTCTGTTGTAAAATAGTAAAACATAATTGTTATTGGCTGACCTAAAGCAATTGTAGTGACTATTGGATATTTTAGATTATATCTTTGCCCTTAAAATCTGGTTGATATATGCTAATGAATTTAATTAGGTTTTTTGATCTCTTTAATTAGCAGATTAACGCTCATCTTAAGAAAAATAATATGACAGTTCAGAATACTGCTAATAAATCAGTTTTAATCGCAATCTATTCCACAGCTAATGATGACATGACGTTTAAAAATTCTTCTGACAATTATTTTGCCAGGAAAGCAACACTGTATCGCTTGCTCTGTTGGACAATTCTATAGGCTAGCAATTTATGCAAAATATGTTTAGTTTCTATGGTTGCAGGGATTACTCCGACTGTACACATCTTGCTCCTTGGCCAACGTTACGTTCCAGTCGTGAAATACAAAAATGATGATTAGTCACGTAAAGCTGTGTCAAAACTGGAGCCAACGTGACTGAGATGAGTAGTACACTGTTTTGAAGCTGTGCACCTCTGATATGCTTCTGAATGCTTACTAGATATGACACTGTACACTCTTCCAATAGATACAGTCACTAGAGTGTTTAGTCAACCATGAAATTGATTTAAGATCAAAGTTCATTCAAAAATTGTTGTCATCCCAATTATTTTTTTTCTTTTTAAAGACTGCAAGTGTCAATAATTTGGTATTTAGCTTATTTGCTGTTTATTCACCTATTATTTCTACTTTTTGATTATGATGGTGGCAGTTTGATAAATTCACGGGGTTATCTTTACTTGTAAATAATTATTTCAGGCTCAATAATATGCAATGCCTTCTAACTATCTTACTGGGATTGGTTAGGAAATGTCTACTTGGTGTAATTGTTTACATCGATTAAGAAAATCCAACACAATTCACTAAAACTTGAGACATATTTGACAATTTAGTTATTTACATTTTATGTTCTATTAAAGTAACTGAAAATCTTTGTCATGCATCTTATATCTGAGAAGAAAATGAAAGAATATTATTTTATGTGTGCCTATACCATGACAAAGTTTCTTGACAATTTATTTTTGTTGTAAAATTTGATTCTGGTGTTTGTATGGGTGAAAAAAACACTTTATTTAAAAAATAACTTGCAATGACTATGAAGGGCGGGGTAGATATAGTATTTATATATACAGCGAGCAAAAATCAAAGCTGACATCGATCAAAATAGTTTAAAGTCTGTGTAAAAGCTGCAGTGCAATTGTTGCAGTCTAAAGTAGATGCAATCAAAAATCAATTTACAATTCTTAGATGATAATCTTTACCACTTGTATGAGAATGAAATGGTTTGAAATTTGGCACAAATGCTTAATGTAAGCAAGTAATGGGCAATAAAAGATATTAGTTGCAATAAATAAAAAGTGTTTAATTATAATAACAGAGTGTTATGCATTTATTATCTAAAGACTATAATCTCTCAGATAGTAATATCTATTCATTATTATTGCAGTTAACTTTCAAAAGTGCATTAATATGTTCTAATAATATTGTTAGACATCTGTTTAAATGACCCATGCAGTGATACAACATGAAAATAACTTATAAAACTTATACAAGAATTCCTCATGATACGGTTTTAAAATGTTTAAAAGATAATTGTAGATTATATTGTAGCACATAGCAATTATTGGTTAATGTTAAACAGTTGCTCCATGCATTTTAGTGAGTAGGCAGGGTATTGGAGTATACTGAGTACACTGCATGCAATTAATACATTATTTCTTTTGTTCAACATCAAAGCAGAAAAGTGGTAAAGTAAACATTGACTATTTATAGTTTTAATTACGTGGAAGTTCCAGAAACCTCCATTTTCAGGAACAGACTGGTGGGCTCACACCAAACAGATATTGTCTAAACTTATAACAATTGAAAAAAACGTGACAGACAAACAAATGCGGGATAAATTGCACTATAGAGAATTGTTGTGCCAGTACATAAATCAATTCAATTTGCTATTATGTTGGTTTTGGTGACCTAATGTGATTTAAAACATACAAAGAGCTATGACAAAGATGTTTTTAACAGTATGACATAACAGTGAAGCTGTTATGTCGATCAGTCTTAATTTTATACAGCGAGCATTAAAGCAGTGTTGAGTATAATATGTCTAGTAATATAGAGCTGGCAATCTCCACTGGACAAGAGAGCTATAGCTTTGTAACATAATCTAACAATTCTAATAACACTAATTTAATTGGATAAAAGTTCAAATTATTTAGCATTTTTTTACTTTTAAAAATTTTCTCCAAATGTATTACAGCTCAATAAAGAGATATAATGAATAACATTACAAAAAAATCTTTACACATTATACTTGTAAAAAAATTGGCCAGTTGTAAAAAGATACAGATGTAAGTTGAAGTAAACCGTTATTGAACCACAGCTAAACTAACTGACAAATCACTTCTTTACACACTACCAGAGCTTTGTAGACTCTTTTAGTAGTCATAGCAAGCATATTCAGGTGTTTTAGATAACAGGTTAACTATGGGGTAGTTACTAACCCATCCTTTTAAATTTCTTAGACATATGTAACATGCTGTTAGGATGCTAGACAGGTATTTACACTTGACCTAGCGATAACTTACTCACATATGATTACCTGCACCTTTGACCACTACCAACATTGCAAGAATAGATTGTGAAAATGCTAATTGCAGAAAGCTGCTCAAGAGTATTTTTGATTAAGGAAATGCCTTCTACATAGATGTGAAGTTTAATTACTTTCGCAAAATGGCAGTATACCTTTAACCTTTGAGATCTCTTTGTATTGAATTAATGGTGTTAAAAGGAGTTTGCTATCACCTGCTAGCTAATAAAAACCCACTTACAGTTTTTCACCTTAAGTTTTTGCCACCATAGTTTTGAGAGGATTATAGCTGGAGCACCGTGGAGTTATTCTAGCATTAGTTATAAGTAAATTTATTTAGACTGGTCAATGTTAGTGACTGAGAAAGCCTATTAAAAATGCAGAGCAAAACCACAATAACATAATCTAGGCTACACGCGCCACAGATCAAAGCCTGAATCAATCATCGGATCAGCGATATCAGAGTCTATATGACAAGCAGTGAGCAAGGCTCTTGATTAATGACAGAAAAATGAAATCAAATAAACTCTTAATTTTCTTATTTTTACTCTGACTTTTTGCATACCAATAAGGACTAGTTTTAGATGTTAAATGAGCGCTGTGCACTTCTGGCTCCCGTGTGCAGGTTCACTTAACATGGCAAGATGAACCATAATCAATTTTAGAATTAGTTATTTGGCATCATACCAGTCAAATATACTTCAAACAACTATTTTGGCTAGATTCACTGACAGCCAATCATTTTATACCTAGACCTAAATAATTTGTCATCCATTAGAGAGTTATGTCTGCATAAAAATATACTACTTAGAATGTGACCTTAGGAGATAGTGACATATTAATCAGCAGAAATACTATACAAAAAATAGTCATCTGTCTGCATTCGACAACGTCTAGAAAGTTGCATTTATTTATAGAGTGTGTCAGTTCACAAACTGTCAGATATACTTGCAGATCGACCCAGTTTATACATGAATCTTTCTACCTGCCATCCTGAAACTCATTAATTTTTTTCTTCAACCTCAAACTTACCTTTCTCTAGAATCTTGCTGGTTCTTACCATGCAGACATGATTGGTTTTAGATTCTCATCTCTTCATTAGTGCGAGTGAATTTCATTCATGTTTGAGCAAACTTACCCATAACATTATTTATATGTTGTTTCCTGTATACATTGTAATACAAGTAAGAAAATCTGATGCTTTTCCTGACTTTCAAACTCAAGAACTGTACTATACTCTATCAGACTGCTAGAAATCTTAGGAATTTGAGAAAAAACTGTATTAAATAAAAAATTCATGTAATGCTATAATGTAGAACTTGTTTATACCCTTGCCGTCAATCAATCTTCTGAGTGCAAATTTTGTCCTGGACCCATTTGTTTGGTTATTTTGTATAAGTTGTATATTTAGCGATATATGCTGCAATCGTTGTGTGCATACAGTTTAGAAACTAGTCGTATTCAATAGATTTAGCAAGTATGTAGACAGATTGAAGATTTAGTTTTCACAGTATAGCTGTACCCATATGACTTGCCACAACATTTTAAAATTTATCAACTAAGTAATATTATATACTTCCAGCTTTCAATCACTATGATTGACATTTTGTGGTCAAATTTTTCATGAATACAAAATAGATATAATTATTATAAATGGATATTGAATTTGAATTTGCAATCATGTTCACAGTTTGATCTATTTTGTTCCAACGCAGAAAATTAGGTTTCGATGTTTACTAGGAAAATGTACAGAGACTAGTTGAAGCACTAAACTTAAAAAAAATATTTTCTTAGCCGGATTTGAAAATTTTTTTTTAAGAAATCAAATCATGTGATGGAAATAAATCACTCCTTGCTACCTAAATTTTGAAAACGGTAGCTGACCAAATGAGTTGTCATAATTAAACACTTGTCTGTCACAGATCTGCAACAATAATTCAATTTTGTAAAATACTTTACATATATATATAGCCAGCAGTAGTTTGCAACGTTCACCAGGATGATGTAGGAATATTGATTGATTTATTCAATGTCACATTGTTCTGTTTGCCATGCAGGTTTCTAGCCTATTTATATATCAATATGTCACCATTACAGCTGTCACTGGGAGAGTGACAAATGTATAATATTATTAAAATTCTTAATTCTGCCATTTCACACATTCTCGTTTGCCATAATAAGCTTAAACTAACCTAATATATAGAACTCACCACTAACACCTTAAAATGGCAACATTTCATCAAAAACTTTAATTATTGATAATAATTGTCTATTGCAACATAATTTTTATTGCAACAGCAGCAGGCTTATACTCATCACCCCAAAAACTGAAGCGAATTCATTTTTTGATAATAACATAAATGAAAAAAAGCTGAGCCATTTTATTATGGTAAAATATATCTGCAAATATAAATTAGCATTTTATACTCAGAGACTTCAAGCCAAAACTTATTCTGAATTTTAGCATAAGTTGAGATAGACCAATACTCATTACTATCGAAGGTAAAAAGCAGATTCTCTGCAATAGTGCTTTGTTCATCTGTTCAACTGGTTATACCATTATGAAACTTTGGCACAGTTACATTATATTATAGGCACTAGGCCTCAATGCCACAACTATCTGTCATCTTCACCAATATCATTTTGACAATGACACTGGTCTGAAATAAAATTTAATTTTTCACTCTGTCAAGTCTTTCATTTTGTGTCCTTTTATAAATGCTAATCTACTTTGCAATGTGGAATATTCTAAGTATGGAGTACAAGTTCTGTATATGCATGTCATAAAAAGTAACAAAAAAGTCAAGTAAGAGAAATATTAGTTCAATATATGACTGTTTACACGCTAGTAATTAATTATAGTTTATTGGCAAAAACACACCGTAGAGGTTTCAAAAATTCAGAAGTCCGAAAGAGACTTAAATCAGCTATGGAACAGTTGACAATAGCTTATGAAAATTGAAAATATTTTAAAATAGCAAATCCATAGCAAAATGAGGCGTGTATAAAGTAGAAAAAAACAACTCCTATTACTACTTCACAACAAAATAATTTGGCTACTAATTACTGTTTATGAGAGATTCAATTCTTATTTTTAATTACGGGCTCAACAAAATTTAGAGAATATTCTAGAAATGAAGATCTATACTCTCAACTCGAGCCATGGACAATTCTTGATAAGGTCTATTATGACAAACTGATTGCAAATCATATTTTCCAGACAAAATTGACTAAACTAAAATACATGGATTAGAATAACAGTGGATATACAAACAATAATGTTATAAATACTTGAAATCATAGAAATTAATGAAGGTTACTTCACAACTTGCTGCTTTTCCCAGTTACAGCAGCATTGAGCAATTATATATGGTGCCTGTAGGCCGAACTCAAACAATCGTATCTCCAGGTTGCTACATGGAGATGACTATGTATGACGTTTGAGCAGTCCTTTTGCATTGCAGCATCAATGGACTAGTATGTAGCTGAAACTATGCAGCACCATACAGTTTTTAAAGTGTTACTATAGTTCTAAATAAATATATATGTGCTTGCGGCAGTATGCATGTAATAATACCATTATCATAGTCTATAGTACAAGAGTATGCTTAAAAATAATTAAGAAAGAATGATGGACCGAAAAATAAACATTATTTGGGGAGAATTATCTCCCCTCGTCAATCTAAGCTACCCGACTGAGGACTATCAGGCTCAGATTTATTTGGTAAGTCTAGTTTTTGATTTGGGCCAGTTAACTTGGCAATATTGTTTTCTTTTTTCCATTTCATCCTACGATTTTGGAACCATATTTTTATTTGGCGTTCCGTTAAACCGAGCGTGTGAGCGATTTCTATTCTCCTTCTTCTGGTTAAATATCTGTTATAGTGAAACTCCTTTTCTAGTTCTAAAGTCTGATATCTTGTGTACGTTTGTCTTGTTCTTTTTTGCTCATAACCAGTTAAATCTGAAAGAAAATTTGAAAAAGTCAATTGTGATTTTGGTGTAGGTCTAATATATTCAAACTTTTTCTATAGCCAACACTAAATGTGCTATTGCCTATTGATATGATATATAATATGATAAACTGGAATGGGAGAATAAGCTCTATAATGTTTTTGTATAAAGTATAGCTTAAATACATGGCAAAATAAGATAAAGATTTTTCATAAATTAAAATAAAAAAATGTTTTAGGTTTAACTGAGTTGATAATCAGATTACATGATGCAAATTTTTACTCATTTCTAAAAATGTCAAACCATAGACGTACTCAAAAGGGTGGACCACATCAATAAAGATAACATCATTTTATCTTCTCATCAGTCTAGTATTTTTTTAAACTTAGTTATACTAGTTTATCACTTGTTTTGTTGATACAGTTACAATAGATTTGGAATTTGCTGACGAAGAAAATTTAGATAGTTTTAGTTCTAGTAGTGAAAATGATTATAAAAGAGTCTAGATAAATTAAAAAACCTAATAATTATAGAATACATACCACTAATATTTGATCTCATCCAAGGGAATATGGGCACGCCACCTGGGTTAGAGTTTGACATGACAGATTGAGGAGATGGATAGGCACCTGGAGGTATTACTCTAGAGTTCTGTGGATGAACTGATGGATGAAGTCGTTCTTGTGGAGAATAAGGGTTAGAGTGACTAACATTGCTACCTCCAGAGCTATAAGATCTCATAAATGCCTCTGTTGTACTGAGGTTTTCTGGTTCGTAACCTGGTTTTGGTATATCATATATTGGAAAACGTGGAAACATAGCGGCTTGCGCTACTATGCCTGGGTTGTCCCCGCTGGGCAATGATGGCATACTGTAAGGGTTTGATTCAGCTGCAGGTGGAGATGAATACTTGCTGTGTTCTGAGTAATAATGGTTGGTCATGTCTAGGGCGGTAGCTTTGCTGTAGTCTGACGGTAAGGACGTAGGAAGCTGCATGCTAAAACACAACATTGTAATTTGAGTTGTAAAATTGTCTGCACATGTTTACTATAGCGTTTACATGTATATGCTAATTTCATTATTTTTAGTAGAGTTAAATTTTGATATTATTGACTAGGCTGGTAGAAACACGGATCATATGCTGCATGTATCAGTCTAGCTACTACACTTGATAAATCAAGCATCTCACAACACCCACTTGTCACTATCCCTACTTCCACCTCTAACAAACTGGTAAAATACTACGACCTACTGAATAATTAGCAATAGCACTTTGATTGAAACACACTTTCACCTACACTCTACCAAGTAATACCTACTCAAACCTTGATAGCTTGAGCAGCTGCAACTGGTGAGATTAGAGACACTTCCAGAGTAACATATGCCTATGACACCGCTTTAGAAAAATAATCAATTATCGCAAAAAATTCCAAGTTTAAAAACATTTGAATCATATTTCAGGTTTTAACATAGTGGCTGTGACTTAAAAAACTTAGTGGTTCTATAATCCAAAAAGATTACCTAGACCATTGAGTACGGCTGGTTATATAGTGCCAGATTGAGAGGAAGTTAATCATAATTAGAAATTAATGAATTCCTTTAAATTTAACACACAGTGTTCCATAAGAATACATAGACAGTGTGATCATAGCAGGATGGACTATTTAAAAAAAATATTTCCTTTAACTTAGCTATAGATCTTAATTAAAGTTTTAAATCTCATGCTACACCTGCACATATCTGTGACACAACTGCATAGGAACTTGTTTAATTTTCAGTTTGCGCTTTCAAAAGTTTGATGTATGCAAATGCTAACCATATGAATGTAATATATTCTTAGCTTGAGTATCCTAAACAAACAAAAACTTTAAAATCTTGCTAGCTTTCTATTAAAAGTTGTTTTGATTTATTGCATTGCATTAGACTCATTAGAGCCATTACTTAATTGTATAAATTCATCTATTGGTTGACAGACACACAAGTTAGTAGAGTCACTCAAGATAAAGCCATAATCACTATTAAAAATGCATTTTTCACATTAAAACTGTCATGCCTACAAACACCAAGTTTAAAAGAGGCAGGCCACAATGTTAGACACAAGTCAGATTATCTGCTCAACTTTACACTTTTTATAATTACATATTAAATATTCTAATCACTAGTAAGATTGATGTTTACATTATCTCGCATTAACTCTGGTGGGAAGGTTTTGTGATCATGAAATAAATTACCAAGATTATGAAACGAATAATTGGGCAGAGGAATAAATACACAGATTTCACCAGGAACAATCAAAATAGTGAATAAAATAAACATATAATAATACAAGATGAGGGTAAACTAATAAATCAACAAGGTGAAGGTAAACTCTTCCTATCTCAGTGTCTCTTGATATTTTTTCTAGCAACTTTAATACTTAATTTGAAACTTTAACCTCCACTGGTAGAAATCAACATTAGATTAAATGTTAGTATTACTATTAATATTGAATTAACAATTTAGGCCCGACAATAGTTATGCATCAGCACCGTATTTTACAAACATAATAAATTATGTTGATATACAGTAAATCTAACAACTAATCATACTATAATTGCAGTCCCTGTCCTGTACTTATTATATTTTTTAAGCTTGTTTCGTTTTGACTTTGTTGTTGTCAAATTAGTCTCAACTTTAAAGACAGCATCAGTATGAGTATGAATAACATTATGATTAACTGCAATGGAATCACTATAAATTTTATTTTCCTATGGCTAAAGATTCAATAACAACGAGAGTAAATTTGCTCTTTTGAGGAATAATCAAGCTTTTCTTATAAACTGGTAAAATCAAAAGATCTCACTCTCACCTGTAATATGCTGCAGTGGAAGTCATCTTTATCTAACAGAGGTTCGCTCACATTTGCCCCATTTCAACCATGCTTCAGCATTTTACCAACTTGAACCACCTTTGTTCTGATTGGCTATTGCCATATTGATATGGTTCTGTGCACCCAGTCTAACTCACCATCTAACTAAACAGTGCCTGAGCCTAAAATAATTGTGTTGATGGATAGAGCAATTTCCTATTTATGTTTATATAAACTCTCATGGACAAGCAACAATAAAATCGTCATTTGTTTCTATAAAATTCTGTTCTATTTTGAAACAAGCTTTGTTTCTTTTGTTCAATTGTAATCATCCACTGAATATTTCTGATTAAATGCATTGCTTCGTAAGCAACAATAAACTCAAATTTATTTCACAATAATTGATTTGCTAATTTGTGTAACATATATATTATACTAATATTCAAATAATATTGTTAACATAGTTTACACATTAAATATATTCTGGCCTATTACCATAACATTATAGGCCTAGTTTTGGTATATAATTACTTTGAACAATAGTAAAGTTTTGAATGGATGCATTAAATAGAAACTAAACAGCCATAATAAAGATTGTCAGTTTTATAATTTATTTAATAAAATAGGGCAAATAAGTAACAAGTTGAGTGATTAAGAGAAGTTATGAAAATTTAATGACTTTCTGCATCAAAGCAGTGATCTACTTGAGAATAATTAATTATACTTGTTCATATTGCCCTCTAAGCAAATTAAGTTGTTTGATGACAATTAAAAAACATTCTTAATATTTATGGGTACAATCCTACACTTTTTACTGTAGAATTTTATGAAATGTATTTGAAAGCAGAAATTCTTTAACGAATTTAGTTGCACTTGGAAGCTCAATCAATTTCATTTAACATTTTTGCTAAATCAACTTAGAGGTTCCATAAATCTTATGATAATTCATCAGCTTATACTTTGTGATGACACTTTTTACAAGTGCATAATTCTAGTACCACCATGGTGTTAATTGGGCCTTATGCTGCATGTAGACTAGCTGCCAATATAGCTATACGGGCTTCTGCAGCTATCAACTTGACTTTGTCAGCAGCACTTATTTTTACTCCAACTTGGACTAAAAGCAGATTTTTTTTTTAGCAAAGACTTTAAAAGTCATAATAAAACATTGGTTTTGTTTTAAAACAGTTGTTATAATAATTGTTGACCAAGTTATATTTTCAACCGATATGTTATCTATATATAGATTCATGCAGACGTTTAGGATTAGAGATAGTTTTGGCAACTATTTTCTACGAAAATGGATGCATCAAGATGCTTATTTCTATTAGGGGAAGTGAAAGATATAGATTAACCGGTTAGCACTTGAGAATGCAATATTTTATATCATATCTTTATATATTATGTTTCAATAATATTGTAAATCAGTATTGGTCTTGGCTTGATTAACTTGAAAAGTTTGAATAAATCTTTAAAATGAAAATATATTATACTATATATTATTCAGTACTCTTAGAAACAGTTTTTTAAAGATAAAACTAGTAAGTTTTGAAAATTGAATTTAATATAACAACGAAAAATCACGGCTTCGCTCTCTTTTATAGAACCAATTTATTTTATTCACTAACAATTTATTTACAAAAGCAGTTTACCAGAATAAATACTTCTGATATTAGCACCGAACATAAATTTCTAAAAAAAACTAGTAAAAGGTGTGAATATATGCGAGCTGTATAAACATATTACATAGTTCGTTTAGGTACTTTTCTTTGTTCATCATAGGCTGTGCAGTGACAAACCATCTTATCAGATAGTTGGCTGGTGAGATGTGGTCTGCCTTGGAGTACAATAACATAAACTGATTAAAAAATCATTTCTAGTTATAAGATATCAATGAAAGTTATCTGTTGCAATAACTTGTGGTTACGCTGTGGCTGTTGGTTTTTACAGAATTCCAAAAGACTGCCATTGCACCTATTCTGATTATTTAAACTTTTTGAGAGATCAAGCCTGACTCATACAACACAAGAGGTGTGTGCATTTCGGACATCCATTAGCATTTGACTCTTGTTACTCCAAGGTCTAAAACAATTTACCTGCAAATTGTAAGCCATGCTTTTGAAACTATGGTTCTTTGTTTTAATTAAAATAACAGTAATCTAATAGCCGGTCAAATTATTACTCATATATACAAGGAACAAGGATTTTACTGGTTATTAAAGAAAATTGACTGAATGCATTTTTCGTAGTTCTTATATGCTTTTTGATCTAATTAACCATGTAAATAGCCTATCGTAACTATTCAAAGCAAAATGAAAGTTGTACAGTTACTATTAGCCTGCTACCTAGGTACGCATGCTTGTACCTGGGCATAGCTGCTTCTTACTAACTATAACAGCTTTACCCTAGCTGCCTTATCTGTTCTACTCTTAAACTTGTATTATTCACTTGTTACATATATCAAGTGTTATTTAGCAACTGTGCATCTGAATTAAAACTGTTGGCATATTTTGTTGAAGTTTGTCTATCTGTTACCCCTTAAAGCATTTTAGAGAATACATTTTCCAGGAAAACATTGAAACTAGATGATATGCTTTTTTATGCATATAGCTATACTACTTCCCTATACTTTTAAAATTTGCCTCACAGCTAAAATTAAATTCTGAAAAATGCTAATTACTTATTGACCTCAAACTATGCATTTTTAATTTGAAAATTGATGCTACGGCTTTGATAGTCAGGTAAGGCAAATGGATGTTTTGATGAGTTGTAGGAGCAGGCATCAAAGTAATGTCAAAAAGTGATATGCATCATTTGTAAAGGAATCCTGAAACCACTGACCCTTGTATTCATCAAGTTACTGGCCCACTCAACATATTATGGTAAATTAATATGGAATATTTTAAATGCCAGATGTGCTTTCAGTATAATATTATTTCGACATGCATAGCTCCCAAGCTGCAGTGTTCTTCAACTTTCCTGTTAGAACAGACTGTGGCTTTTAGACCAGATGGATATTTTATGTGATTCACAGTAGCTAACCAAACTATTCACCTAACTTGTTAAATTTTACCACAAAGATATGCTGCCATTTTATACAGTTTTAATGTTAGTCTATGGTCAAATTGCTGTTGTTTCTGGGTATGAAAGAAATGAAAATGACATTTAATGAAAATAACCTTTTAGTACAAAGCACTTGTTGAGCAATAAAGAATCTTAGTGAATTCCTGTCTAAATATTGGCAATGCCTTTGAACCTGCATCAAAAGTTACAGCTGGCCTTACTCTGTAGCAAGGAGTGGAGAATTTGGCTCCTTTAGTGTAATAGCAGCTAGAAATAGACTCAAGTGTCAGTCATTACAAAAACTGGAAAAAATGATGTTTGAGAACGGTTTTTGCTTTAAGGTAAAACAAAGTATTGGCAGAAATTAGGAAAGTTGAGCTTTTAACAAATCCACATATCATGCCTAACAATATGCACCTTTTATAACTTGCAATTCAGCAATAAAATTTAACTGTACAACTGTTGGTCATGCCAAACTCTATCAATAAGCATTTTTCTGTTTCAAAATTGACTTGCTTGCCAAGTTTTGCGTCACCAAAACTTTTACATTAAAAATGTCTGTTTTCTTTGTTTAAAAGGCATTCAGTAACTTGCATGTATCTTAGAATTTTGTAGATGTTTGATTGTCACGTTTGTAAATTCAATTTTCTTATTGCAAACTAAAATAGTAGAAATATCACACAGTTGGTAAGAACAAGCTTAAGTAGCAATAAGATGACAAGGTATTTCAACAAAGTTTGCTTCAACCTCTATCGTCTGTGCAGAGTCGGTAATTTAACTGCATTAGATGAGACTTTGTGCTATAACATCTACTTAATTTATGCAAAAATAACAAATGACCTGTCACAAAGGCTCCTTTGATCTCTGCGCTCTGCATGAAAAAGAAAAACTTCTACAAAATTTTGAAATAATTATATTCTCAATACCCAGTAGAAAAATTCAAAATGTTATATAGACTTTTTTTGTATTAAAACTTTTAAATTTATAGTTTTGACATATTATTTGAGTATAATTATATGTTACATTTAGCATTAAAAAGTTAATGACATAAAGCAAGTTGCACCAATAAAATTAATAATAATTATTGTTAAGGACTATCTATTGAAGGTTTCTTAAATACTAAAATCAAGAATTAAACACATGAGAATAAACCTATCAATTAGAGAAACTTCATTTCAAAGGTGCGAAAATTGTATAATCGGGTATTAATCATTAGGCAGCCAACTAGATGAAGAGAAATATTCTAAAGTAAATGTGACACATAGAAAAGTTCTCAGGGGAATGTCTATTATCATTATTTATAGGTCTATGAACTTAGTTGTTTTAAATTCATAATTTACTTTCTTCTTAGCAGCTATAGCTTATTAGGTAAGATTTTACACATATTTCCCAAAGACTAAACAAACTCATTAGTGTTGTCATAGCTACGATTGTTACATAATGGTATAGAAATATAAGTGCCATACTTTCAGCTCTCAAACTTTGCTTTGATCAAATATTTGATTCATCTTACCATCAGTAATGAAGCACATATTTTTTCTATTTGATGGTACATAGATCCTGGCTTTGAAAATATGTAAATGAGCAGCAAATGTTGTTTATATAATAAGTAAAAGATAAGGATGTTGTTGTTTTAGTAGATTGTGATTCCTATTCAATTATTCTATTAGTAGTATTATTAGCAAACATAGGCCAAGATGGTGCATACAGCTAGACAGTATGGTGACTTCTATAACTTGGTATATGATGTAATATGTCTTGAATAATCATTTAAGCACAACCTGTGCTGCTATTAACACCACATAATGGTATGTAACAGATTATGGCTATTGTTGAAGACCATTTAAGCCTGTAGAATGACCATTATGAATGAATATGTCATCTAATAATACTCATGCCACTGTATTTTCTGAAAGGATTATCGCTAATAAAATTCTTCCGGTCACTATACTGATCAATCATGTATGATTTTTACTCTGTTCCTACACTGGACTTGGTTGACAATAATGATGGCAGACTGCTAAAGCATAATTATTATTAGTCAATTATTGACAAATTATTATTCATTAGATTTGTATGCTTAGATGTTTTTCAGTAGCTTTTCAACAAGAGCTGAACGGTAAAGAAAAATACACGCAAGAACAGATATTAAAGGAAGATTTTTTAGTCAAAAGCAAATGAATAATTTTAAGTGAGGTTATTTAGTATTAACAAAAATAATTGACAGTTTTAAAAGTTAAAATTATAATTTTATGAACATGATTATAAGTTGGTCTCAAATTGAAATATACCTTCAAGTATAATTGGGCAGACAACTCATATCATTATTTAAACATTTTGACATTAAACTCCTGCTCCAATTATTAGACATTTGAATACATCTATTTTTATTTCTGAGCAGTTAATTCAGTGTATATATACATATGTATGTATAAGTATAATGTATTGTGGTGAAGCCTGAATTAAAAAATATCACTGGCTTTATTGACACTACAATTACTCTATAGGTTAGGCTGATGTTATATTATATATGTATTTGCATAAATATTATAATAACTTGTTAACATTCATTACTTATTAGGCTTTTTCATTTAACAGATCAAATATTTTAATTACAATAAATGTTTTACATTTTTTGCCTCAGATTTTGCTTTGAATTTGAATACATCTCAAGCTTCCCGTAAAGGTATGGAGGAATATTTAAAAAAATAACTTGTCCAGTGCTCTTTCCATCTGAAAATAATGTAATGTTTTCGTAAGAAGCAAATGTTATCTTTAAACTATCAAATGCTAAGTTCACCGAAATTACCCCATTACCAAGCCTAATGATTCTGATACTATTTTACTGGAAATGTTAATGGATTAGCCTGTTACAGGCCTTGAATATGTTTCTGTTCAAGTCATAAAGAGGGTGAGAAAAAAGTGTTTGTTTCTTAAATCAAGGATCTTGTAGCTCATTCCGAATCTACAAGCATAGACGGATTTAGATAACACGACAGTGTTACAAATTAATGTTATTTCTAATGTTATCTATTACCATGGATACAAGATAGCTGGGATTAATTAGTTGTATAGTAATATAACTAAAATATCTTCTATGCCAAAACTTATAGCTCTTAACTTGTTTGAAATAAATACGCCATGACATAAATTAAAATTAATGATGAGCATTATGCTATCAGCAAAGCCCATGTCTAGTATTTTTTCTTTTATCATAAAAGCCTTGTTAGGGCAACAATTATCATAAATTAAAATGTGAAAGTGATAATAATTATTATGCCACCACAGATTGCACGATTGCTCCAGTAAGATTTAATTTTATGACCTGCAGCTATATAGGAGTTGGTAAAACAAACAATTAAAGCAAGACTCTTGCTGAATTAATATCCTTCAGTAAAATAGTAAATTAAAATAAACTGCATTTACAAGGAAAGAGAATAGTGTTTGTGAGCTATTAGATTCTTTCTAGATAGGCCAGAGTGTCATATCAGAAGCCATCTATTCAAAAATATTGGAATCCATACAGCTGCTAATGATTATGGATATTTACTAACACGCTGCTACTTAGTGAGACAATTGCACATTATATCTTATAAAATATACAATGTTGCATGCTTCCTGCTTACAATGTTAGCTGAAGTAGTCTGAAGTTCAATAGTGTTCTTAGAAATTGGAAGTTATTGTAACTTCAATCGTTCAATAATCAAAGGTCTAGCTAATTATATTGTTTTTAAAAATACTATGTCAATGGCAGCTTGAGTAGCATAACAGAATACATTGAAATGGCTTTAAATAGTGTATAGCTGCTATATAGCATATAGGCCTTTTTGTTAGTATTAAAAAAGGAAATGCTGTGCAAATGCTACCTGTGTCATTAATATAAGGCTTTGATGAGTTAACAGCTGTGACTGATTGACACACGCATGGGTGGAAAAACTCGGCACTCTATTAAACAAATTTAATTGAGAAGAGTTTTAGTAGTGAGAGTTTTAATTGTGTTCTATCCAGCCTTGAAGTGGTTAGTACTTAATGTTAAGTAATTCGGGTAAACTATAGTTTGCATTATAGAAACTTTTAATATATAATGCATATATCCACTTTCAATAATATTTTGTAATCGACAACTTTTCTAGTCTCATAAAGCAAAATTGGATGATAATTTTAATAACTGGTTGCAAAATAATATAGCTATCTCTGAAATCAGCACGTTAAGCTGTTAGACGAGCAAAATTGCCAATGAATATTAATTTTTATTAATTAAAAAGGAAATTGCAGTTACTTAAAAATTACAAATAGATAATACATTTAAAGCTTTTTATAATTTCTGAATTTAATACCAACTTATTTTTTGCAAAATCAATTTAAATTCAAGTAAAAATTTAAAGCTAAACCTAAAGCTTAAGCTATTTTTTGCAGTACAGCTATACTCAACTCACCACAGAACCAGATTTCCCCAGGCTTCAAGTGGTTAGCGTTAGCTATAAATATGTACAGCTACTAAGTGGTTAAAATTAAAACTGCCCGTAATTTAATTTGTTTTCATAGTCGGTGCAAAAAGTTCAGGCTACAATTAAATTATACATTTCATGTTGCTCAGTGAGCATAAATATTTGCATAGCTTTCACAAAAATTGAAAAATGCTTTTAACACCTAATTCTGTACTAAAAGATTTTTAGCTGGATAGCTCAGCCGAAAGATTTTAACTGCTTATTTGCTTCGTTCATAGTTACTTTTTGTAAGATGCTAAAATTTTAATAAAGCAAGAAATTGAGATATATGTATTATTTGGAAAGACCATTACATAAAACTCAAATAAGTTGTGTACACATTTCAACATTTACTTCAAATCAAATTAGTAAAAATTTTTAAGGAGTTTATTTTAAGAAAAATTGGAAACTGTATTTAGTGCAGCTGGTAAATATGGCCTTGTATGCACATGTAAATATGCAACCCAAAGTAATTGTATCTATACACGTGGAAATACAGTTGTTCTTAGCGGATGCAAGTTTCTTTTATAAAAAGTTGTATTTTATGGAAATATAAACCCAACCTCAACTAAGCTACCTATAAATTTCAGGTGTTGCAAATATATCATAATGCTTGTTCTGATAGCAACTTTTTTTAATAACTTTTTAAAATAAAATCAAGTCATTTGTTTTATTCAACAAACGTATTTGGCCTATATGGAAATAATATAATCTATAGTGGTTCTTTATTTGAAATATATATTAGACATGCTTTAGGACTTAAATTAAGTCTAATGGATAAAGGATTACTTTGAAAGAATTTTGTGAGCAAAAACAGTTGTTATTCTTTATAAATATACAGCACATAAATGTTGCAGAATGTGCTTTCATTGTTTATTTTTTGCAGGTATTTGGCGA